>CP092871.1:100859253-101459253 GCA_030710605.1 Cordylochernes scorpioides
ATAAAAATAAATCGACCGCCAGAGGTCACTCTTCCCATATAAAAACTCGTTGTTCTTTCCCGATGGCCGGCTCAAAACTTTTGTACATTATGTAAATAATCTTTTGTTTTTCCTTGTTCTATTCGCCTTAAGCCGGGCAGTACATTTACCAAATTATCCTTTTTATGTATATTCCTTAGCTCAAATAAATAAATCTCTAATATTCAATATTTATGCCACGACTGTTCAACAAATATCTCTATTCTCAAAATAATCAGCATTAAGTATTAATTCTATATAGCTCTAATAATCAAAATACAACAGAAATCTAATTATAACATATAATTAATATATATATCGTGGATCTTGAAGCTAATTCTAAACCTATTTACATAATAGGCCTTTTATCAGATAATTTAAAACTTAGATTTTCAACTATTGATTTTTTCTATTGGGTGAAATAGCATCATTTTTTTTTTTGTAAATAGATAATTAACATCTATTTATTAAGCTTCACGATTCACGGATTCAATTAGGCCTGATGAAGAGCTAACCCTCGAAAACGTCTCGTTTATTTACAATAAAGGAAGTTATTGTGCAATTCGTCTGTTTCACGCAACGTCTTATAACAACAATAAAAAGCTTTATTAAGACCTTTTAGTCCTATACAGATTCTTCTCCAAGCAGAAATGTAGGATACATGCAGGGAAAAAAGTATCAATGTGGGTTGGAATTTCATTTTGTATTTTATTTAATGAACAAAATAAACCCTTGTATCAATCAATATTAAAGTGAAAACATTCCAGGGATAAAAGTTCATTTTTAAACATTTTTCAATTAAGATATTATATCGTGTGTTTCTCCTATTGCAGGTCTTTCATGTCGGAAAACTAAAGATCTGATTTTTTTAAATGTTTTAAAAGAAACTTATCCATGAAAGACTAATGATTTTTCTACTCTAAGATATTCTATATTTTAAATATTCGTTATTTAGCGAGCTATTTTTTCAAATACAAAATACCAACTGCCCTTACTGAGATATATGGCTATAAATCTGAAGAAATATATGAAGGATATTTCAATTCTGTTTGCAGATATGAAAATAGGAATGTTTATTTAATCAGAAAACATTATTTCCGTGATGTTAAATTATGTAAATATCTTTCTATAGATTGTGCGATTACGTATTGCCTCATTATGTATTTAACTATTATTTCCTATTTGCCTATCTGTAAATGCTATGCAAATATAAAGTACATGCCAACACATTCGTGGAGCATAATTTAAATATATATATATATGCGATACCTATATATGCGATATATGTAAATAAATATATAAACTATTTGTGTATATTTTCCACCATCATCCCACATTGTAAAATTATGGTAACGAACCTCCGAGTCCAAATCTCGGGCTAAGCCTAAAAAGTTAAAATGGAAATCGCAGACGAGGGAGGAAATGGGATTTTACGTCTGCGGCAAATAAAAATTGCAGCCGACTGATAGAGACCAACCAGCCAATCCTTCGTCACGTTACTTTATAATTTACCCGCTGGACCCAAACTGTCTCTCCATTCCTCTATATATATATATATATATATATATGTATTTTCTTTTATATGTTTATATATGAAACCTAATTTATAATATGGTAAAAAGTACAGTCTGAGAAATTGGTTATTTCATTATACATATTAAAAATAAAGGAAGCATATCCTGTGACCACGAGCACATGTGCTTTTATATTTATAAAGTTTTAGAAGAAGGAATATATATTTTTAATTATCAAGAAAATATGATATACAGGATGTGCATTAGTGCGCCATCTATATTTGATTAAATGAACTATACGGTCACGTAGAAAAATTAGGAAAGAAAAAAACTTCAGGATGACACGGCAATTTATTTATTCAAATGAGCAAGCCCTTCTTCAGATAACTAAACGTTTTAGTTAACTGAAGGAGGGATTGTCCCGAAAGCTTTCCTTTAATTAATGTAATGAAAAGAGTTACGCGGCGTCTTATTATTTTTTCTATTGTTAGTTGTAGAAATCAACAATTTTGTAATAATGAATATATATTCAGGTTTATTTATCCGAAATGTGCACTTCTTCTTCTGAAAAACGTTGATAGACAATACGTAGTGTATTATAAAGGACAGCGGCGTATGATTATAAAAACAACACTTAAAGTTTCACCGCATAAGTTTCTTTTCTGTGAAAAATCGTTGTGGGTTCGATTCCCGCCCCTGGACACTTTATTTTTCCGTTCGCCATTACTCTTCATATTTTCACCCTTTCATACTTCATCCAAAAAGTTAGAAATAGTAAATATTTCTCTTTGAAATAAATATTGATTTTTCACAGAAAAAAGAAACTTATGCGGTGAAACTTTAAGTGTTGTTTTATAATACGTAGTGTGTTTATCTGTAGGTAGAATGCTCGGGTGACTAACAAGCCGCAACATCGGTTTTTGTAAATTCAGATAACATCCTATATACCATGGTTTCGGACTATAGTTCTCATCAGTTCAGGATCGATTCCGTTTAGATAACAGCCTACGGGAGGAGCTATGGAGTGGGAAGGACATGAGTGGGACATCTCACGAGATCCTTGTAATATACGAGTTGTTGGTTATTTGGCAACTGAACTTGGCGAATGTAGTGTTGTTATTGTTGTGTCCAGTGATGATCCTTAGATGTCTCCATACATCTCTATCACAGCAATGTCCTCTATCATACGCTAGGGTTGTTGTTGTCGTGTCCAATGAAGAGCCTCAGATGTCTCCATGCATCTCTATCACAGCAATGTCCTCTATCATACTAGGCTTGTTGTTGTGGTGTCCAAAGAAGAGCCTTAGATGTCTCCATACATCTCTATCACAGCAATCTCCTCTATCATACTAGGGTTGTTGTTGTGGTGTCCAATGAAGAGCCTTAGATGTCTCCATACATCTCTATCACAGCAATGTCCTCTATCATACGCTAGGGTTGCTGTTGTGTCCAATGAAGAGCCTCAGATGTCTCCATACATCTCTATCACAGCAAAGTGCTCTATCATACGCTACGGTTGTTGTTGTGTTATTCAATGAAGAGCCTCAAATGTCTCCATACATCTCCATCACAGCAATGTCCTCTATCATACGCTACGGTTGTTGTTGTGGTGTCCAATGAAGAGCCTCAGATGTCTCCCTACATCTCTATCACAGCAATGTGCTCTATCATACGCTAGGGTTGTTGTTGTCGTGTCCAATGAAGAGCTTCAGATGTCTCCATACATCTCTATCACAGCAATGTCCTCTATCATACGCTAGGGTTGTTGCTGTTGTGTCCAATGAAGAGCCTCAGGTGTCTCCATACATCTCTATCACAGCCAATGTCCTCTATCATACGCTAGGGTTGTTGTTGTCGTGTCCAATGTAGAGCCTCAGATGTCTCCATATATCTCTATCACAGCAATGTCCTCTATCATACGCTAGGGTTGCTGTTGTGTCCAATGAAGAGCCTCAGGTGTCTCCATACATCTCTATCACAGCAATGTCCTCTATCATACGCTAGGGTTGTTGTTGTCGTGTCCAATGTAGAGCCTCAGATGTCTCCATATATCTCTATCACAGCAATGTCCTCTATCATACGCTAGGGTTGTTGTTGTTGTGTCCAATGAAGAGCCTCAGATGTCTCCATACATCTCTATCACATCAATGTCCTCTATCATACGCTAGGGTTGTTGTTGTTGTGTCCAATGAAGAGCCTCAGTTGTCTCTATACATCTCTATCACAGCAATGTCCTCTATCATACGCTAGGGTTGTTGTTGTTGTGTCCAATGAAGAGCCTCAGATGTCTCCATACATCTCTATCACAACAATGCCCTTTATCATACGCTAGGGTTGCTGTTGTGTCCAATGAAGAGCCTTAGATGTCTCCATACATCTCTACCACAGCAATGTCCTCTATCATACGCTAGGGTTGTTGTTGTCGTGTCCAATGAAGAGCCTCAGATGTCTCCATACATCTCTAACCACATCAATCTCCTCTATCATACGCTAGGGTTGTTGTTGTGGTGTCCAATGAAGAGCCTCAGATGTCTCCATACATCTCTATCACAGCAATGTCCTCTATCATACGCTAGGGTTGTTGTTGTCGTGTCCAATGAAGAGCCTCAGATGTCTGCATGCATCTCTATCACAGCAATGTCCTCTATCATACGCTAGGGTTGTTGTTGTGGTGTCCAATGAAGAGCCTCAGATGTCTCCATACATCTCCATCACAGCAATGTCCTCTATCATACGCTAGGGTTGTTGTTGTCGTGTCCAATGAAGAGCCTCAGATGTCTGCATGCATCTCTATCACAGCAGTGTCCTCTATCATACGCTAGGGTTGTTGTTGTGGTGTCCAATGTAGAGCCTCAGATGTCTCCATACATCTCCATCACAGCAATGTCCTCTATCATACGCTAGGGTTGTTGTTGTGTCCAATGAAGAGCCTCAGATGTCTCCATACATCTCCATCACAGCAATGTCCTCTATCATACGCTACGGTTGTTGTTGTGGTGTTCAATGAAGAGCCTCAGTTTTCTCCATACATCTCTATCACAGCAATGTCCTCTATCATACGCTAGGGTTGTTGTTGTGGTGTCCAATGAAGAGCCTAGATGTCTCCATACATCTCTATCACAGCAATGTCCTCTATCATACTAGGGTTGTTGTTTGGTGTTCAATGAAGAGCCTCAGTTGTCTCCATACATCTCTATCACAGCAATGTCCTCTATCATACGCTAGGGTTGTTGTTGTGGTGTCCAATGAAGAGCCTCAGTTGTCTCCATACATCTCTATCACAGCAATCTCCTCTATCATTCGCTAGGGTTGTTGTTGGGTGTCCAACGAAGAGCCTCAGTTGTCTCCATACATCTCTATCACAGCAATGTCCTCTATCAAACACTAGGGTTGTTGTTGTGGTGTCCAACGAAGAGTCTCAGATGTCTCCATACATCTCTATCACAGCAATATCCACTATCATACGCTAGGGTTGTTGTTGTTGCGTCCAATGAAGAGCCTCAAATGTCTCCATACATCTCCATCACAGCAATGTCCTCTATCATACGCTACGGTTGTTGTTGTGGTGTTCAATGAAGAGCCTCAGTTGTCTCCATATATCTCTATCACAGCAATGTCCTCTATCATACTCTAGGGTTGTTGTTGTGGTGTCCAATGAAGAGCCTCTGATGTCTCCATACATCTCTATCACAGCAATGTCCTCTATCATAGGCTAGGGTTGTTGTTGTCGTGTCCAATGAAGAGCCTCAGATGTCTCCATACATCTCTACCACAGCAATGTCCTCTATCATACGCTAGGGTTGTTGTTGTGGTGTCCAACGAAGAGTCTCAGATGTCTCCATACATCTCTATCACAGCAATATCCACTATCATACGCTAGGGTTGTTGTTGTTGTGTCCAATGAAGAGCCTCAAATGTCTCCATACATCTCCATCACAGCAATGTCCTCTATCATACGCTACGGTTGTTGTTGTGGTATTCAATGAAGAGCCTCAGTTGTCTCCATACATCTCTATCACAGCAATATCCACTATCATACGCTAGGGTTGTTGTTGTTGTGTCCAATGAAGAGCCTCAAATGTCTCCATACATCTCCATCACAGCAATGTCCTCTATCATACGCTACGGTTGTTGTTGTGTTATTCAATGAAGAGCCTCAGTTGTCTCCATACATCTCTATCACAGCAATGTCCTCTATCATACGCTAGGGTTGTTGTTGTGGTGTCCACTGAAGAGCCTGTGATGTCTACATATATCTCTATCACAGAAATGCCCTCTATCATACGCTAGGGTTGTTGTTGTTGTGTCCAATGAAGAGCCTCAGATGTCTCCATACATTTTTACCACAGCAATCTCCTCTATCATACGCTAGGGTTGTTGTTGTTGTGTCCAATGAAGAGCCTCAGTTGTCTCCATACATCTCTATCACAGCAATCTCCTCTATCATACGCTAGGGTTGTTGTTGTCGTGTCCAATGAGAGCCTCAGATGTCTCCATACATCTCCATCACAGCAATGTCCTCTATCACACGCTACGGTTGTTGTTGTGTTATTCAATGAAGAGCCTCAGATGTCTCCATACATCTTTATTACAGCAACGACCTCTATCATACGCTAGGGTTGTTGTTGTGGTGTCCAATGAAGAGCCTCAGATGCCTCCATACATCTCTATCACAGCAGTGCCCTCTATCATACGCTAGGGTTGTTGTTGTTGTGTCCAATGAAGAGCCTCAGATGTCTCCATACATTTCTACCACAGCAATCTCCTCTATCATACGCTAGGGTTGTTGTTGTTGTGTCCAATGAAGAGCCTCAGTTGTCTCCATACATCTCTACCACAGCAATCTCCTCTATCATTCGCTAGGGTTGTTGCTGTTGTGTCCAATGAAGAGCCTCAGTTGTCTCCATACATCTCTATCACAGCAATGTCCTCTATCATACGCTAGGGTTGTTGTTCTTGTGTCCAATGAAGAGCCTCAAATGTCTCCATACATCTCTATCACAGCGATCTCCTCTATCATACGCTAGGGTTGTTGTTGTCGTGTCCAATGAAGAGCCTCAAATGTCTCCATACATCTCTATCACAACAATGCCCTCTATCATACGCTAGGGTTGCTGTTGTGTCCAATGAAGAGCCTTAGATTGAAGGCAATGAAGCTGCTGATGCGCTAGCGAAAAAAAGGCACAAAAGAACCCTTGCTACAGAAAAATAAACTTACTTTTAAAGAAATAGAAACAGTAGCCAAAATAAACAAGAACTGGAGGATCCCACCTAAGCACAGTTGGTATACCCTAGAAGCAGATGGCCACCCAGACCTTTCGGTCCACAAGCCGGCATGCAAAGCATGCCTTCGCTGCTATTCTGTTCAACTCATAAGCCAAGTAACGGTATCCAAGCTAGAGCTTGGACATTGTACCTTGAAACACCACCTCCCAGACAACGTGTCTGAAAGGATTTCTATACCGGTGGCCTTTAATCACAGCAAAATAGGAAACTATCTACTGTGTCCAGCAGGGACCGCGGGGAGGCAGACCCCGGTCGACTCTGTTCACTCACAGCTGAGGAAAAGCTCAGCTGCCACGTCGTGGGCTTTCTCGAGAAGCTTGCTGTGGTTTCTCAGCAGCTTACTCTCGATCGCGCCCCTCGCCCTCCTTCTCTCTTCCTGCACACCCACTACCCTTGGACAATCCAAGACGTAGTGGCGTGCATTCACATCCCTTTCTCCACAGACGCAATCAGGATTGCTCTTAATTTCAAATCTGTGGAGACTTGGGGAAGAGCCCATGTCCCGAACTACCCTAATGAGTTTGTGGGACATTACCTTACAGAGGTACTTGGGTGTTGTTACCCCATTGAATAACTCTCTCCCCTTCACACTGTTCCTCCATCTGTCCAACCATAAGTCCTGGACGTGCCCCCTGATCCTCCTATAAACTTCTTTCTTGGTCACTGTGGTCCTCAGTGATCTACCTTTTAAGCATCCTGCCTTAGAGATCCTGTCTGCGAACTCATTACCTTCGATGAGGCTGTGTCTCCTAAACCAAGGGAGCTCCGGAGCCCGCGTCATCATCTCCAGCTCCTGGATTATTTGATGCGCGAGTTGCCCTTTCTCCAGATTGATGGCGACGAGGGCCGACATACAATCTGAATAGAGGCGGTCCGGGCTAAAGTTCTTCTCGGCACACACTCTGCGGGCTACCCTGATCGCAACCAGCTCGGCTGAAAAGACCAATTCGTCCACTCTAAGTGTTAAGCTTTCTTGGAAGATCAGCTCTCCATTAGTGAAAATCACTACCCCAGCTACAGTATTGGTTCCAGACCTACTCCCATCAGTGAAAACCTCCGTGCCATTCCCTGTCGGCTCTCCAGGACTCCAATTCCACTTTGGCAACCACTGCGGAGGCTTTCTTGGGTCCCTCTTCCATTCCAGGGCACCCGCTTCAAGTCCCAGGGCATCTTCCCTGTTCTCTTAGATCTTTTGTCTGGTGGTCTCCTCCTCTAGTTTCAACCCCAGCGGAATAAGACCAGCGAGGACCAATAAGGCCTCACTGCTGGTAGTGCGATATCTCCCTGTGATTCTGAGTGCCGCTGTCCTCTGCACTCTCTCTAGAGTAGTCGCCACCTTCTGATCCCTGTTTCGGCGACACCTAGCCCTGGAAGCATATAGCAGGATTGGCTCGACACAGGAGAGGCAGAGGTTCCTAAAAATAGTACCCTCCTTCTCCCCCCCCCCCCCCCCCTGTTGAGAGCCAACCAGGACAGGCCTGCACAACGCCTCCCTGCCTCTCACCACCATCTCCTCCGCCTGGTATTGCCAACCCATCTTGTCATCAATGACCACCCCCAGGATGGTCATCCTATTGACCAACGCTACCCTCCGTCCTTCAATCCCGATAGCCGGCTTGTGTTCCCATTTGATCCCTTTCCTTTTAGTTCTTATGTCCCTAGGCTTAAAGCTGAGGGCTTTAGTTTTGGAGACATTGAACTTAAGGCCAGAGTCATGGGCCCAGTTCGAGAGAATTTGGAGAGAAGTTTCTACACACTTCTCAGCCTTCGCTCTCGAAGCAGCCTCAACAATGAGGAACTGGTCGTCAGCATAGAGAACCAGCCTGTCTCCCTCATGGAGCTCCTCCTGGAAAATGGTGTTTACCAGGATATTCCACAGAATAGGTCCGCAGCAAGAGCCCTGGGGGCAACCCCTAGCACAGTTTCTTTCCAACTTCCGCCCACCAAAACTGAGGCTAATCCGTCTATCCCTCGGGAAGTCATGAACCAAGCTGCACAAATTATCAGGACAACCCATGTCCATCAAATTTCTCATCAGCTTGTTCCAGTTCATGGAGTTGAACGCGCCATCAATGTCCAGGGCCACGAAAAGATCCCAAGCACCCTTATTTAAGCCCATCTCAACCTCCTCTAACACCTCGTTCAGAGCTGTGGTTGTGGACTTCCCTTCCCTAAAACCATGTTGGAAAGAGGAAAGGAGCTCATTACTTTCTAGCCAGTGCTTCAGTCGCTGAGCTAGTAGGCTATCCAGGACCTTACCTAGACACGCTAGTAAAGAAAGCATACGATAATCATTAGGAGAATTACCCTTTCTACCAGACTTTTCGAGAAGCACTACTCGGGCAACCTTCCATGCCTCAGGAAAAGTACCAGTGTCCAGGCACCTATTGAATAACCTGGAAAGAAGCGATGGGTGCATCCTTACCAGGGCTTTCACGACCGTGTTATCGATCCCTTCGGGACCAGGAGATTTCCTTTTCCCCAACTTGAAAGCCGTCAGTTTCACCTCATTCTCAGAAAAGGGCGGATCTACCAAACCACAAGTGGTCAGAGAGATCTCGTCCTTTGGTTCCTCGTTTCCGAAGTGCCGATCCAAGTTGTTTTTATTTTGTCTTCTGCTTTCGAGCGAGTAGGTCTAGAACACATTCTCTCTGAATTTTCTCATTGTTGGTGGACGAAACAGCACCAGTGATTATTTTGGCCGCTTTTGCTTGAACACTGTCTAGTCTTACTTTTAGTGATGATCTTGAGGGAGCCCAGACCGGTGTTGCATATTCCATTATCGGTCTTATTAAGGTGGTATATGTTGTTCTGAGAATTCTGGGTTTTGCTCCCCAATTTGTTCCACATAGCCTTCTCAGAATGTTTAGTTTTCTGATAGTTCTATTTGAGGTGCTAATTATGTGTTCTGAAAATTCCAATTCCTCATCAATAATAATTAAAATAATTTTGTTGACATCTTGTCAATACATGCACAGTCTGCACTATTAAAAAAGATAATATGCATTATATACACTATGTACAATGAATATGGCGCCTCTTCCAGCGCTGCAGAGTTTGTGGAGAATCGCCAGTGGGTCTCCAGCGACACCACGCATTTTGCGATCTACGATGAATACGTAGATCGCGTACTTTGCCGCTTAGGAGATGGTGATGGCGCGGTCCTCGAGACCAACTTGAAAGATACAGGACTGCAGTATCACACCTAGGTATTATGGATTTCTAATTTTATCAATCATTTGTTTGTTTATGCTTATTTTTTGTTATATTTATGCCTTTTTCCCTGTGAGTGGAGAAGACGCATAGGTTTGTTTTTATTGGGTTTATGGTCATTTGGAGTTCCATTGCCCACTTCTCCAGTCCTCTCATTGATGTGTTCAGTATTTTTTACGATTTTTCTATGCTGCTACTTGTGTGCCATATTGCTATATCATCTACATAACAGGCAACCTTTGTGTCTTCAGTGAGGTAAGGATAGATGTCGTTAATATATAGCAGATAGAGTAGAGGACTGAGCACAGATCCCTGAGTTACACCAGCCCATGTTCTTCCTTCCTTGGAAAATTCTCCATTGACCCGAACCTTTAACCTTCTTTACCCTTAAGAAGTCTGCAATCCAGATTAAGGTTTTTCCTCTTACTCCGATGTTGTGCAGCTTTTCACGTAATTTCTCCCTCCACACTCGATCAAAAGCTGAGGTCATATCAAGGAATATAGCCGTGGTCTTCTTTGGCGGTTTTTCCTGGAAAGAATCTATTATTGATTGACAGAAGTAGAAGAGTTGATCAGTCGTACAGTGCTGGGATCTATAGGCAGTTTGGTAGAGGTTTATTTTATTATTGATAGTGAGCCAGACTATGAGCCTAGAGTGGATAATTCGTTCTGGTATTTTACAAAGTTTGCTGGTGAGAGCAATTGGCCGATAGTTCTTGGATTCCTTGGCATCTTTGTTTGGCTTCAGTTATGGCACTATAATTGATATCTTCCAATTCTTTGGTAGTTTACCAGTTTGCCATGAAATGTTCAGTATTCGTAGGAGTTGATTATTAGCTTTGTCTTCAAAGTGTTTGATCATTTAACCAAAGATTAGATTATCTCTTGGTGACCTCTTGGATTTTTTTATTGATAAGTTTAGCTCATTCAGTGTGAAGTCTCTCGAGAAAATATCTTGTTGATGGAAGTTTCTTGATTGTTTAACTAACTGGTTTATATTATTTTTAGAGTCCTGTCTTCATTCGTATAGTTGAGTATGGAAGTGCTTGAAAGATATTCAGCAATTATGTCAGCCATCTGTTTGTTCTCGTTCGCGCTGTTCTATTCATATCGGTTAGAGTATTGGAGGATTGGTGTTGGTGTTGATTGTTCTCTAACACTCTAATCATATTCCAGTGTTGGCTGTCCTTTCTTGGATCCATTTTTTCGCAGAATTCTGCCATTTTTCTTGTTTGCATATCCAAATTTCTTGTTCTATTTTGTGACTAATTTCAATGAGTTCCTTTCTGTTTTCTTCTGTTTTATTTTTTAAGAAGTTCATTGATATTGTCTCTCTCTCTGAAATCATTGCCTCGATGTTGTGGTCCTTCCAGTAAGGTATCCACAGGTCTTTACGTCTACCTCTACGTATCGATGCTTTTGCAGATTTTGAAATGTTCGAAGAGAATTTTTCCAAGTTTTTGTCAAGCGTTCTGTAATTCAAATTTTCGTTGCACAGTTCTTCAAGCTTTTCTGTGAATTTTTTTCAAGTCGGCTTTCCTAAAGTTCCATGTTCTTTTATTCTAATGGACGTTCTCAATTTTGAAGTTTAGGGTTGCTAAAATTGGTCTGTGGTCACTGATTGCACCTCTCATGATTTTCCATTGTGTTGTGGGTACGATGTTGTAATTTATCGCTGTGATGTCTATTGCGGATTCTGTGCCTGTGGACTTAGATAGGTGTTCTCTCCGTTATTTAACGGTGTAAGGTCGAGGTCTGTTAGCATGTCCTCAACCTGCTGACTTTTGTTATCCAGGACAGGTGATCCCCAAAATGAACTTTTGGCGTTAAATTCGCCGAGTATGATTGTGATATCCGAAGACGCTTCACTTAATGTCTCTATTGTGTGTACCCATACAAAATTCAAAGATTTCACGAGCTGAAAGTTGGCGATTTTGAGATGCGTCAAGAATTCGCTGCATGGGTTTTCCGGCGAATTGATATTGATGAAAACTTGCTGTCGAATGTTCTGTGGACAGATGATGCTCACTTTTCTCTAAACGGAGAATTTAACATTCAAAACAGCCGCATTTGGGCAACAGACTACCCTAGGATTTTTACAGAAATGCCACTTTACCAGCCTAGAGTTACAGTTTTGTGTGGGTTCACTTCTTTTATTATAGGGCCATTTTTCTTTGAAAAATCAATGGAAGAACTTTTAAAACCGTTTTTGTAACTGATGAACGTTATGTCCAACTTTTGAGAGAAAAGGGTATTCCCATATTGCAGGGCAAAAGCACTAAGCGAAATAACATTCATGAAAGATGGAGGACCTCCTCATATCTCCCGAGGTGCCAAACAATTGCTGAAGGATACGTTCTGTGAAAATCGTGTGATAAGTCGCCACTTTATATACCAGTGGCCTCCAAGATCACCAGACTTGACGCCTTGCGATTTTTGTTTATGGGGGTACATTAAATCGTGTGTTTATCGATGCTGGCCTACCACATTGGCCATGTTGAAGGCTGCTATCAGATGGCACGTTTTATCAATTTCAACAGATATGTTATTTAATGCTGTTCATTCTGTCATTTATCGTCTGCAGGCGGTGATTGAGAATGAAGGGTGCCACATTGAGCAAGGATTGTGACCTAATACAAGAGAGAAGGCAGTTACCTCATGTGTTATATAAGCCGCCATGTATTATATTATCTACCAATATTTTGCAGCTCTTTGTGTTGGGATATGGGGATAATAAATGCTGTCCTCACATCTTGACTATCTTTTTTTATTTGTGAACAGTAATTTTTTGTTTGTCATTTGCTCACATATTATGTCGTGCAAACCAGAGTGTTATAACTTCTCGAATAACACTGGTACACACAATTTTTCCCCTTATGTTTAGTTTTCGCTTTTCGCTCATTAGAAAAAATAGCATAAGGAATATTTTCTGTATAACAATAACTTTAGAAATTTTGTGAAAAAAAATAATACAAAATGATTTTACTACCACGTTTTCAACGCAAAAGGTAGATTTAAAAATTATTTTTATTTGAGGGGAAACATTTTTTAAAATTGTGTACAGTATAATAAACAATGATAACATTTGACAAGCCCATAGGATATTTGGAATAAAGTACGACAAATATATTTTGTCACTCCCCTCTATATTTCATTTGTTGGATCATGACAAATATCCAGTTAAATAGTCAAGGGTCTCCAATTAGTCAAGAAACTACACATTTCTTATAGCAAGAAAGCCTATTAGTAGTGCCATCATAATTTTTGGTACTATATTAACATATCAAAAATTCGTGTATTGATATCAGCAGTATTTTTCAAACATTCAATCTATTTCACAAAACTCTATATAAAATATAAATATTTTTGCTACATGTTTTAATTTGCATTTGCCTATTTTACATATCTCTGATTGTATTTGAAAATCGTTAAACAATTCTTCATACTTTTGGCGAAGTGGTGTTTTATTAATTTGTTATTTGATATTATTAGGGTTCTTTCCTGGTATTCAAAAAGGAAAAATACGTGTCGTTCAATTATATTTTTCAATTTATCAAACAATTTGGCCGCTGAATATCTGAATCTGGTAGAGCGCCATCTGGCGAATAAAATTGTAACTAAAATAAATTTCGAATTTTTCATTATTTGCCATAAAAAATCCCATTGCATCCTGAACACAATGGTGTTTACCGCATTGCTCTAACGCAAATATTCGCGGAGTTATTAATTTTTAAAGTTGTGCGGGACTTTTGGATCACCCTGTACATTTAGGAAAATATGCAAATTTTAGCTGATCAGGACGCTCAGATTCCAACCGATAAGTCACAACACCAGTTTTGAAAAGCTCAGACATGGATCTGGTGTCTGGTGGTAAGATGTCTTGGTCCATTCATTGAGTATTTTCGTGGGAAAAATAATACGGCGTTTATTCTCTTTGGATTCCGCATCTATATAGTGTTGACCTAATAGGAAGTTCGTCCGATTTTAGAAGAAGTTTCACACAATCTATACTGGTAGCGATGGTTGGGAATGTAGGCTAAATGTCGCTATATCCCTCTTACAATAGCTGCGCTGGCTATATAAGAACGCCGTTATAAAGATTGTGTCGCTACACCGAACTCCAACCAGGATATGGACGAAGTAGTTTCCACGTGGCACAGTTTGTAGTCAACTTTGAGAAAGTAAATAGACGTGTCGGAGAGATGTCAATCCATCCATACATTTATATTGTCAAGGAGCTCCATCCAGATGGGACACCTGTCAATCATCCCTGGACCCCGGGGGGGACCACAGGTGTGAGGGGTTCTCGGAAGCTGATCTGTAAATAAGGAAAACGGGACGGTGGCTGACGCTTGTTCATTAGGATTATCTTTAACTTGGGGTAAGTTGTACTTTCTCTCTCTCCCTATAAATACCCCTTATAATAAATTAATTATTCCCAAACTTGCCTTCGCTCTATTTATCTCCGTGACAATATAAATAAAAACACAAAAATCCTGACCGCTCACATGAGTATTTTAGATGGCAGAGCGCCATCTAGTGGAGCAAAAATCAATTAAAAGTTGATTTAACATGTTCCGTGATATTTAATTATTCCAATTTCTTGATGAATCAAGAAAAGCCAACTAGTTACGCGTTTCGAGCTGTTGGCCCTCGTCAGCGTGGTGCAGGCTGCACCTCAGCGAACAAAATGTTAGACCTAGAGACTTTCTGAGAAATCAACAAATAGGTAATCAAGGCTATATTTGCATATATACGCTGATCATATGTAAAAATGAAAAAATGGTCAGGTATTTTACACGTTGAATCAACGTTTAGTTGATTTTTGTTCCACTAGATGGCGCTCTGCCATATAAAATAAATAGAAAATATCGACACCTGACCATTCTTTCATTTTTTCCTTTTTTTCACATTTATACAAATGTCAATATTTACTATCCTCACACATCAATCCGAGGATATCTACACTGGCGTCACACACTGGGTATAACTAAACACTTGTTTGATGCACAGAGCTTTTAAACGATTTAAAATCCTCTGTTGAGAACACAACGGACAGCTATATTAGTGATCTAATAATAGTAGATTTTAAATTTATAATATAAAGTGGCACATGTACTACGTATATTCATGTGCCTAGAGAGGTACGTCTCCCTTTAATTATGTATCAGAACCCTGCATTGGGGGGGAGAAGTCCGACCACACCACCCTGCGGTCCCCCTGGACCCTTGTAATATTCGACCAAATTCTGGTTCGTTTCCAAGGTGACTAACGTGGCAACGGCACCCATTTTCTAATGAAGAGCAAACAACTGTCCTGGTGTGGAACTAACACCTACTCACATATTCTCATGCCCAGCAATGGCCGCAGCCTTGCAGAAATTTGACTTAGACCCAGAGCAGCATCTTTACACACCCAAGATAGAGGACATTGCTGCTGCTGTGATGGAGATGCACGGAGACATCTGAGGTTTTTCATTGGACACGACAACAACAACAATGCATTGTGGTCATCATTCTATTAACAAACCTTACTGGGGATGATGAGTTACCCCTGTACTGATGAGATCCAAACCATGGCATACAGGTTGTTGTCTGGATTTACCAAAACAGGTGTCGTGGCTCTATCATCGCTAGTAAGGGTTTAACAAAGGTGATGAACACAATGTATTGTTATGATACATAATTAAAGGGAGAGGTACCTCTCTAGGTAAATATGTAAATATGGATTGCTGTTGTATATGAAAAGAAAGTTATGGAAATGCGCACATGGGGAGATATTTGAAAAATCACAGTGTTTAATAAAAATAAAACGATTCTCTTCGGAATATTCCAGATTTGTTGGGAATTCTGTAGATTTCTTTATAGCGGGCAGTCTTTGTGTCTGGTTTTATAATTCAACACAATTGAACGAGGGCGTTGATGATGCACGCAGTCGACTTAACGCTTTTTTTTTACTTCAATGTCCTCCGGTGTTGGTACAAGTTCTACCCAACCAGTCAGTACAAGTAACCAAACGGGCTTCTGACACCTTATAAGTGCAACGGTCGAACTGGTTTCTATAAATGTACAACGTGCGATGTTTAAACTTTTTTCGATGCGTATGTTTCTTTTTTTTAACAAAATAATATTTTATGCTGCCCTTACTTGCAATAATAAAATAATGAGATGGCCTGGCTCATCAGTGGTGAACCCCTCCCAGCGGTTTCGCCAGTTTAATCTACCATACCGCGCTTTAATATTGTACGTTTAACTGCTTTCCTTTTTTCCGAAACTGAAGCTGACTTCTTGTAAAAAGTATTTCAAAAGAACTATCGGCATAAGCTTTGTGAAGACGCAGAGTAGAAATAAAATTATAAATATATAATATAAGTTAGATAATAAAAATCTTAATAAAAGATAATAATAAAATTAAAAAATGTAATGCCTTGATAAAGGCCCAACCGAAATATTGGTAAATAAATATTTTATTCAATCCAATATATGCCTTTTTATTATCTAATGAATTAAATATGGATTGCTCTATTTTCAAAAATATTATATAAGTATAAAAGAAAAAGAGTAAATGTGATATTACAGCGGTGTGGTAAACTGGCGAAACCGCTGGGACACCACTCGCATTATTTTTATCATTACAGTAAGGGCAGTAGAAAATTATAAAATCATTTTAAATAAAAAATAAAAATACGCGTCAAATATAGTTTAAATTTCTTGTAACAGATGGCGCGCTAATTCATCATTAAAATATACAGGTATCAGAGTCATCAAGCAACAATTCTTAATCAATTCTGTCACCGCTTGCTTTTGTGAATGGAATAAATACCCAAATATGGCCATTTCTCATAACCATCGGTGGTTCAGTGGTAGAATGCTCTCCTGTCACGCGGGCGACCCGGGTTCGATTCCCGGCCGATGCATTTTTTTTCTTTTTTTTTTTTACAATTTTTAAAATTCATTTATATATTATACAAGAATGACATCCACGGCGCCAAATAATAATTGTAACGAATAGTATTTGAATAAAAGCATTTAATCGGGTAAAACCTGGGCGTTGCCCGGGTCATTCGGCTAGTATATATCTATGTGATGTGCTTCTAGTAAAAGCCGTCGCTAGCCACCAACCATGATTATCATGGCTTGCACCCAGGTTTACTAAATTTACTTATACTTAATAAGAAATTGAGACATTGGTAAATGTCAAACACAACTTTAGATAAATATTTTACGACTCTTTTTTTTTTTTAATTTTTAAAATATTTTTTGAGAATCTTTATTGTAAACAAGAGAGAGAGATTTGTTAGGAAAGCTTTTGCCTGAATAAATGTTAAAAAATAATATTCCAGAGAATTTATTCTAATTAAGTTGTGGAACGACAAAGACAAATGAGATGTGGGTATAAAATGTAAACAAGCAAAAACACAATATACACATTCATATAAATATAGATTGTTGTAAAAAAAGTCCTGGATTAATGAAGTTTGCCCTGCATAGACCGTTGGAGAGAATAACATAAATAAAAATTGGTATAAATCAACTTCTACAAGAAATAAACAAGCGTTTTTTAAAAATATATCTCTCTCTAAAAAAATGACAATAAGAACCAGTAGTCTCCCTTGTTATTTAGTTAATTGTGATGGCTGATTTTAAAAATATTTTATACGTTTTTTTTACACAAGTGATTTATCTATCTGTGTATTTATAGAAATGGATTTCACTTGTTTATGTATGTATGTATCAGCCTAACATTTACATGGTCAATTCTCTGTTTTCTTTCAAATATAAGAAAATTTCGATATACCTTTATAAAAAAAAATCTAAAAACCATACGCAATAAGTTTCTTTATTATAAAACAAGGTTTTCTATATATTGAAACACATCTTTGGTAATCTATGGTGTGTGAGATCCTGTAGACTCTCGCTCTACTCTGTTAACCGAGAGGAACAGTCAGGATGTGAAGTTTTCCAGTACCTCTCTGCACCGTGGAAGACCTTTAACAGTTCTCACAGAGTACAGGCAGTCGTGGCCGAGGCAGAGTGGAAAGCTTGGGAATGTCCACACAAAAAAAACGAAGAGACACAGTTGTATTAGGAAAGTTCCGTGAACAGATAGGAGTCGAGCTAGGAGCGAAAGATGGAGATAGAAGAGTTCTTACTGGGCTACATGGTGGATGGTGCGGACCTTGAGGACATCTGACGAGGGCTCCCCCTGATGGTGAAGTAACTGTTTATTTCCGCGAATTGACGGCTTTATATATCTTTGCAGAGAGGAAGTATTGGATTTCAGCGGATGCAACAAGGGCGTTGATCGGAAGATGTCATTGTATACTCCTGGAAACGCCCTGACATCTTGCTATCTTTAGGCCTCGTTGGACTTCTATCTCAATCTCTTGCTTTAGCTCAGCTCTTAATCTATTACAGAGTTTTATTTATTTATCCTCAGTTTGTACAAAGCACATTACATATGGTGATGTAATGACACAAGTCAATCATGCGTATAATCATTTACAGACGTGTTTATTATATAACATGAAAATCTTGTTATAAGTATTATACAATATTGGGTTGTTGGCTTAAATTACCATATATATAGCTTATAGATTCAACCGCTGTTCACCACTGATTGATTTATCATTGCGGTAGAAAATTGATTTATTTTTAAAAGAATCATACGCGTCAAAAATAATTCAAATTTCCTATAACAGATGGCGCACTAATACATTATATATACATATATATATAAATCTACAATAAATAATAAACAAAACAGCTTTCGAGGATGTGTTTTTCTTGTTTTATTTACATATTTCCTCAAGCTTTTTTTTAGGTATATTATAAACCTTTATACAAGATTATATGACAAGGCGAATCTTAACCTTTAATATTTATATCTTGTATTATTTATGTGCTTTTTAAAGGTATGTAGGTACTATTTAGCGTTTTAATCCAGTATTTGCATATTTCAGGTAATATACAATTTTAAAAAAGTAAATAAAACAAGATAGAAATATTAGTTAAAGATCCTTGTTGTCAAATACTCCTATTGAAGGATTTGTGATACCAGAAAACTTGAAGTAATATAAAATACACAGCAAGATATTTATTGTCGCAAGCTTTTTTGTTTATAATGTATAGCTTATAAATTCAACACCTTTAGGTCCAATGACCTCCGATTCTTGCAAAAGTCCAACCTCACCAGTGAGAGAAATTAATCGAGCAGGGTTCTCTCTGGCACACTCATAAGTACAAAGGTTAAACTGCTTTCTACATATATAGACATTGTAGCGTATAAAAGCAGAATGATCCAATACAATATTAGAGCTCTATGAAGCGGTCTGGTAGATTAAATTGGCGCTGGGAGGGTTCACCACTGATAAGCCAAACCCTCTCAATATTTTTTCATCGCAGTAAGGACAGTAGAAGTTTGTTTTATAATCGAAAATAAACATTCGTGTTTTAATGATTTCGTTTCTTATACAAGGTGGAATCAATAAATAAGGTGAATTATAATTTATTATAAAAAATAAGAACGATATTAAAAATTAGGACTTGATTTATTCAAAATAATCACCTTGGCTTTCTATACATCGTCTCCATCGTTCTGGCAACTTGTAAATACCCTCTTTATAGGCACTCTTAGGAAGCGTGTGAAAAAAATCTTGCACCACTTTCTGGACATCTTCATCCGAGTCAAATCGCTTTCCCTTTAACTCCTTCTTTAGTAGGCCAAAAAGGAAATAGTCAGAGGGGGCTAGGTCTGGACTATATGCAGGATGTGTTCTAAGACTTCAAAACCTAATTTAATGATTGTAGATACAGTTTTACATGATGTATGCGGCCTTGCATTATCATGAAGCAAGAGAACACCTTTACTAAGCTTCCCTCTTCTTTTGTTTCTTATACCGGGCTTTAGCTTATTTACAAGAATGTCACAATAAAGGTTGCTGTTCATACGTTGCCTTGAGGATAAAAAATCAAGACAAATTGGTCCATCAACATCCCAAAAAATTGTTAACAAAACTTTACCGGCCGAACGTTGAGACCTGAGGAACATGTAATTCGTCCATTTTTGAACTCGTTAACCCATTTATAAATGTTTTTTTGACACAAACAAGACTCACCATAGATATTTTTCATTCTTTGGCATATTTGAGATGTTTGAATACCTTCTGCATTCAAGAAACGAATAACTGCACGTTGTTCAAGCGTGGTGCAATCCTTCAAGGGAGCTTCCATTTTAGTTTATTTATAAGTCTCGCGCCGCGCGTGGGAAAAAATAACAGAACACCTTAAATAGTCTCTCGATGTTATATTTTAATATTCTGTGGTTTAAATTATTTTTGCTTTTTTAATTTTTAAGAAATAAGATAATTCATCTTATTTATTGATCCCCCTTTGTATATAGCCATGTTGTGCACCAATACTAAAAGCAGTCGCCAACTTCTACCCACCATGATTATCATGGCTTGTACCACGTATACTAGGGGTAATAACGAAATATATTTTGAATCTTAAAACTAATGATTTGCATTATTTGAAGTTTGAAAATGATGATATTATAATGATCTATGAAGGATTTTCTTCTCATCACTATTGCCACTACTTTTAATATAGATAATAATATTTCTATATAACATTTGTTAAAGCACAATATTAGCTAGGCAAACACTAACTATGGTAAAACTCAGGTAAATACGGACCATTCGGCTTGTTTCATATAAATATGGTTGTCTCCAAGGGTTGGTTTTTCATCACTGTCAACTCAGGGAATTGATAACTTCTGTTGAAAGCGATGGGTTTGGTTTAAACGTTGGGTCAATGTTTTCTGTTGTTTCCAAGATCCTGAAGTATCTACCGAGGCAGTCTGACTTGTGGCTTCAGATCTCTCCCAACATCGAGAACAGACATTTTTGCTACCGTACCTTGACATGGATGTTGATTGGTCGTGCTTGCTTTTAATTATGGCACATGATGTATCTATTCATCCAGTATCGTTGTGTGGTTAGCCAGATTGGATTAATGTTCTATTTAATGAAATTAAGATGGAAATTTCAAGGCTTCTTTAAGCTTTGAAATACACCGAATATTCCTGGGTGAATCAGACTGGTGAGTGTTACATAGGTCTAATATGTAAATACCCACAGATAGAATTAAAGGAATACTCTGTGGAGTAAGTAAATGGATCGGCGATAGAGAACAGAAAGTTTGTGTACCTTTTTAGAATGATGAATGAATAACGTTTCAATCATAAACTTATAAAATATTAAAAACCTATCGCAATAAGTTTATTTATATTTATTGAATAAAGAAACCTAATGCGAAAGTTATGAAAAAGGCATCTCCTTATCGTGCAACTGAAAGTTGCTGATGGCTAGCGCCACCTATCGGAATAAATATCAACTATTCTCGTTGATTTTTAATTATTCCAGAATTACGTGGTTAGCTTTTCTTGATTAATCAAGAATGGGTATTTGGCCAATTCTGGAATAATTTAAAAAATCAACGAGAATATTTGATATGTATTCCGATAGATAGCGCAAGCCATCAGCAACTTTCAGTTGCACGATAAGGAGATGCTTTTTTAAATAATTTATGCACCTTATTCCAGTGCAATATTACATTTGTACTATTTTTTCACATTATTGCGAATTTTTTTTTCAATTTTATAATAGTAAATCGCAATTTATCGTATATCTCAATCCTAAACTTGTTGGATCATTGAAATATAAAACATAGTGTGTTCCTCAATCAAGTTGTTCCAAGTTGATCGGGCCATAGTTTTCTAACTGGTGCCACGACGTGACCTTGGTATAGCGATGTGTCAGCGATGTTTGTTCGTTTATGGGGGCAAGGTTCGTCCATTGCCGACTCACGGGATTGTGATTCTGCCATATTGTGATGACCTGGTATCTCTGCCATCATCAATCCCCAACACGGTTATCTATTAATTAAAAATGTCAGACGATAACGCAATATTAATTATGGGTAATCACGCAGACGACAAATTCCTTTAGAACCGCCGGGCAACCCTGCAACATTAATGTTTTATACTCTGGTTGCCCGAATGTTGGTGTCACTGAGTCTTTCTGAGTTTAGAGGTTGTTTGAATAGTTTTTTTTTTTTTTCAAATCTTTAGGTTTTTTTCAACGTTATTTTTTTATGAAGAAAAAGACATCTCCTGATTTTGTGCAACATAAAAGTTACTGATGGCTTGCGTCATCTATCGGAATAAATATCAACTATTGGTTGAATTTTAATTATTTACAGAATTGGCGCCAAATACCCATTTCTTGATTAATGAAGAAATGCTAATCACGTTGACGTTTCGGGCTGTTGGCCCTCATAAGCGTACTGCAATTCTGCCAATTCTGGAATAATAAAAAAATCCGACGATTGAGTTGATATTTATTCCGACAGATGGCGCAAGCCATCAGTAACTTATAAGTCGCAAGATCAGAATATTTATTTGTGAAACATTCGCGTCTTAATGTCTTCATTCGTTATATATACATGACGCGTTATTGCTTTGTATTATTTATGGGTTTTTGTTTATTTGTTCAACTGATCTCAGTATAATTTGACTATTGTAGTAGATGTTTCACACAGTTTGTTATGTTTGAAACTATCTCCCCTATATATCAGTGGAGCGAGAGAGTGAAAAGATAAAGAAGCAGGCAGTAACTATGGAGATAGGTCGGTGGTGACATCCAACATAACCTAGGCCTAATCGAATTTCGGTATATATATGTTATATAAAGGTATTATTTAAAATGTTATATTAAGGTATTGTTTTATTTAAAACTAGCGGACGTACCCGGCTTCGCCCGAGGTTTTACCCGAGTAAAGGTTTGTCTAGCGAACATTTGTTAAAACAATTCTCTAAAAACTTATAAAAATAAAAAATAAAGATATATTTTGATAATTTGAAACTCGTAAATTTGAATCTCTCGATAAAGTGAACATTTTTTCCCAGTCCCTGTGTGCCGTGTCATCCTGAATTTTGTCTTTCCTAATTTTCTACATTAGAAAATCATAGTTTTATCTAGTAAACATTTTTTCCCGGTCCCTTGAAAAATACTCGATAAGTTGAATAAAATCAATATTAATTGGTTCCCTCGCTAATTGGAAGTTAAAGGAATAGTATCTTCGCCTTGGAATTGTATCATTATTCTTGTCTCAAATAAATTGCCGTATCATCCTGAGATAATCTTACTTTTGATAAATAATATTTAAGATAACAAACTTAGTGATAAGAAAACTTGTTATCATCGTCACAATGGGGGCGCTGCTTGCGAGTTAAATCTACAAATCTGCAAATAACTCTAAGGATATTCAAGATATTCATGAAATTATTTTTCAAAAACCTTCCCGGTGATATACCTAATAATATCCCAAAATTTCACGGCGATTGGATGTATGGTTTTTGAATCTATAGAGGACAGACAAACAGACAGACAGACATTGAATTTTATATATATATAGATATATTCCATAGATAAAAATAAATCGACCGCCAGAGGTCACTCTTCCCATATAAAAACTCGTTGTTCTTTCCCGATGGCCGGCTCAAAACTTTTGTACATTATGTAAATAATCTTTTGTTTTTCCTTGTTCTATTCGCCTTAAGCCGGGCAGTACATTTACCAAATTATCCTTTTTATGTATATTCCTTAGCTCAAATAAATAAATCTCTAATATTCAATATTTATGCCACGACTGTTCAACAAATATCTCTATTCTCAAAATAATCAGCATTAAGTATTAATTCTATATAGCTCTAATAATCAAAATACAACAGAAATCTAATTATAACATATAATTTATATATATATCGTGGATCTTGAAGCTAAATCTAAACCTATTTACATAATAGGCCTTTTTATCAGATAATTTAAAACTTAGATTTTCAACTATTGATTTTTTCTATTGGGTGAAATAGCATCATTTTTTTTTTTTGTAAATAGATAATTAACATCTATTTATTAAGCTTCACGATTCACGGATTCAATTAGGCCTGATGAAGAGCTAACCCTCGAAAACTCGTCTCGTTTATTTACAATAAAGGAAGTTATTGTGCAATTCGTCTGTTTCACGCAACGTCTTATAACAACAATAAAAAGCTTTATTAAGACCTTTTAGTCCTATACAGATTCTTCTCCAAGCAGAAATGTAGGATACATGCAGGGAAAAAAGTATCAATGTGGGTTGGAATTTCATTTTGTATTTTATTTAATGAACAAAATAAACCCTTGTATCAATCAATATTAAAGTGAAAACATTCCAGGGATAAAAGTTCATTTTTAAACATTTTTCAATTAAGATATTATATCGTGTGTTTCTCCTATTGCAGGTCTTTCATGTCGGAAAACTAAAGATCTGATTTTTTTAAATGTTTTAAAAGAAACTTATCCATGAAAGACTAATGATTTTTCTACTCTAAGATATTCTATATTTTAAATATTCGTTATTTAGCGAGCTATTTTTTCAAATACAAAATACCAACTGCCCTTACTGAGATATATGGCTATAAATCTGAAGAAATATATGAAGGATATTTCAATTCTGTTTGCAGATATGAAAATAGGAATGTTTATTTAATCAGAAAACATTATTTCCGTGATGTTAAATTATGTAAATATCTTTCTATAGATTGTGCAATTACGTATCGCCTCATTATGCATTTAACTATTATTTCCTATTTGCCTATCTGTAAATGCTAAGCAAATATAAAGTACATGCCAACACATTCGTGGAGCATAATTTAAATATATATATATATATGCGATACCTATATATGCGATATATGTAAATAAATATATAAAATATTTGTGTATATTTTCCACCATCATCCCACATTGTAAAATTATGGTAACGAACCTCTGAGTCCAAATCTCGAGCTAAGCCTTAAAAGTTAAAATGGAAATCGCAGACGAGGGAGGAAATGGGATTTTACGTCTGCGGCAAATAAAAATTGCAGCCGACTGATAGAGACCAACCAGCCAATCCTTCGTCACGTTACTTTATAATTTACCCGCTGGACCCAAACTGTCTCTCTATATTTATATGTATTTTCTTTTATATGTTTATATATGAAACCTAATTTATAATATGGTAAAAAGTACAGTCTGAGAAATTGGTTATTTCATATATACATATTAAAAATAAAGGAAGCATATCCTGACCACGAGCACATGTGCTTTTTATATTTATATAGTTTTAGAAGAAGGAATATATATTTTTAATTTTCAAGAAATATAATATACAGGATGCGCATTAGTGTGCCATCTATATTTGATTAAATGAACTATACGGTCACGTAGAAATATTAGGAAAGAAAAAAACTTCAGGATGACACGGCAATTTATTTAAATGAGCAAGCCCTCCTTCAGATAACTAAACGTTTTAGTTAAGTGAAGGAGGGTTTGTCCGAAAGCTTTCCTTTAATTAATGTAAATGAAAAGAGTTACGCGGCGTCTTATTATTTTTTCTTTTGTTAGTTGTAGAAATCAACAATCCTGTAATAATGAATATATATTTAGGTTTATTTATCCGAAATGTGCACTTTTCTTCTTCTGAAAAACGTTGATAGACAATACGTAGTGTTCATGGTAAACGGTTTGCGGATTTCGATAATTTAGAAAGAGGGAATCATATATCGCCGCAACTCTTTTTTATTAATGCGATTAAGGAAGTTTTCGGGCAAGCCCTTCTTATATACAGGGTGATCCAAAAGTCCCGCACAACTTTAAAAATTAATAACTCCGCGAATATTTGCGCTAGAGCAATGCGGTAAACACCATTGTGTTCAGGATGCAATGGGATTTTTTATGGCAAATAATGAAAAATTCGATATTGATTTTAGTTACAACTTTATTCGCTAGATGGCGCTCTACCAGAATCAGCGATTCAGCGGCCAAATTGTTTGATAAATTGAAAAATATAACTGAACGACACGTATTTTTCATTTTTGAATACCAGGAAATAACCCTAATAATATCAAATGATAAATTAATAAAACACCATTTCGCCAAAATTTAGAAGAAATGGTTAACGATTTTTAAATACAATCAGATATATGTAAAATAGGTATATGCAAATTAAAACATGTAGCAAAAAAAAAAAACTGATATTTTAGATGCGGTTTGCTGGAATCCTCTCAGCTATTTAAATTTCGAAAATAATAATTTTCTAATTTTTTTAATTCAACTCTTTCTCAGTATCGATTATATTTGTTTTAATTCATTTGAAAAATATTTATCTATCTCTGATGATTTATTTTACTCTGGAATGCCGTTGTTGTTTTTGTCATGTCCAATAAAGAGCCTCAGATGTCTCCATGCATCTCTATCACAGCAGCAGCAGCATTGTCCACTATCTTGGGTGTGTAAAGCAGCTGCTCTGGGTCTATATCAATTTTCTGCAAGGCTGCGGGCATGAGAATATGTGGGTAGGTGTTAGTTCCACACCAGGACAGTTGTTGCATGTTCTATAGGTTCTTGTGCCATCTAGATGTATTGTCATCCTTTATAATGTTTTGTTCTAAATCTTGTTATAGTTTTGTCATTTTTCTCTCGGAGTTTTTATTTCACATTTTGATCTTTTCTGATTTTTTGTTTAATTATCTTGTATTTTGCAAAAGCGTTAGCGTCAAAAAATGACATTTGTTCTTTCCTTTGGCTCATCATTCTAGCTTCCTTTGCAAATTCAACTGCCATTTAATTACCTTCGATCCAAACACTGGCAGGAATCCATTGTAGAATGCTGTGATTCTCCAATGATATCAGTTGAGTAAGTAACGAATGTATTTTCTGTGTGATTATAGTATTGCCCTTCTGAATTGCTTCTAGATCGGATATGAAGTCGTTGTACGGTATATTATAATTCCTTCTGCTTGATGCAGGGATGGTTGGTTAAGTCTACATCAAGAGCTTTCCAGATAGCTGTCCGTTCACAAGTGAAGTTTGACGAAATCTTTCTTGCTCCTTCTTTGATTTTGATGTATGTCCCATCTTGCAGTATTATGTTAATTCCGGCCCCTCCATTACATATGGTAAGGTCTGATGATCCATCTGTATATGCTGTAAAATAATTTATCTGATCGCATAAACCAATTGTGTCAAGTCCTTTCTTTTTAAGTATGTTTTTGTTATTTTTTTTATTGCAGGGTTCATTCAGGTTAAGATTGATGATTACATTTGATGGCAATGGGGTAGGAAATATTGGTTATTCTCGAATTTGAAATTCATTATGCTTCATATTTATGCTCTTTCTAATATTGTTGTCGTACTGAAGTGTTGAAGATCTTTTGAGCCTTTCTTTTTGTGTCCAGTGTAAATAGGTTCTATAGGATATGTGTTCGGTTTCTTTAGTTTTTAAGCTATTGGTGAATTTTATTGTTTTTAATTGTCTTCTGCTTTCAAGTAGGTCTAGACCACATTCTCTCTGAATTTTTTAATTGTTGGTATTTGAAACAGCACCAGTGATTAATTTGGCCGCTTTTGCTTGATCACTGTCTAGTCTTCTTTTTAGTGATGAACTTGAGGGAGCCCAAACAGGTGTTGCATATTCCATTATTGGCCTTATTAAGGTGATATATGTTGTTCTGAGAATTTTGGGTTTTGCTCCCCAATTTGTTCCACATAGCCTTCTCAGAATGTTTAGGTTTCTGGTAGCTCTATTTGAGGTGCTAATTATGTGTTCTGTAAATCGCAATTCCTCATCAAGTATCACGCCTAGGGAATTTGGAGATCAAATTTTTATTAATTATATGGTTGTTTATGCTTATTTTGGAGTTAAATTCATGCCTTTTTTTTCCTGTCAGTGAAGGAGACCTATAGGTTTGTGTTTATTGGGTTTATTGTCATTTTGAGTTTCATTGCCCATTTCTCCAGTCCTCTCATTGATGTGTTCAGTATTGTTCTGATATTTCTATACTGCTACTTGTGTGCCATATGGCTATATAATCTGCATAACAGGCAACCTTTGTGTCTTCAGTGAGGATGGATGTTGTTAAGGTTGTGTCGTAATTAGATGTACAACAACTCGAACTTGACCATGACTCTTTTTTTAGCTCTTATTCTTTTCTTTTGGCCAACAAAAAATGTTTAATTTATATACACATATATTCTTACATAATGAAACTTTAAAGAATGCAAATAATCTTCATCTATTTACATACACAACACATCTCCCCCCCTTAATAATACTCCAATCGTTCTGGGGGTTTCCTGGCTCTCTGAGGTCTAGGACTGCGGACGAGCACTTGCACAGCGGCAGGCTCCGGTTTAGGAGTGCAAGAGGGCACGTGCACAGCAACAGGCCCTGGTCTAGGAGTGCAAGAGGGCACGTGCACAGCAGCAGGCCCTGGTCTAGGAGTGCAAGAGGGTACGTGCACAGAAGCAGTCTCCTCCTTGTTTCTTGATGTAACCTCTGGAACCTCCTCTTCACTTTATTTCTGACTTCCACCTACAGGCTTCTTTCCTGATGTTCGAGGAAGTATCAAATTTCTTGTCTCTACTTGTTTCTTTCTCACAGGTCTCAATTGATTGATATGCCTCTTATACACGACGCCCTCGCAACTTATAAGGTAGTGACGGTAGCTCAATAATTTCAAAATGCTACCTTTTTACCGTTTAGGTCCAGTTGCATAGTTGCGGAAATAAACCTCACAACCTGTAGTAAACTGCTCCTGCCTTCTTACGGCCTCATGAAATACCTCTCGCGGATTTCCCATCTTGGTATTAAATTCGAGAATCTTGATCTTAAAACTTCTCTTCATTAGCAGTTCCGCGGGGGAATTCCTTTATTACAGTTTGAGGGAATGCTCTATGAGCAAATAGGAATCTTTGTAGATTCGTCTCTAAATCATCCTTCCCATTATTCTTTCTCAAAAGGTTTTTAAACTCTCTTACATATCTCTCAGCTAAACCATTTGTACTAGGATTATACGGACTGGTCTTAGTGTGCCGTTTACCATTCATTTTGGTAAATTGCTCGAATTCACCGGAGACAAACTGTCTTCTGTTATCTGTAACCAAAAATTAGGGCAATCTAAATCTGGCAAAAATTTCTCTAAGATGATTTATAATCGTTTTGCTGGTAATATCTTTGATGATACAAATTTCTATCCACTTTGAGTATGCGTCCACGAGAACCAAAAACATTCTTCCCATGAACGGACCCGCTAGATCAAGATGAAATCGATGCGACGGATTTTCGGGCCAAGTCCATTCCGAGATGGTAGCCGGGGGCATGCTTGCCGATTCTTGGCATACTCTACATTCTCTAGTTAACTCCTCGATGTTACTGTCTATGCCTGGCCACCAGAAAATACCGTCTGGCAATCATCTTCATTTTAACAATCCCCATGTGTATTTCATGCAAGTCATTTAAAATTAAAGATATTAATTTTTGGGGAATTACCACTCTTTCACGCCATTGAAGACAACCAAACTCTAAACTTAATTCCTCATTGATCTTATAATGAGGAGCTAGTGGGTTTTCTCTCGGTACCCTTGTGAATTTCCAGTTGCCTTCTCTAACATTTCTTAATACTATAGACAGTATTTTATCTCGCGACGTCTCATATGCCACCTCCCTGAAAGAGAACGGTACCTCATTCAACTTCCTGAGAAGAAGTACCTGGTCTTCATCAAGAGACTCCCTGACACGCGATTCTAAAGGAAGACGTGACAATGCGTCAACATTGGAATTATCACTAGTTTTTCGAAATTCCACAGTATAATTAAATGCAGCTAATTTTAAGGACCATCTTTTAATTCTGGATGATGCACATATGGGAATTGGTATATGAGGTGAAAATATATGAATTAAGGGTCGGTTGTCTGTGACCAATACAAATTTTCGTCCCAGTAAGTATTGTCTGAATTTCTCAACGCCAAAAGTTATGCTTAACGCTTTCTTTTATAGTTGAGAGAAACGTTTTTCCGCTTCAGTTAATGTTCTAGAAGCAAAAGCTATAAGGCATTCTTCCTTTCTATTATTTCTATGACTCAGAATTACGCCTAGTCCATAGTCCATTAATGCGTCACAAGCCAGAACCAATTCTTTGTTTGGATCGTAATGTGTGACAAAACAGACTTATCAGTTAATAATGATTTACATTTTAAAAATAACATTCGATGTTCTTTCGTCCAATTCCAACTACAATTTTTATTCAAAAGTTGATAGAATAGCGCTAAAATGTTTGCTATATTCTTTATGAATCTATAATAATAAATTAAGAGTCCTATGAAAGATCTAAATTGCGAAACATTCTTTAGGTTCATGCGCCTCTATCACTGCTTTAATTTTTTTTTCTAAGGGATGCAGTCCATATTTATCCATTTTAAACCCTAAATATTCCACCGATTTCTTTTTAAATTTACATTTATATCTGTTTAACTTTAAACCTTTTTCTAGAAATCATCTAAACACTAGATCCAACTTTTGTTCATGATCTTCAAAGTCTTTTCCTGTAACCAAAATATCATCTATGAATCAGGCCACACCTGGGAAATCAGCAAATAGACCTACAAAAATCCTCTGAAATTTATTTGGTGCTACCGCTACGTCATATGGTAGTCTTTTATAAGAAAACAACCTCTTTGTTGTGTTTATATTAACAACAGCTTTGGCTTCTTCCGCTAACATTACTTGTAAGTAAGCCTGTGATAGGTCTAGAGTCGAAAGTACGGTGCTTGTAGATAATTTTGTAAAGATCTCATCGATGGAATGGGATACCTATCTAATTCTATTGCTTTATTAGCTGTACATCTAAAATCACCACATATACTTACACTACCATCCTTTTTTAATACTGGTACTATTGGAGCGGTCCAATATGCATGAACTATAGGTTAAAAATGCAAGAATTCACTAAACGATCAATTTCATTCTCTACTTTGTTTTTTAGAGAGAAAGGTAAACTTCTGGCCTTACAAAACACAGGAGTCACATCCTTTTTTAAATTAAAATTTATTTTAACATCCTTTAGACAGCCCAAATCTTTGTGTTAAACAAATCTGAATATCTATCAATCAAACTATTTCTATTAGATTCATTATTTAAATTTTTAATGCTAAACAATCTAGAATAATCAAGTTTTAACTGTTTAAGCCATTCTCTTTCTAACAAAATCACCTGGAATTTTCATTTACAACTATTAATCGTAAATATTGGTTGGCTTCTTTTACAAAAACATTTCTTTGCCCTATGATCTCTATTGATTTACCACAAAAGGATTTTAATATTAAATTTGTTGGAAATATTTTTTTACCTTGCCAATAAATCTTATAAATACTTCCTGTATCTATTGTAAAGCACAAAGAATAATCGTCTACTGTTAAATTTATTGTGGCATCAGTTTCGCCCTGTACAGAATATATAGAGTCCTCTTGTACAAATTTACATCCCCACATTTTTTTACTAGCTTTGCAGACCCTACTTAAATGACCCAGTCTTTTACATTTTAAAACAAGCCTTTGTTCTATGAGGGAAAACAGAGGCCACGTGTGAATGTCTTTCACCACATCTATAACACATTATTTCTCCCCTTTTTGCCTGAAAGGCCTATGCTGCACCATACTATTATTGTACTCACCTTTTTTATCCTTTCCATTCACAGGGGATATCTTGGCTACTAATTTATCTTGTAATTCTCTTGTATTTATCTCCGCCAGTTCGAACGAGATCGCCACTGCAAAACTTTATCCAGGGTGACATCGTCGTTTTCTTGTAGTAGCTTCTTTTGCAGACTTTCCAACTTGATTCCAGCCATAAAACGGTCTCGCATCATGGTTCCCAGCATATCGCCGAAATTAAAATTTATTGATAAATGTTTCAATTCTCTAAGATATTCCGAAATTGATTCTCCTTCCTGTTGAATTCTCTTTAAAAATCTGCATCGCTGTGGTATCACTTTCTTCTTTGGATCCAAATGCAGCTTAATTCTTTGAATGATAGTATCATAGGGTTGATCTTTCATTAGACCAGGAAGAAAATGTCGTTTCCCTGCTTCAAATTTTCAGAATCTGGTAGCGAGGTAAAAATCAGCACTTTAATCTCCTCCTTCAGATGCCAAAAAGAAAGCCTCATATTTTTGTACAAAAAGATCGAAGTGTCCTCCACTGGGCTATAGCATCTAAAAGGTACTATTAACTTTGAACTTGCCATGCTGATCTTTTCTACTCCTTTGTTTTCTTAATCCAGATAGTTTAAAAGATGTAGTTGTTATACTTGCATAGACGCCGTTTTCCTCAGCTTTTTACTGGCTCTGTAGATCGCGCATCCTCGTCGCCACTTTTGTTGGGTCGTAATTAGACGTACAAGAGCTCAAACTTGACCATGGCCAACAACAAATGTCCAATTTATATATACATATATTTTTACATAATGAGGCTTTAAATAATACAAATCATATTCATCTATTTACATAAACAACAGTTAATATATAGCGAGAAGAGTAGAGGACTGAGCACAGATCCCTGAGGTACACCAGCCCATGTTCTTCGGTCCTTGGAAAATGTTCCATTGACCCGAACCTTTATCCTTCTTCCCCTTAAGAAGTCTACAATCCAGATTAAGGTTTTTCCTCTTACTCCGATGTTGTGCAGCCTTTCAAATAATTTCTACACTCGATCAAAAGCTGAGGTCATATCCAGGAATACGGCCGTTGTCTTCTTTGGCGGTTTTTCCTAGAAATCTATTATTGATTGACAGAAGTAGAAAGGTTTATCAGTTGTACAGTGTCTGGATCTTCAGGCAGTTTGATAGAAGTTTATTTTATTATTGTGTTAGTGAGCCAGACTATGAGCCTAGAGTGGATAATTCATTCTGTTATTTTACAAAGTATGCTGGTAAGAGCAATTGACCGATAGTTCTTGCATTCCTTGGCATCTTTGTTTGGTTTCAGTATTGGCACTATAATTGATACCTTCCAATTCTTTGGTAGTTTACCAGTTTGCCATGAAATCTTCAGTATTCGTAGGAGTTGATTTTTAGCTTCGTCTCCAAAGTGTTTAATCATTTGACCAAAGATTAGAGCATCTCCAGGTGACATTCGGATTTAAATTTTCTATTGATGAGTTTAGCTCATTCAGTGTGAAGTCTCTCGAGTAAATATCTTGTTGATGGTAATTTCCTGCTTGTTTAATTAACCTATTTACATTATTTTTAGAGTCCTGCCTTCATTCGTATAGCTGAGTCTGGAAGTGCTTGAAAGATATGCAGCAATTATTTCAGCCATCTGTTTGTTCGTTTTTGCTATTCATATCGGTTAGAGTATTGGAGGATTAGTGTTGGTTTTGATTGTTTTATAACACTAATTATATTCCAGTGATGGCTTTCCTTTTTTGGATCCATTTTTTTCGCAGAATTCTGCCCATTTTTCTCTCTCTCTCTCTTTTTTGAATATCCAAATTTCTTGTTCTATTTTGTGACTAATTTCAATGAGTTCCTTTATGATTTCTTCTGTTTTATTTGTTTTAAGAAGTGCGTTGATATTGTCTCTCTCTGCAATCATTGCCTCGAAATTGTGGTCCTTCCAGTAAAGTATTCACAGGTCTTTACGTCTGCCTCTAGGTATCGATACTTTTGCAGCTTTGGATATGTTCGAAGAGAATTTTCCCAATTTTTTTTCCAATCGTTCTGTGATTTAATTCTTCGTTGCACAGTTCTTTAAGCTTTTCTGTGAATTTTTTCCAGTGTTCTTTTATTATGTTGGAAATTCTCAATTTTGAATTTTAGGGTTGTTAAAATTGGTCTGTGGTCACTGATTGCACTTTTCAGAATTTTCCATTGTGTTGTGGGTGCGATGTTGTAATTTATCGCTGTGATGCCTATTGCGGATTCTGTGCCTGTGGACTTGGATAGATAGGTGTTATTTTCGTTATTTAACGGTGTAAGGTCGAGGTCGGTTAGCATGTCCTCAACCTGCTGACCTTTGTTATCCTGGACAGGTGATCCCCAAGTTGGTCTTTCGGCGTTAAAATCACCAAGTATGATTGCGAAATCCGAAGACGCTTCACTTAATGTCTCTATCAGGCCTGTATTGATGCTAGTATTATCGTGGTGATAAACATTTATGATTGGAATTGTTTTATCTATAAGATAGATTCCTATTGCCTGAGCTTCTGTCGTGCTTTCTCTAGGCTTACTCTGATTATAGGCGATTTCCTTAAATTTGTTTTCTAGAGTTTTAATCAAAACGGCAAGTCCTCCTTCGAATTTTCCCGGTCTGTCCTTTCGTAGTGTTGTATAATCTTTGATATTGAATCTCAGATTCTGATTCAATTTTGTCTCCTGAGGACAAGTAATATGTACATTGTTGTGATAGAGAAGACAAGTCAGCTCTTTATTTTCCTCTGGGTACCATTTATTGTAGTTGAGTTGTAGTAGATTGAATTGTGTCCTCGTAGTAGATTTCTCATCATAGCTCGAGCTGCAGCTCCTGACGTGGCGGTTACCCTGGACGCGGTAGCATTACTGGAGATATCAGTTTTGCTCTTCATTTGAAAATGGGTGCCGTTGCAACGTTAGTCATCTTGGAAACGAACCAGAATTTGGTCAAATATTCCAAGGGTCCAGGGGGGACCGCAAGGAGGTGTGGTCGGACTTCTCCCCTTCCCCCTGGAATGCCGTCACTAAAGGATAAAGCACTCTTGGTGAATTTTTTAAATTGTGATTCAGAATCTGCCACTGAAGCTTTACGAGCGTTTCGTTCCTTTGAAGATTTTCGAAGCGGTAAAGGACCAATGAGTTGCTACTCTCTAAAGCGATTGATTAAAAGTTTTGAGGAAACTGGATCTCTGGAAGCAAAACCTCGGAGTGGAAGACCATCGACATGCAAGTCAGTGGCTGTTACGCTATTGCAGAATGCTGAATCTATTGAAACGTTATCCACGTATGGAGAAGTAAGTGCTAGACAAGTTTCTCGACAAATGGGGATTTCGTATGGAACAGTTTGGAGAGAACACACATTTAAATTTTTCTATAAAAATACCCTAACAAAATTCAAGGTTTTCACGAGTTGAAAGTCAGCGATTTTGAGAAGCGTCAAGAATTCGCTGCATGGGTTTTCCGGCAAGTTGATATTGATGAAAACTGGCTGTCAAATGTTCTAAGAACAGATGATGCACACTTTTATCTAAAGGGAGAATTTAACATTCAAACCTGCCTCATTTTGGCTACAGAAATACCACTTCATCAGCCCAGAGTAACAGTTTTGTGTGGGTTCACTTCTTCTTTTATTATTGGGCCATTTTTCTTTGAAAAAATCATTGAAAGAACTTTTAAAAACGTTTTTGTAACTGGTGAACGTTATGTTCAACCTTTGAGAGAAAAGGTTATTCCCATATTGCAGGACAGACAAGCACTAAGCGAAATAACATTCATGCAAGATGGAGGACCTCCTCATATCTCCCGCGGTGCCAAACAATTGCTGAAGGATACGTACGGTGAAATTCGTTGATAAGTCGCCACTTTATATACCAGTGGCCTCCAATATCACCAGACTTGACGCCTTACAATTTCGGTTATGGGGGTACATTAAGTCGCGTTTTTATCGATGCCGGCCTACCACATTGGCCATGTTGAAGGCTTCTATCAGATGACACGTTTTATAAATTTCAACTATTTAATTGTGACCATACTGTCATCTATCGCCTGCAGGCGGTGTTTGAGAATGAAGGGCGCCACATTGAGCAAGGATAGTGACCTAATACAAGAGAGAAGGCAGTTACCTCATGTCTTATATTTTGCAGCTCTTTGTTTTGGGGTATGGAAATAATAAATGCTGTCTTCACATCTTGACTCTTTTTTTTTTTCTGTAAACAGTAATTTTTTTGTTTGTCATTTGCCCACATTTTATATTATGTCGTGCAGGCCAAAGTGTTATAACTTCTCGAATAACACTGGTATACACAATTTTACCCCTTATGTTTAGTTTATCGCTTTTCGCCCATTAGAAGAAATAGCATAAGGAATAATCTCTCTATCCCCCCCAACTTTAGATATTTTGCGCGAAAAATAATACAAAATGATTTTACTACCACGTTTTTCAACGCAAAAGGTCGATTTAAAAATGATATTTTTAGGGGATACATTTTCAAAATTATGTACAGTATAATAAACAGTGATTACATTTGACAAACCCATAGGATATTTGGAATAAAGTACGACAAATGTATTTTGTCACTCCCCTCTATATTTCATTTTTGGATCATGACAAATATCCAGTTAAATAGTCAAGTGTCGCCAATTAGTCAAGAAACTATACATTCCTTATAGCACGAAATCCTATTAGTAATGCCATCATAATTTTTGGTACTATATTAACATTTCAAAAATCGTGTATTGATATCAGTAGTTATTTTCAAACATTCAATCTATTTCACAAAACTCCATCTGAAATATAAATATTTTTTGCTACATGTTTTAATTTGCATATACCTATTTTACATATCTCAGATTGTATTTAAAAATCGTCAACCAATTCTTCTAACTTTTGGCGAAATGGTGTTTTATTAATTTATCATTTGATATTATTAGGATTCTTTCCTGGTATTCAAAAATGAAAAATACGTGTCGTTCAGTTATATTTTTCAATTTATCAAACAATTTGGCCGCTGAATCTCTGATTCTGGTAGAGCGCCATCTAGCGAATAAAGTTGTAACTAAAATCAATTTCGAATTTTTCATTATTTGCCATAAAAAATCCCATTGCATCCTGAACACAATGGTGTTTACCGCATTGCTCTAGCGCAAATATTCGCGGAGTTATTAATTTTTAAAGTTGTGCGGGACTTTTGGATCACCCTGTATATAGTTTATAGTTGATTCTTTATATTTATTCAATTACGTAAATTTCTTTTAAGATATTTTTGTACTATATTATATTTGAAGTTAAGATCAGACATGACGTGGCCACGCGGTGCTATTGAAACGAGGGCGATAGGGGCGTGGTAATTTACTTTTCTTTTATTTTATTTTATATTAAAAACGATATATAATCTCTCCTTGTTTGTACACTATAGTTAGCTGAAGAAGGGCTTGCCCGAAAGTTTCCTTAATCGCATTGATAAAAAAGAGTTGCGGCGATATATGATTCCCTCTTTCTAAATACGTAGTGTGTTTATCTGTAGGTAGAATGCTCGGGTGAACTAACAAACCGCAACATCAGTTTTTGTAAATTCAGATAACATCCTATATGCCATGGTTTCGGACTAGAGTTCTCATCAGTTCAGGATCGATTCCGTTTAGATAACAGCCTACGGGAGGAGCTATGGAATGGGAAGGACATGAGTGTGACATCTCACGAGATCCTTGTAACATACGAGTTGTTGGTTATTTGGCCTCTGAACTTGGCGAATGTAGTGTTGTTGTTGTTGTGGTGTCCAAAGAAGAGTCTCAGATGTCTTCATACATCTCTATCACAGCAATGTCCTCTATCATACGCTAGGGTTGTTGTTGTGGTGTCCAATTAAGAGCCTCAGATGTCTCCATACATCTCTATCACAGCAATGTCCTCTATCATACGCTAGGGTTGTTGTTGTGGTGTCCAATTAAGAGCCTCAGATGTCTCCATACATCTCTATCACAGCAATGTCCCCTATCATACGCTAGGGTTGTTGTTGTGGTGTCCAATGAAGAGCCTCAGTTGTCTCCATACATCTCTATCACAGCAATGACCTCTATCATACGCTAGGGTTGTTGTTGTGGTGTCCAATGAAGTTCCTCAGATGTCTCCATACATCTCTATCACAGCAATGTCCTCTATCATACGCTAGGGTTGTTGTTGTGGTGTCCAATGAAGAGCCTCAGATGTCTCCATACAGCTCTATCACAGCAATGACCTCTATCATACGCTAGGGTTGTTGTTGTGGTGTCCAATGAAGAACCTCAGATGTCTCCATACATCTCTATCAAAGCAATGCCCTCTATCATACGCTAGGGTTGTTGTTGTGGTGTCCAATGAAGAGCCTCAGATGTCTCCATACATCTCTATCACAGCAATGTCCCCTATCATACGCTAGGGTTGTTGTTGTGGTGTCCAATGAAGAGCCTCAGTTGTCTCCATACATCTCTATCACAGCAATGACCTCTATCATACGCTAGGGTTGTTGTTGTGGTGTCCAATGAAGTTCCTCAGATGTCTCCATACATCTCTATCACAGCAATGTCCTCTATCATACGCTAGGGTTGTTGTTGTCGTGCCTAATGAAGAGCCTCAGATGTCTCCATACATCTCTATCACAGCAATGTCCTCTTTCATACGCTAGGGTTGTTGTTGTGGTGTCCAATGAAGTTCCTCAGTTGTCTCCATACATCTCTATCACAGCAATGTCATCTATCATACGCTAGGGTTGTTGTTGTGGTGTCAAATGAAGAGCCTCAGATGTCTCCATACATCTCTATCACAGCAATGTCATCTATCATACGCTAGGGTTGTTGTTGTGGTGTCCAATGAAGAGCCTCAGATGTCTCCAAACATCTCTATCACAGCAATGACATCTTTGCTACCGTACCTTGACATGGATATTGATTGGTCGTGCTTGCTTTTAATTATGGCACATGATGTATCCATTCATCCAGTATCGTTGTGTGGTTAAACAAATTGGATTACTGTTATATTTAATAAAATTGAGGTGAAAATTTCTAAGGCTTCTTTAAGCTTTGAAATACACCGAATATTCATGGGTGAATCAGACTGGTGAGTGTTACATAGGTCTAATATGTAAATATACACGGATAAAATTAAAGGAATACTCTGTGGAGTAAGAAAATGGATCAATGATAGAGAAAAGGAAGTTTGTGTACCTTTTTAGCATGATGAATGAATAACGTGTTAATCATTGTTGTGTTCTCTACCTAACAAAAATAGCACTTGACGAACACTATAAGGTATAAACCATTTATTTCTATAAAAAAAGATACTTTCACTCTCCTCTTACACTCTATATACATCCAATTATTTTACATATTTAGTTTTCTATCAGAAAACTAATACATATTTACATATATGCTGCATTTTTTCTTTAAGAATAAAATTTGTATATGGAATCATTACAATCATAAACTTATAAAATATCAACAACCTATCGCAATACGTTTATTTACATATTGAATAAAGAAACCTATTGCGAAAGTTATAAAAAAGGCATCTCCTTATCCTGCAACTGAAAGTTGCTGATGGCAAGCGCCATCTATCGGAATAAATATCAACTATTCTCGTTGATTTTTAATCATTCCAGAATTACGTGGTTAGCTTTTCTTGATTAATCAAGAATGGGTATTTGACCAATTCTGGAATAATTTTAAAAAATCAACGAGAATTGTTGATATTTATTCCGATAGATGGCGCAAGCCATCAGCAACTTTCAGTTTCACGATAAGGAGATGCCTTTTTTTTCATAATTTATGTAACTTATCCCAGTACAATATCACATTTGTACTATTTTTTTCACATTATTGCGGAAGGTTTTTTTTTTAATATAAATTTTATAATAGTAAATCGCAATTTATCGTATATCTGAATCCTAAACTTGTTGGATCATTGAAATATAAACCAGTGTGTGTTCCTCAATCAAGTTGTTCCAAGTTGATCGACCCATAGTTTTCTAACTGGTGCTACGACGTGAACTTGGTATAGCGTTGTGTCAGCGATGTTTGTTCGGTTATGGGGGCAAGGTTCGGCCATTGCCGAATCATGGGATTGTGATCCTGCCATATTGTGATGACCTGGTAGCTCTGCCATCATCCATCCCCAACACGGTTATCTATTAATTAAAAATGTCAGACGATAACGCAATATTAATTATGGGTAATCACGCAGACGACAAATTCCTTTAGAACCGCCGGGCAACCCTGCAACATTAATGTTTTATACTCTGGTTGCCCGAATGTTCGTTTGGTGTCACTGGGTCTTTCTAAGTTTAGAGGTTGTTTGAATAGTTTTTTTTTAAATCTTTAGGTTTTTTTTTCAACGTTAGTGTTTTTATGAAGAAAAAGACATCTCCTGATTTTGTGCAACATAAAGATTACTATTTTAGAGGCGTAATATTCTTTTTAAAATAAAGCAATTTCTACTGTCCTTACTGCGATTCTAAAATACCCATTCCAAGAGTCTTACAACAGTCACCTATAAAAGGAAGTTCCAAAAATGCAATATAACAGCGGTATGGTAGATTAAACTGGCGAAACCGCTGGGAGGGTTCACCACTGATGAGCCAGGCCCTCCCTTTAATTTTTCCATCGCAGTAAGGACAGTAGAAATTGCTTTATTTTAAAAAGAATATTACGCCTCTAAAATAGTTTTATAATTTGATAACAGATGGCGCTCTAGTACATCGTAATAAAGATTACTGATGGCTTGCGTCATCTATCGGAATAAATATCAACTATTGGTTGAATTTTAATTATTTCCAGAATTGGCGCCAAATACCCTTAATTGATTGATCAAGATAAGCTAACCACGCACGCGTTTCGCGCTGTTGGCCCTCATTAGCGTACTGCAACCTGTATTTTGCCAATTCTTGAATAATAAAAAAAATCCAACGATTAAGTTGATATTTATTCCGACAGATGGCGCAATCCATCAGTAACTTATAAGTCGCAAGATCAGAATATTTATTTGTGAAACATTCGCGTCTTAATGTCTTTATTCGTTATATATACATGGCGCGTTATTGCTTTGTATTAATTATGGCTTTTTGTTTATTTGTCCAACAGATCTCAGTACAACCTCACTTTTGTACTAAATGTTTCACACAGTTTGTTATAAAACGACAACTTGAAGTTACACCGCATGAGTTTCTTCCCAATGAAAATTCAAAATTAATATCAAGGTGAAATATTGACTATTTCTAACCTTTTTGGATGAGGTATGGAATGGTGAATTAAGAAGAGTAATGATGAACGGAAAAATAAAAGTGTCCAGGGATGGTAATCGAACCCACAGTTTGTTATGTTTGAAACTCTCTTCCCTATATATCAGTGAAGTGAGAGAGGGAAAAGATAAAGGCTGGCTAAAGAAGAGGGTGGGTATAGTCAGTAACTGTATGAAAAAATTATACGCATAATTGACATGTGTCCTTGCATCACCATATGTAATGTACTGAGGATGAATAAATAAAACTATATAATAGATTAAAAACTGAGTTAAAAGCAAGATTGAGAGAATCACAAAGTAACTTCTAAAGATAGATTGGAAGCCGACAGACCGGTGCCAGTGTCGATTAACGACACGTGCAGTAAGACAATACTTCCTGGTCCCCTTCCTGGTCCAAAGAGTTGTATAAATAGGACCCCGCTTAGCAACAGCGAGTCAGTTACAGTAGTCGTCACCATCAGCGCGTCTCCGGTTGTCACCAACTCACCGACCATGTAAAGCAGTAAGAAATCTACTATCTCCATCTTGCTCTTGGCTCGCCTTTTTATCTATTCAAGGAACTTTCCTTCTACAACTGTGTCGCTTCGTTTTTTGTGTGTGTGGACATTCCCAAGCTTTTCCACTCTGCCTCGACCACGACTGCCTGTACTTTGTGAGAACTGTAAAAGGTCTTACAAGGTGCAGAGAGGTACTGGAAAACTCTCCACGCCCTGACTGTCCCTCTCGGTTACTACAGGTTTGACCCTCGGTTGCCACAGCTTATAGCGAGAGTCGACGAGGTACTACAAGAGTCAACCAGAACTTTCAACATATTATTACAGATAGTCGACAGGATAACCACAACGAAGGACGCCATAGCGAAGAAGGTAAGAAGACTGTCCAGATAGGAAAGAGCCAAGAGCAAAGATGGAGGAACAAGCCCGCCCGTCCAACAAAACGACCAAGCAATCTCCCCTCAACGACACAGCCGACAATCCCGCAAATTAAGCCGGTGAGAAGTTACCCACCTTCGGCCTTACAACGCAACCATCCAGACGACATGCCACCATCACCAAACAGAAGTCGCAAGCTTCTACAAGCTCTACATGGAACGCCTTCCACGTCATCAGGACAACAACCAAAGACCAATTCTCCTGACTGAACAATCATAAAAACTGTGAGTTTTTAAAAAATCTACTTAACTCTCTCTTCATGCTAACAACTTGATTCTCCATATATTTTATGTTTAATTTCACTGTAATCATTTTTTAGTCAAATTTTACCATTTTTATAGCATTTCAATTCAAATTTTAAATCTTGTACACCCTCATTTATCAAGTTTTACTTTATTTTAAGCAACTTTTAAATTTTAATTCATTACTTTCAATTTTACATGGAAAAAACTCATATTATATTTTAACTACTCGAATCCTATTTTCTAAACTTATTTGTGTGTTTCTCTTAATACCTTATTTTTATACCAAAAACACCAATGTCTTACTTAAATACACAAAACTTTTCAAAAATCATTGTTATGTTCACTATTTTATGTACACGCCCCATTCAAATTATAAGTCACTATCATGCCATTGCCCTTTTACAAGTATATTTTTGCACTACCATAAGCAACGATTAAAAAAATATATTCAAATTTTAATAAACATAGATGAAACGCATTTTTTTAAATACAAAAATCGAAAGATACAATATCTTCAAAAGCACAACTAGAAAAGTAACTCTCCTTCCCCAAAACAAGTTTAAAAATCCAGCATAGTTACACTCCCTCGTCCTTTTCTTTTTACATGCATAATTATTAATAATTCACACATCTCTCGGAACGAACTTCAACACACTCCCACATCACTTTATCCAATTGGCCACCATCTATTAACACGCGATTTAACAACACATCCAATTTCGAGCCACACGAACTCCATATCGGCGCGAACAAAAAAAATTCGCAATAAACATACCACCTCTATAACAATCTGAAAATTCTCGATGTGTTTTGTACAACCACCACCAATGACGAATAAATTTGTTATTCATTCGGAAACAAGTTAGATGCTGTGCCAAAAACAAAGACTTCACGTGACACCTTTCTATTCAATTCACTCACTAGTGTCACACAGCGCATCACAACAATTTTTCTCACTTAATAGGCCACAAAGACGCCTTCATGCCTGTGACAATTAACACCCCAAAGCGTGTCTCTACGTCGAAAGTCGCACTTTTTACTCACATCTAAACCTGACATCATTGAATAACAGTTTTTTTTTTAAAGTCCGCAACATCGTCGAGACACAACGCTTGCGAACACAGAGAAAACTATATTTTCAATTAGGCCAGAAACCAAGTACCACTGTGCTGAGAGATTTACTTCTAGCCAGCAGGATGATTCACCACACCGCCAACGAAAATAAACAACCCAGCTGTGCCAGTCGGCAACAAAGGACCGGCAACAAAACACCGCTGCCATGTTAACATGACACATGTCGACATTGACCCCAGTCTCAGTTTACCAACGCCGACAAGCCCAGTTCGCCTGTACCTGACACGTGATCCAACTCGCAGGACGGATAGATTGCAGCACCTAAAACTAATTGACTTACCAATAATTACCCAATTCACTTATTAATTTGAATTTTAATATTGAAATATCATTAAACTTTATATCTTTAATTATCATCGTGTGTTTTACAACTTTTACATTGTTTTCACGCCCAGTGTGGAATTTTTTTTTGACGCAAAAGAAAAATCATTCAATTATAAGACTTTTGGGTACGCTTTACGCTTTTAATACGAACAAACACAACATTACCGGCTCTCTCGTTAGGAATACAAAAGGATTTAACCTCTCATTTCTCCATATGTAACGCAATGTTACATGGAAAAAAGATATGTTAAATTAATATTTTAAATGATTTTTTTCCCAAGCGTAACAAGCCGGCGTTTGGGTAGGCTCACCTAAAAATTTTGCAGACCAACTGCATAAAACGCTCTGCAATCTTTTTAGCGCCTAAGACATGCACTACATACTACATGTACCTAAAAGTCCCATCTCCTCTACACTGACATCATTTTAGGGATCAAGATCGCTCCCCGTCTGGTCTCACATAATATAATCGGGAAGATCTGGCAAAGGCCAACTTCTCAGACTGGACCAAAGCGACATAGGGCCACATTGCCTCCCCGTAGGCCAAACTAAAGACATTAATAATCTTGCACCTACACCTGGACATTGTGTGTAAATATGTTTCTTTTTTTCAGGAACGAATATTTTTTGTTTTCTTTTAACTTTTCTTCCAAAGAGACAATTTTTGTTCCATTTTTCACTACTTAACATTTATCTAATCATTAATAACCTTTAATTATATTATAACTTTGTACAAAATCTTGAATAATTATTTTTATATTTTACTTTTCAATTATATAATCAAATTTTTATTCCAACATTATTTTAACAACTTTATTTTAACAATTTTATTTTTTATGATATTATTTTAGTATGACAAAACATTTAATTGTTTCAATAATCATTTTTAATTCATTATTATATCTTTTATATATCACATGTTTGATCTTATCCACTTATACTTTTTATCCGCAATCATATTTCTACCTTTTTATTCACTATATTTTTGTTTAAATAACTTTATTATATGACAACGTTTATTTATCATCAACTATCGGGCATACAACAATCGTTTTCAACCATCCTACTCACTAACCACTTCCCTATACTTTGTCATCACTACCTATTTCAGCCATTGCTTCAAACCATCGTAGAAACGACAGTACTGCTTGACAATATTTATTTTTTGATTTCGTAATTCCACAAACTCTTTGAGAACACAGTTCCCCAGACTTACAAATCCAAACTTCTGGTCTGAACACGTTTCAAAAGTTTATTTCATTTCATCCGCAGAGAACATCACCAACGCATGCACAAAGCGTTCACATTTTTCAATTTTCAATTTTTTTTTCAGCTCTAGCGGACCACAATCAACCTTTGATTTCAAGTCAAGTCAGACCACCTACTGTCGCTACAACAATTCTACTTATCGCATGGCTCTACCACCCCTTTCAATCATATTAATTCTTTTCTTCAACAACTTTTCAACCCAATAACCCTACAATTGTGACAAAGCACTGTAACCTTATACAGGATCGCAGGTGAAACATTGCCTAGGAAGACGCACAAGTATATATCCTCGCTTTGCACCTGGATCTCAGTATTTGATTGTCTGTGCAACACTTACAATTGCATATTCTTCAACCCCTAACCCTTTCCAACGCCCGCCAACAATCTCTTAGAACATCATCATTAATTTTTATCAAACAAAGGTTTTATCTACTTTTCTCTTTTATAATGAATATCATAACTTTTAAATTAAACATAAGTTTTATTTTTATAATTTTCAGATATATCCAAATAAACATCTTGTTATAGTCCTTTACCCTCACAGTTTTAATTAATTAAAAGACATTTTAATTACTTACCTGTGTTAGAGAGGCTTTACCCGCTTAAACCCGGATAAACCCTTTCACTCCCGGGGCCCATCTATGATAATTTAAACCAACAATCCTATATTATATAATACTTATAACAAGATTGTGTTGTATATAGAAACATATCTATAAATAATTATACGCATAATTGACATGTGTCCTTGCATCACCATATGTAATGTACTGAGGATGAATAAATAAAACTATATAATAGATTAAAAACTGAGTTAAAAGCAAGATTGAGAGAATCACAAAGTAACTTCTAAAGATAGATTGGAAGCCGACAGACCGGTGCCAGTGTCGATTAACGACACGTGCACAGGCAATACTTCCTGGTCCCCTTCCTGGTCCAAAGAGTTGTATAAATAAGACCCGGCTTAGCAACAGCGAGTCAGTTACAGTAGTCGTCACCATCAGCGCGTCGCCGGTTGTCACCAACTCACCGACCATGTAAAACAGTAAGAAATCTACTATCTCCATCTTGCTCTTGGCTCGTCTTTTTATCTATTCAAGGAACTTTCCTTCTACAACTGTGTCGCTTCGTTTTTTGTGTGTGGACATTCCCAAGCTTTTCCACTCTGCCTCGAACACGACTGCCTGTACTTTGTGAGAACTGTTAAAGGTCCTACAAGGTGCAGAGAGGTACTGGAAAACTCTCCACGCCCTGACTGTCCCTCTCGGTTACTACAGGTTTGACCCTCGGTTACCACAGCTTATAGCGAGAGTCGACGAGGTACTACAAGAGTCAACCAGAACTTTCAACATATTATTACATATATATATATATATATATATATATATATTATTGCTTAAAAAGGAACACAACAAAACGAAAAAGAAACTACAATTGCAAATGATTTGATAAGAAAAAAAAAACAATAATAAAAAAGATAACTTATAATACAATATAATACACTGCGGCTTGTGATTGTAAAACAACACTTGAAGTTACACCGCATGAGTTTCTTTTCAATGAAAAATCAAAATTTATTTCAAGGTGAAATATTGACTGTTTCTATTGCGGTGTAACTTTAAGTTTTGTTTTACAATAAAAAAAAAAGATGATGATGATAAGAAAATTTGAATATGTCTGCCAGAATAATGCTTCTATGAATTAAAAAATAAGAATAATTACAAACACAGTAACTATGGAGGTAAAGTCGGTAGTGACATGTCTAACATAACCTAGGCCTAATCCAACTTTGCTATATTCTGAAACTCAATCTAAACATTAATTTACAGGCCTTTTTTGCAGATAATTAAAACTTAGATTTTCAACTATTGATTTTTTCTATTGGGTGAAATAGCATCTTTTTTTTTTTTTGTGTAAATAGATAATTGACATATCTTTATTAAGCTTCACGATTCATGGATTCAATTAGGCCTGATGAAGAGCTAACTTCGGAAGCTCGTCTCGTTTATCTACAATAAAGGAAGTTATTGTACAATTCGTCTGTTTCATACAACGTCTTATAGCAACAATAAAAAGCTTTATTAAGACCTTTTAGTCCTATACAGATTCTTCTCCAAGCAGAAATGTAGGATACATGCAGGGAAAAAAGTATCAATGATTGTTGGAATTTATTTTGTAGATATTCTATTTAATGAAAAATATAATCCCTTGTAACAATAAATATTAAAGTGAAAACATTCCAGGGATAAAAGTTCATTTTTAAACATTTTTCAATTAAGATATTATATCGCGTGTTTCTCCTCTAGCAGGTCTTTCATGTCGGAAAACTAAAGATCTGATTTTTTAAAATGTTTTAAAAGAAACTTATCCATGAAAGACTAATGATTTTTCTACTCTAAGATATTCTATATTTTAAATATTCGTTATTTAGCGAGCTATGTTTTCAAATACAACAAATCTAAACTGCCCTTACTGATATATCCTTTTCCTTTATATCTATAAAAATGAAATGCGAAATCGATGTTTGTTATCGCATCACGCAAAATCTACTGACTCAATCATTATGGAATTTCGCATGTAGGTAGCTGAAGATTTCGTTTAACATATAGGCTATTCAAAAAACGAAAAGGTTTAATGTGCTATTTTTAAAAAATGTTAAACCAAAATTCCTTAGTTCAAGCCTTTTACCGCTTGGCGGCGCACTGGTCGCGACGATAAATGAATCTGATTGGTTAATAATTTTACACGTTGTTGTTTTGTAATTTTACCCGATTAATGTGTGTCTTTAAAAGGTAAGATTATTTTTATATATTTAAACTCTTTTAAAATAATTTTAATCGATCATTATCAAATAAATACGCCCCCGGAACCTGGGTTAATTAAAACTGTATTGTGAAATTTCGCACGTAGGGAGTTGAGGTTTTGGTTTAACATTTAGGCTAAAAGCACAAAAATTGCATTTCGAAAAACTTTCTTTTCCTTTTTAGAAGGTAGATTTTATTTAATCATTTAGTAATATTTTTTCAATTTAAATTAATTGGAATTATTATTTATTTCGCAGCTTATTCATATATTTTGCTTCGTTTAATTTTAATTAGTGTAAATATAACGATCTACATCTTTAACGATAAGTGTAGTATTTTATCTCATAAGGTATATTATTTTTAGAACAGTATTCTATTTTTTTTCTTTCTTATATTTAGAGTGCGTATAAATTTTATTAAAGTTGTAAAAAGTATATTTATTGAAAAAAGTATGTTTTACAATATAACTTGCTACATATATTTTACTATATGTTTGTTCCATGTAATATGTTTATGCTCTAATAGCATTTATATATATTTATATGGTTCAACCATATTTTTATATGAATGCATTTAGATATATATCCTGACCCATATAGGGTTAATTAATAACTCATTTGACATTTTACCTTTATTTATGGTCTTGGCAATATATATGTAAAGCTTTTTAGGTAAAAAAGAATTGAGGTATATTTTGAAATATAGATAAAAATCACAAGGAAGCAAGACCAGATCCAAATAAATAAATTATGTGTGGTTTCAGAAACAGCATTGTTACCATCTTCAGACAAAAGTACTGAATACATTCAGTAATTTTGTCTTTATAAGGTGACAATGCTGTTATTGAAACATCACACATAATTCGTTTATTTTTTATTTGGTCTTGCTTTTTTGATATTTTTAACATTGCCCTTGACTATTTGAAAATGATGCAAATTTCCTAATTATTTTATGCCATTTTAAAAAGTACATTCTTTTGTAATAATATCTAATTTCCCACATTTTCCTAAAACTGCCAACAATAAACTAATAAAAAAAAAATCCAAGTCTGGGTATTTCAGTATTGCAGATATATTACATTTTTAAAAGTTGTTTAACTATAGATGTACATGCCGGATTAGGTGCCCTTAAAAATGTTTAATCTGGCTGTTTCTTCTTGAACTGCCGAGAGTGAAGTGGAGAAAGTGAAATTTTCAGGTTGCGAGGCCCATTTCCCTTAATTCACACTAATCCTTTGATTTTTTTTTTCATTTTTTAGATACCAAAGCCAAGTTTGGTTACTTGCACTCACTGGAGGGGTTTGACTTTTTCAAGAATCAGGGGTCATTGGGGCAATTTTTTTTTTCAGAACAAATTCCCCAAAACTGGATTCGATGATCCCGGGTCGTGGTTTTTAAAAATCAACAGTTTAGACCACTCCTCCAAAAAAGCACTCTATACATTAGATGTGTTTGTGAAATTGATCTTATATTTCAGATTATTTTTACCAGAATTTTTAATTTTGATATTTGCAGTTCATCTCCATTGTGCTGAAAGAAAATTCTTTACTTAAAGTTTTAAAAACAGTTGGGGGCTCTATTCATTCAAGAGTAAACCCCACTCGAACAATACCCGGGCGAAGCCGGGTCCATATATCTATATAGGCTCAATTTATTGGGCAGTTTTTTCAACCAAATTAGACTTTTTTTTAGGCCTTCTTCCATTGTCTTTTTTTTTTTTTTTTTTTTGTTTTGCTGTCATTTGTTTAGGTAGTATTTAGATCAGTGATTCTCAACTTTTTTTTTGTTGCGGCATTATTTTAAAGATTTGAAAATTTGGCGGCACAATTTTAGAATTTCGCGGCACACTTTTGCTAACTTGAATGCAGGAAAATTCAAATTATGTATCAATATTTCTATGCAAAATCTAAGTAATATACATCTCTAACATTCAATTTGCTAATTTCGTTATTTTAAAAAGTAAAAAAATGAAAAAGAAAAAAAGAAAAACCATTACAAACGTGAACATAATCATATGCCTAAAATTCAGCGACACATTTTTAGAATTTCGCGGCACACAAAATTACCGCGGCACATTGGTTGAGAATCACTGATTTAGATTTATCTGCTTCATAATATGTAGCTGCTCATATATATCTATGTATGTTCTACTCATATTTGTTGTGCATATTTTTTCAGCTAATTGTATTTTTTTTTTTACATCTTCTTCCATTTGATTTTTTTTAATTAGTTGTTTTACGTTTTCGCTGAGTTTTATGCATTTTTCCCCTCCTTTCAGAATATTTCTATGCTTTTTTTTTATTTTGGCCTTAGTCATGAGTCGCGCTTATTTTAATACACTATTTTTGAATTTTTTTTTTCAATCTCAGTCCTTTATGTTTTACATTTTTCAGTTATCCTTATTTTTATTTTTACTAATGCTTTGTGTTTGTAGGTATGCCAAGCCATAGGAGAAGCAAACTTTCTCAGCGTTCCAATAGCTCTAGGGTTCAGCATGCTTCAGGGTCAAACATTGCAAGTAGTTGGTGTGCATCTTGAGTCTCCCTGTTTCTCGCATGGGCAACTCTATGTAGCATGCTCCCGTGTTTCCAGCCCTAAAAATTTATTTGTCTTTAGTTCTACTTTTAGCAAGACACGCAAAATTGTTTATCAGGGGGCTTTGATATAGATTTTGACAATTTTGAAAGAGATTTCTTCGAATAATGATTTTGGGAAGCTTGACTTTTGTAACTACATAATTTATGAATAATTTGTTATCATTATTGCTCTACTGTAGTTTCATCAATAAAGCTTTTTTTACTTTATTTTATTTTAATTTTTTCACATTTAATTCATTTACATAACTCTATTCTTGAAAATTGTTTTTTTATTTTTTTTATGGTATCAACATTTCTGGTTCAATTAAGGTTTTTGTTAGCCTGCAACACACCTTATCATAGCTCATTGCATTTATCAGGATAACTTTGCTGTTTTGATTTTTACACCATTGGTATTTTCATGCCTCTATAATATTATATTTGTTTGCAGAATTTTATAGACAATTTGGTTTGGGTTATATACTTTAAGAATTTGTAAAAATATAAAGGTCAAAGTTTTACAACAAAAAAAAATTTTGGAACACCATTTCTCTCCCATTTAATTTAATGATGCTTCATTTATGATTTTAAGAATTGCTTTATTTTTATGCATGTTATTTTTAAAATTTGTGTTAGCAAGACATGGAATATTGTTAAGTTAATATATTATTAACATAAACTTTACCAACCCGTGAAGCGTTAGCTCCAAGCTTTTACCACTGGGGGCAGCACTGTTAGAGCTAATAAATGCTTTCGATTGGTGCTTACTTTTACATGCTGTTTGTTTTTAGACTAAATTAATACACATCAAGTTAGCATTTTTTCATTCTTCAAAAATTAAGATTCTATCTTTAACGTTTCATAATACTTTTAAAATTAAAGCCGGAAATAATATTGCTTTTTCCCATCCTACAGGTCTACATTACACTGCAACAGCTATCATAACTCTGGCTTTTGGCATTGATATTTATATAATGTGAAAGTACTGTTTGCTACCTTAAGCTCTGGAGAGATTATAATGTGTCTACAGATCCATCATGTGGAAATCACACCATAGTGAAAATGCATTTAGCTGGTAGCAATGTATCACATTTGTAGACATGTGGTGCGCTTACAGTAAAAGCAGTCGCTACCTACCCACCATGGTTATCATGGCCTGTACCACGCGTACTAGGGATAATTACAAAAAAAAAAGGAAGCAAGACCGAATACAAATAATTACATTATGTGTGGTTTCAGTTACATTTTGGCTATCTTCAGACAAAGGTACTGAATACATTCAGTAATTTTGTCTTTATATGGCAACAATGCTGTTACTGAAACATCACACATATATATATATTTTTTTATTTGGTCTTGCTTTTTTGGTATTTTTAAAATTGCCCTTGACTATTAGAAAATTATGCAAATTAACTATTTAGAAATGTAAGTGCCGGATTAGGTGCCCTTTAAAATGTTTGCTCTGGCTGTTTGTTCTTGGACAGCCGAGAGTGAAGTGGACAAAGTGAAATTTTCAGGTTGTGCCGACCATTTTCCTTTATTCAAACTAATCATTAGATTTTTTTTTTTATTTTTAAGAATAAAAGCCCTGTTTGGTTACTTGCACTCACTGGAGGGGTTGGACTTTTTCAAGAATCAGGAGCCATTGGGGCAATTTTTTTTTTCAGAACAAAGTGTCTAAATCTGCATTCAATGATCCCGGGTCATGGTTTTTAAAAATTAACAGTTTAGACCACTCCTCCAAACAGCACTCTATTCATTAGATGTGTTTGTGAAATGGATCCTATATTTCAGATTTTTTCACAAGCATTTTCGATATTGCTGTTTGCAATTTATCTCCATTTTGCTGAAAGAAAATTCATTACATTGAGTTTACAAACAGTTGGGGCCTCTATTCATTCATGAGTAAACCTCGCTCGAACACTACACAGGCGAAGCCGGGTCCAGTCGGGTAAAACCCGGGCGTTGCCCGGGCCACTCGGCTAGTATGGCTATAAATCTGAAGAAATATATGAAGGATATTTCAATTCTGTTTGCAGATATGAAAATAGGAATGTTTATTTAATCGGAAAATATTATTTCCGTGATGGTAAATTATGTAAATATCTTTCTATAGATTGTGCGATTACGTATTGCCTCATTATGCATTTAACTATTATTTCCTATTTGCCTATCTGTAAATGCTATGCAAATATAAAGTACATGCCAACACATTCGTGGAATATAATTAAATATATATATATGCGATACCTATATATGCGATATATGTAAATAAATATATAAAATATTTGTGTATATTTTCCACCATCATCCCACATTGTAAAATTATGGTAACGAACCTCTGAGTCCAAATCTCGGGCTAAGCCTAAAAAGTTAAAATGGAAATCGCAGACGAGGGAGGAAATGGGATTTTACGTCTGCGGCAAATAAAAATTGCAGCCGACTGATAGAGACCAACCAGCCAATCCTTCGTCACGTTACTTTATAATTTACCCGCTGGACCCAAACTGTCTCTCTATATTTATATGTATTTTCTTTTATATGTTTATATATGAAACCTAATTTATAATATGGTAAAAAGTACAGTCTGAGAAATTGGGTATTCCATATATACATATATATATATATATATATATATATTAAAAATAAAGGAAGCATATCCTGTGACCACGAGCACATGTGCTTTTTATATTTATATAGTTTTAGAAGAAGGAATATATATTTTTAATTTTCAAGAAAATATAATATACAGGATGTGCATTAGTGCGCCATCTATATTTGATTAAATGAACTATACGGTCACGTAGAAATATTAGGAAAGAAAAAAACTTCAGGATGACACGGCAATTTATTTAAATGAGCAAGCCCTCCTTCAGATAACTAAACGTTTTAGTTAAGTGAAGGAGGGTTTGTCCGAAAGCTTTCCTTTAATTAATGTAAATGAAAAGAGTTACGCGGCGTCTTATTATTTTTTCTTTTGTTAGTTGTAGAAATCAACAATCCTGTAATAATGAATATATATTTAGGTTTATTTATTCGAAATGTGCACTTTTCTTCTTCTGAAAAACGTTGATAGACAATACGTAGTGTGTTTATCTGTAGGTAGAATGCTCGGGTGAACTAACAAGCCCCAACATCAGTTTTTGTAAATTCAGATAACAGCCTATATTTCATGGTTTCGGACTATAGTTCTCATCAGTTCAGGATCGATTCCGTTTAGATAACAGCCTACGGGAGGAGCTATGGAATGGGAAGGACATGAGTGGGACATCTCACGAGATCCTTGTAACACACAAGTTGTTGGTTATTTGGCAACTGAACTTGGCGAATGTAGTGCTGTTGTTGTTGTCGTGTCCAATGAAGAGCCTCAGATGTCTCCATACATCTCTATCACAGCAATGTCCTCTATCATACTAGGCTTGTTGTTGTGGTGTCCAATGAAGAGCCTCAGATGTCTCCATACATCTCTATCACAGCAATGTCCTCTATCATACTAGGCTTGTTGTTGTGGTGTCCAATGAAGAGCCTCAGATGTCTCCATACATCTCTATCACAGCAATGTCCTCTATCATACTAGGCTTGTTGTTGTGGTGTCCAATGAAGAGCCTCAGATGTCTCCATACATCTCTATCACAGCAATGTCCTCTATCATACTAGGCTTGTTGTTGTGGTGTCCAATGAAGAGCCTCAGATGTCTCCATACATCTCTATCACAGCAATGTCCTCTATCATACTAGGCTTGTTGTTGTGGTGTCCAATGAAGAGCCTCAGTTGTCTCCATACAACTCTATCACATCAATGTCCTCTATCATACGCTAAGGTTGTTGTTGTCGTGTCCAATTAAGAGTCTCAGATGTCTCCATACATCTCTATCACAGCAATGTCCTCTATCATACGCTAGGGTTGTTGTTGTGGTGTCCAATGAAGAGCCTCAGATGTCTCCATACATCTCTATCACAGCAATGTCCTCTATCATACGCTAGGGTTGTTGTTGTGGTGTCCAATGAAGAGTCTCAGATGTCTCCATACATCTCTATCACAGCAATGTCCTCTATCATACTAGGCTTGTTGTTGTGGTGTCCAATGAAGAGCCTCAGTTGTCTTCATACATCTCTATCACATCAATGTCCTCTATCATACGCTAAGGTTGTTGTTGTCGTGTCCAATTAAGAGTCTCAGATGTCTCCATACATCTCTATCACAGCAATGTCCTCTATCATACGCTAGGGTTGTTGTTGTGGTGTCTAATGAAGAGTCTCAGATGTCTCCATACATCTCTATCACAGCAATGTCCTCTATCATACGCTAGGTTTGTTGTTGTCGTGTCCAATGAAGAGCCTCAGATGTCTCCATACATCTCTATCACAGCAATGTCCTCTATCATACTAGGCTTGTTGTTGTGGTGTCCAATGAAGAGCCTCAGTTGTCTCCATACATCTCTATCACATCAATGTCCTCTATCATACGCTAAGGTTGTTGTTGTCGTGTCCAATTAAGAGTCTCAGATGTCTCCATACATCTCTATCACAGCAATGTCCTCTATCATACGCTAGGGTTGTTGTTGTGGTGTCCAATGAAGAGTCTCAGATGTCTCCATACATCTCTATCACAGCAATGTCCTCTATCATACGCTAGGGTTGTTGTTGTGGTGTCCAATGAAGAGTCTCAGATGTCTCCATACATCTCTATCACAGCAATGTCCTCTATCATACGCTAGGGTTGTTGTTGTGGTGTCCAATGAAGAGTCTCAGATGTCTCCATACATCTCTATCACAGCAATGTCCTCTATCATACGCTAAGGTTGTCGTTGTGGTGTCCAATGAAGAGCCTCAGATGTCTCCATACATCTCTATCACAGCAATGTCCTATATCATACGCTAGGGTTGTTGTTGTGGTGTCCAATGAAGAGTCTCAGATGTCTCCATACATCTCTATCACAGCAATGTCCTCTATCATACGCTAAGGTTGTCGTTGTGGTGTCCAATGAAGAGCCTCAGATGTCTCCATACATCTCTATCACAGCAATGTCCTATATCATACTAGGCTTGTTGTTGCGGTGTCCAATGATGATCCTTAGATGTCTCTATACATCTCTATCACAGCAATGTCCTCTATCATTCGCTAGGGTTGTTGTTGTTGTGTCCAATGAAGAGCCTCAGATGTATCCATACATCTCTATCACAGCAATGTCCTCTATCATACGCTAGGATTGTTGTTGTCGTGTCCAATGAAGAGCCTCAGATGTCTCCATACATCTCTATCACAGCAATGTCCTCTATCATTCGCTAGGGTTGTTACTGTTGTGTCCAATGAAGAGCCTCAGATGTCTCCATACATCTCTATCACAGCAATGTCCTCTATCATACGCTAGGGTTGTTGTTGTCGTGTCCAATGAAGAGCCTCAGATGTCTCCGTACATCTCTATCACAGCAATGTCCTCTATCATACGCTAGGGTTGTTGTTGTCGTGTCCAATGAAGAGCCTCAGATGTCTCCATACATCTCTATCACAGCAAAGTCCTCTATCATACGCTAGGGTTGTTATTGTGGTGTCCAATGAAGAGCCTCAGATGTCTCCATACATCTCTATCACAGCAATGTCATCTATCATACTAGGGTTGTTGTTGTCGTGTCCAATGAAGAGCCTCAGATGTCTCCATACATCTCTATCACAGCAATGTCCTCTATCATACGCTAGGGTTGTTGTTGTTGTGTCCAATGAAGAACCTCAGATGTCTCCATACATCTCTATCACAGCAATGTCCTCTATCATACGCTAGGGTTGTTGTTGTGGTGTCCAATGAAGAGTCTCAGATGTCTCCATACATCTCTATCACAGCAATGTCCTCTATCATTCGCTAGGGTTGTTACTGTTGTGTCCAATGAAGAGCCTCAGATGTCTCCATACATCTCTATCACAGCAAAGTCCTCTATCATACGCTAGGGTTGTTATTGTGGTGTCCAATGAAGAGCCTCAGATGTCTCCATACATCTCTATCACAGCAATGTCCTCTATCATACGCTAGGGTTGTTGTTGTTGTGTCCAATGAAGAACCTCAGATGTCTCCATACATCTCTATCACAGCAAAGTCCTCTATCATACGCTAGGGTTGTTATTGTGGTGTCCAATGAAGAGCCTCAGATGTCTCCATACATCTCTATCACAGCAATGTCCACTATCATACGCTAGGGTTGTTGTTGTTGTGTCCAATGAAGAACCTCAGATGTCTCCATACATCTCTATCACAGCAATGTCCTCTATCATACGCTAGGGTTGTTGTTGTTGTGTCCAATGAAGAACCTCAGATGTCTCCATACATCTCTATCACAGCAAAGTCCTCTATCATACGCTAGGGCTGTTATTGTGGTGTCCAATGAAGAGCCTCAGATGTCTCCATACATCTCTATCACAGCAATGTCCTCTATCATACGCTAGGGTTGTTGTTGTTGTGTCCAATGAAGAACCTCAGATGTCTCCATACATCTCTATCACAGCAATGTCCTCTATCATTCGCTAGGGTTGTTACTGTTGTGTCCAATGAAGAGCCTCAGATGTCTCCATACATCTCTATCACAGCAAAGTCCTCTATCATACGCTAGGGTTGTTATTGTGGTGTCCAATGAAGAGCCTCAGATGTCTCCATACATCTCTATCACAGCAATGTCCACTATCATACGCTAGGGTTGTTGTTGTTGTGTCCAATGAAGAACCTCAGATGTCTCCATACATCTCTATCACAGCAATGTCCTCTATCATACGCTAGGGTTGTTGTTGTTGTGTCCAATGAAGAACCTCAGATGTCTCCATACATCTCTATCACAGCAAAGTCCTCTATCATACGCTAGGGCTGTTATTGTGGTGTCCAATGAAGAGCCTCAGATGTCTCCATACATCTCTATCACAGCAATGTCCTCTATCATACGCTAGGGTTGTTGTTGTTGTGTCCAATGAAGAACCTCAGATGTCTCCATACATCTCTATCACAGCAATGTCCTCTATCATTCGCTAGGGTTGTTACTGTTGTGTCCAATGAAGAGCCTCAGATGTCTCCATACATCTCTATCACAGCAAAGTCCTCTATCATACGCTAGGGTTGTTATTGTGGTGTCCAATGAAGAGCCTCAGATGTCTCCATACATCTCTATCACAGCAATGTCCTCTATCATACGCTAGGGTTGTTGTTGTTGTGTCCAATGAAGAACCTCAGATGTCTCCATACATCTCTATCACAGCAAAGTCCTCTATCATACGCTAGGGTTGTTATTGTGGTGTCCAATGAAGAGCCTCAGATGTCTCCATACATCTCTATCACAGCAATGTCCACTATCATACGCTAGGGTTGTTGTTGTCGTGTCCAATGAAGAGCCTTAGATGTCTCCATACATCTCTATTACAGCAATGTCCTCTATCATACGCTAGGGTTGTTGTTGTCGTGTCCAATGAAGAACCTCAGATGTCTCCATACATCTCTATCACAGCAATGTCCTCTATCATACGCTAGGGTTGTTCTTGTGGTGTCCAATGAAGAGCCTCAGATGTCTCCATACATCTCTATCACAGCAAAGTCCTCTATCATACGCTAGGGTTGTTGTTGTGGTGTCCAATGAATAGCCTCAGATGTCTCCATACATCTCTATCACAGCAAAGTCCTCTATCATACGCTAGGGTTGTTGTTGTGGTGTCCAATGAATAGCCTCAGATGTCTCCATACATCTCTATCACAGCAAAGTCCTCTATCATACGCTAGGGTTGTTGTTGTGGTGTCCAATGAATAGCCTCAGATGTCTCCATACATCTGTTTCGTTTTATTCTAACATAGGTAGCAGAAGGCAGCGCGCAGCGGTGAAGGAACTGCGTCATCGCTGACCAATGGGAGGCCGTCTGGCTGCGCCGCCAGAGGGAGCTCGCCACCTTCTAGATTCTTCTTGCCACGTCGCCACTAAAGACAATGCATTTCATAGCTGCGGCTTTAAATCATATTCTTTAAATATTCAATGTAAAGAAAAATAAAATAAATTAATTTGGAAACCTTGGGATGATTGCCTGACCAAGATAAGTAAACTTATTTCTTTAAACTAGTATAAACATTATATTCAATTAAGCCTAACGAGAACAAATTGTTTTGTAAACAATCATTCTGCTTTTCCTACTTGCGTATTTGTCAAGTGGGAAACAAAACATTGGTGCCGAAACCCGGGAATAAATCTATTAAATAATTATTTAAATATAAATAATTATAATTCATTTTTGAAATATATTATTAAAATTAATAATAGCAAAAATTAAAAATGGCTGCCAAATTTAAAGCTACTTTAAATATTCTTGAATTTCATTTCAAACAAGTGGATTATTTTGAGCAAATTTCGCTCAAGTTGATTGAATCGAAGGATGATGCAAATTTACAGACATTTAAAAAAGATATTTTAGATATAAAATCTAACATTGAAAAAACTTATTGTAATCTTTTAACATTTTCTGAATTTGATGATGAAGTTTACTTTTCTAGAGTGATGCAATACAAGGATAATCTTAGAAATTTAGTGGCGAATATCAATAAAGTATCTTGTACAGCCATTTCAAGCAAAATTGATGATCTAAATCAACCAACCACAAGTAAAATAGAACTTCCTAAATTTAATTTACCTTCCTTTTCTGGTGATGTTAACGAATGGCTTAGTTTCAAGCAATTGTTTTCTCTGTCTATTGATTCCAATACCGCTCTAACTGATTCACAAAAGCTGCAATATTTACAATCAGCTGTTACTGGAGACGCTGAACGACTTATTAGGGGATTTCCTGTTATTGATGAAAACTATGCCCATGCTTGGGCCACATTGGTCTCCAGATATGATAACAAAAAAGAACTTGCCTTTTCACAATGTACAAAATTATTCACTTTAAAACCTTTAAAACTAATAAATTCCAAGGCCATTTTCGAACTACTAGATATATGTAATGAAGCCATGAGAAATTTGAAATCACTGGGTTTGGAGAGAAATACACTTGTTGATATCTTTCTAATACATTTCCTACAAAGGAAGATAGGTGATGATTTGAAAAGGCAATGGGAATTGACGTTGATAGATGATGGCTTTCCATCCTACGAAAAATTTATTATGTTTCTTGAAAAACAAGCAAAAAGTTTGCAATCGATAAAAGGTTATGCTAGGGAGGATAAATCTGTAGTGAAACAAACACATGTTTATAATTCTATTTCAAAAGGTGATGATAAATGCCTATTATGCAAAAATTCACATCCTATATTCAAATGTGACAAGTTCCATAAAAGTTCTCTCCTTGAAAGATGGAACATAGTAAAAACCAATAACCTTTGTTTCAATTGTTTGCGATCCAACCACAGAGCACTATGCATTGTAAATCATGCAACAAAAAACATCACACTCTTTTGCATTCCTTCCAACCCGAACCTTTGAATACCACTTCAATTGAAGCCCCAATTGCCCAATCTAGCGTTTCATGTTTTCTCAGTGATACAACAAAGCCCAATGAGACAATCTTATTATCTACTGCTATCGTGAGAGTGAGAGCAGAAAATGGATCGTTTCATCCATGCAGAGCTTTGATTGATACTGGTTCTCAAAGAAGTCTAATAACCGAAAATTGTCGTGAAAAGTTGAATCTTCCTGTTAAAAAGAGCCAACTCACAGTTTTTGGAATTGGTAACCAACCAATACAGCAGTCTGCTAGTGAGACTTTTCTTCAATTTAAGCCTCATTTTTCTGATAGAATATTCAAAATTTCATCCATAATACTCGATCAAATCACTGTTGATTTACCTAATTTTCTGATAAATAGAGATAATTGGCCTCATCTTAAGAATACTTTATTAGCAGATCCCAATTTTGATAAAACAGGTCCCATTGATTTAGTAATTGGTGCAGACCTAGCCCCATTTTTATATACAGGAAAACTACGATTCCAAAATCATCCAGGACCCACTGCCTGTAGTTCCAAGTTAGGATGGATACTTTCAGGAAATGTTTCCAGTTCTGAGACTGGAAACAACTATATCTCATTATGCGCAACATCCCAAGGAGATGATAATCTGCGACAGTTTTTTGAATTGGAATCAGTTCCTGCCGCTCTTCCATTGACTAAAGAGGAGAAGAGTTGCGGGGACATTTATGACAAGAACTTTTGCATATCAACAGATGGAAGATATTCTGTTGGTCTACCGTTTAAATCTGTGCCTAATCTCGGAGACTCACGTCAGAATGCCATGAAACGATTTCTTGCTCTTGAGAGAAAATTGCACAAATCTTCGAATCTTCTTCAGCAATATAAGGATTTCATGATGGAATACCTTTCTCTCAACCACATGGAGCTCATTCCGAAAAACGAACGTGACAAACCATCAGACAAGTGCTATTATATACCTCACCATTGCGTTCTGCGTGAGCAGAGCAGCACTACTAAATTAAGAGTAGTGTTTGATGCATCGTGCAAAACGAGCAACAATTACTCCTTAAATGACTTTCTTCATACTGGACCAAAATTGCAGCATGATATTTTCAATATTCTTGTGAAGTTTCGTACTAATCCTATAGCTTTTACGGGAGACATTGAGAAAATGTACAGACAGATAAAAGTGAACTCTTCTGATCTCGACTTTCAGAGAATCTTCTGGAGAAATAGTCCATTGGAATCTTTATTGGAGTATAGATTGCTCACAGTAACTTATGGAATGTCGTGTGCACCATATCTTGCAATCCGTACCTTGATGCAACTTGCCACCGACAAAGAACTCCTGTTCCCAGAGGCATCTAAAATCCTAAAAACTGATTTTTATGTAGACGACCTACTTTCTGGCGCAACAACAATCGAAGAAGCAAAAGTTCTCATTGATGATATCCGGAAAATCCTTTTATCTGGTGGCTTTTGCATAAGAAAATGGATGTCAAATGTCCCTGAGGTTCTTTCAGAGGTACCAGAAGCGCTGAAAGCACATGATTCATATGAAATCGGAGATAATTCATCTGTTAAGATTCTTGGGATAAATTGGAATCCATCCACGGATAATTTCACAATTACAGTCAATTCACTAAAAGACGTATATTCTAAAAGACAATTGTTATCGGACATTTCTCGAATTTATGACCCTTTGGGATGGTTATCACCGGTGATCATTAGCTTCAAGATTCTGTTCCAAACTTTGTGGAAACAGGATTTGGATTGGGATGATCCCTTATCTGAATCGTTGTGTTCTCATTGGAGGAAAGTGAAAATGGATTTGGCCATGCTAAATCATATTAAAATTCCTAGATATATTTCCTGCAAGGGACTTATACATTCTTTAGAACTCCATGGATTTTGTGATGCTTCCGAATCTGCATATTCATCAGTTGTTTATATGAAATCTCGTTTTAAATCTGGTCATGTTCAAGTCACATTGATTGCTGCCAAGACAAAAGTCGCTCCCTTGAAGGCAACGTCAATACCTCGTCTGGAACTTTGTGCTGCTCTTCCACTTTCAAATTTATATGATTCCATTTGCAGCTCATTGCTGTTGCAGATCGACCGAGTAATTTTGTGGTCAGATTCCCAGATTGTTTTATGTTCGATAAAATCTGAATCAAAACATTGGAAACCTTTTGTTGGTAACCGGATTGCAGAAATTCAGCGACTAACTCTGCAATCTTCTTGGTCCTATGTGTCTACCAAGGATAATCCTGCAGATTGCGCCTCCAGAGGTATAACTTCTTCAGAACTAGTAAACCATTCACTTTGGTGGAATGGTCCTGATTGGCTATCAAACTCAAGTTTACAAGATCCGCTACCAATCGCATATGAACTTCCAAAAGAAGTTTGTCATGAAAAAAGAAAGACTGTTCCGATTGTTCATTTCACTACTTGTCCTATTATAGACTTTATTTTTAAATTCTCAACATTCAGGAAGCCGAGCAGAGTTACGGCATGGCTCCTAAGATTTATCCACAATGCTAGACACAGCAGCGACAAAATAAAACACAAAGAATTGTCCTCTAATGAGCTCGATAATTCAATTCGAACTCTTATTCAAATCATTCAAAGTTCAGAATTTAAAACTGAAATTCAATGTTGTAATCAAAGCAAAGTACTACCATCAAACTCAAAACCTTTATCCTTAAACCCATTTATTGATTCATCAGGAATTCTACGTGTAGGAGGTCGACTGCGCAAATCCAACCTACAATTCAATGAGAAGCATCCAATAATTCTTCCTCACAACCATTTCGTTACAGAATTGATTGTTCAACAATTCCACGTAGAGCATCTTCATTCTGGTCTCCAATTAACTCTGTGTGCTATCCGACAAAAGTACTGGATTCCATCCGGTAGAATTCTAGTAAAAAAGCTCATTAATCGTTGCATGACATGTTTCAAGACGAAACGCCAAGTGTCAAAACAAATCATGGGAGATCTGCCTATCCATAGAATCATACCCTCAAGCCCTTTTAGCAAAACAGGAATAGACTTCGCAGGACCATTTATAACTAAACCTAATGTCATAAGAACAAAAGTAACATTAAAATCATATATAGCATTATTCATTTGTTTCTCAACGAAGGCTATTCACCTTGAGATAGTTTCAGATCTGTCAACCCCTGCCTTCCTCGCTGCTTTTAGAAGATTCATCTCTCGTCGAGGAAGACCCTCTGATAATTTCACCGACAACGCTACTAACTTCAAAGGAGCTAAGAATATTTTGAATAATATACATCAACTTGTAAAGGATTCTTCAATTCAAAGTTATGTCGCTAATGAACACATCACTTGGCATTTCATACCTCCATCTGCTCCAAACTTCGGCGGCATTTGGGAAGCAGGAATAAAATCATTGAAGTATCATCTCCTAAGGTGTTTAAAATCTGCAGTTTTAAATTTTGAAGAACTCAATACTCTGACAAGTCAAATTGAAGCGTGCTTGAATTCTCGCCCGTTGTATCCGATGAGTTCGGATCCAAATGATTTCAACCCTCTCACTCCAGGACATTTTTTGATTGGAAGACCATTAACAGCACTCCCAGAGCCCAGTTATCACCCTAATGACAACTACTTAACTAGATGGAAATTAATTCAAAAGGCCAGAGATGTTTTCTGGCAAAGATGGTCCAGGGAATATCTAAACAATCTGCAACAACGGTCCAAGTGGAAAAAACCCTCTTCCAACCTGAAGGTTGGAGATTTGGTGTTGGTAAAAGACTTTCCTATGCCTTCAATGCAGTGGAGCCTTGGCCGCATCACCAAGGTGTCACCTGGAGCGGATGGCAATGTCCGAGTTGTGGAACTTCAAACAGAGAAACAACATCATCTAATAAGACCCATCTCGAAGCTTGCTCTTCTGCCATTCTAATTCTTCTTCTTCTTCTTAAAAAAAAAAAAAAAAACTTTCTACACTATGTGATCCTTTTCTTTTGCCTTGTGTGTGGACTACGTCCACAGGAGGGGAGTATGTTTCGTTTTATTCTAACATAGGTAGCAGAAGGCAGCGCGCAGCGGTGAAGGAACTGCGTCATCGTTGACCAATGGGAGGCCGTCTGGCTGCGCCGCCAGAGGGAGCTCGCCACCTTCTAGATTCTTCTTGCCACGTCGCCACTAAAGACAATGCATTTCATAGCTGCGGCTTTAAATCATATTCTTTAAATATTCAATGTAAAGAAAAATAAAATAAATTAATTTGGAAACCTTGGGATGATTGCCTGACCAAGATAAGTAAACTTATTTCTTTAAACTAGTATAAACATTATATTCAATTAAGCCTAACGAGAACAAATTGTTTTGTAAACAATCATTCTGCTTTTCCTACTTGCGTATTTGTCAAGTGGGAAACAAAACACATCTCTATCACAGCAAAGTCCTCTATCATACGCTAGGGTTGTTGTTGTGGTGTCCAATGAAGAGTCTCAGATGTCTCCATACATCTCTATCACAGCAATGTCCTCTATCATACGCTAGGGTTGTTGTTGTGGTGTCCAATGAAGAGCCTCAGTTGTCTCCATACATCTCTATCACAGCAATGTCCTCTATCATACGCTAGGGTTGTTGTTGTCGCGTCCAATGAAGAGCCTCAGTTGTCTCCATACATTCTATCACAGCAATCTCCTCTATCATACGCTAGGGTTTTTGTTGTGCTGTCCAATGAAGAACCTCAGATGTCTCCATACATCTCTATCACAGCAATCTCCTCTATCATACGCTAGGGTTGTTGTTGTTGTGTCCAATGAAGAGCCTCAGATGGCTCCATACATCTCTATCACTGCAATGTCCTCTATCATACGATAGGGTTGTTGTTGTGGTGTCCAAAAAAGAGTTTCAGATGTCTCTATACATCTCTATCACAGCAATGTCCTCTATCATACGCTAGGGTTGTTGTCGTGTCCAATGAAGAGCCTCAGATGTCTCCATACATCTCTATCACAGCAATGCCCTCTATCATACGCTAGGGTTGTTGTTGTCGTGTCCAATGAAGAGCCTCAGATGTCTCCATACATCTCTATCACAGCCATGTCCTCTATCATACGCTAGGGTTGTTGTTGTCGTGTCCAATGAAGAGCCTCAGATGTCTACATACATCTCTATCACAGCCATGTCCTCTATCATACGCTAGGGTTGTTGTTGTGGTGTACAATGAAGAGCCTCAGATGTCTCCATACATCTCTATCACAGCAATGTCCTCTATCATACGCTAGGGTTGTTGTCGTGTCCAATGAAGAGCCTCAGATGTCTCCATACATCTCTATCACAGCAATGTCCTCTATCATACGCTAGGGTTGTTGTCGTGTCCAATGAAGAGCCTCAGATGTCTCCATACATCTCTATCACAGCAATGTCCTCTATCATACGCTAGGGTTGTTGTTGTTGTGTCCAATGAAGAGCCTCAGATGTCTCCGTGCATCTCTATCACAGCAGCAATGTCCACTATCTTGGATGTGTAAAGCTGCTGCTCTGGGTCCATGTCAATTTTCTGCAGGGCTGCGGCCATTGCTGGGCATGAGAATATGTGAGTAGGTGTTAGTTCCACACCAGGACAGTTGTTACATGTCCTATAGCTTCTTGTGCCATCTGTATGTTTTGTCATGCAAATGTAGTGTTGTAGCATATTGGCCTCTCTGTGCTGTGATGATGAATATAATGTTTTACTAGGTTTTCAAGTGAAAGATAGATTCTCTCTTCCTCCATACTCAGGAATTCTTATTTATAACATTGTAGATTTGTTTTTACTGTAGAGTCAGTCTCCTAGAGAGATAGTCGCCTGTAAACATGGTTAAACTAGGTCTGTCCTGGAGGTTGGTCTCTCATCTGGGATTCTGTTTGTGATGAAAAACTTCTCATGACTTGCTCTGACATGACAATGTCTCTGAAAAGAGACCAGTTCCAGGAGATGCCCATATTAGATGGCGTCTAATTTTGATCTGAGTAGCGACTTTTATCATTATAGATTAGAAATATTATTTTTCTCTCAGACTTTGGTCCGTATTGAGAGACTGGCTCTACTGTATGCTATTTATAATGACCTGAATTCATAGCTGTTTGTCGATTTTTCTTGCACGGACTTTCAAATTTGCTATTTTGTAAATAATGCTTTTATATATTAATTAATTCATTTGATTGGGTGAAGCTATGTGAGAATAGATTATAAAGTAGGCCTGTCATAGCAGTCTCTGATGAGAGGCCAACTCCAGGAGAGACCGGATCTAACCATAATCTCTCACGGTAACTCAACGGTATACACTCATGGAGAAAATTTCAAAAGTGGAAAGTCTTTGATGTCGCCAATCGTTGTTTTTTTTTTTTTAAGGAGACGAGACAAATTTTTCCACACTTGGTTTTCTTGTGTGCCTTTAATAAAGGTCACTGTAATATCTTTCAGAGTTATTATCTGAATCCCGATATATATGATAAAAGGTACAACTAAAAAATAGTCCAATGGCCCCCGATTCTTGCAAAAGTCCAACCCCACCAGCGAGTGCAAGTAACCAAACGGGGCTCTGGCACATTTGTAAGTGCAAAGTCGAACTGTTTTTTTTTACATGTGTAGACATATGGTGCACTTACAGTAAAAGCAGTCGCCTACTTCTATCCACCATGATTATCATGGCATGTACTACGTGTACTAGGGATAAGCAAAAAAGGTACAACTTCCTTAAGTTTTGTTCATGAGTGTATTTGCAGAAATGTTCAATGTTTTGTGGAACAAGTTCAGTTAGGGATAACCTTGGGTATCCCGGCGACAATTCGATCCTCATAATTCCTACCTCCCCCCGTCCAATTAAACGGAGAGTTAATTGTATTTAAACAAGAGGTTAAATTAATTAGATAAGTTGTAATTTCAGCCACTTTTGTTCCCTTCTACATCACGCCAATCCCTTCTATTTAGAGCTGGTAATATTACAGTTGGAAGGGGGGCTTTAAGAGATTTGTACTTTCGTCTTTTCACATTTCTTCTAGCCACTATGTAAATACGGAGTGTGTTTGAACGTTGATGTATGTGTAAATATACTATTTACTTAACAATGATATAGGTTTAGTTAATTGGCGACCCAAACTCTAGATAAACAGTAAATATGTAAATGAATATTGATATGAAACAAGAAGACAAAACATTAAAATATTATTTATATAGTAAACAATACTGCTTTCGAGTTTCTTGTTTTTATTCCATATTGCCACGTGGAAAATTAGGGAAGACCAACTTCGGGATGAGACAACAATTTATTTCAGGCAAGAACAAACTATGAGTGATAAACAAAAGATAAGCAAAAGAGGGAAGTGTACAGAGTTTAGCAAAATATAAACATAAAAAATATAATACTCTGCTAATAAAATAATAAATACTTTCTTACAATATTGATATAAAGTTTTCTGGATTCACGAACCCTTCCAGAGAAGATGATCATATACTCCTGTAGTATGAATTGTGATACCCAAGCTTGAGATAAATATACAATGAAGTAAGAAACACATCCTTAGAAGCCATTTTGTTTATTATATACTAGCGAACCCGGCCACGCGTTGCTGTGGTTAAATTGTAATATGTTAAATTAACATTATACTAAACTATTCAGTACAGTAAAGTTAATATTCACTTATAAAGATAAAAATGTTTTAGCCGATCTAAAGCCCTACGGGATTGAGAATGGAACGTTACGTTAAAATTTGAAAGTGATTTTTATATATATAGATAATATAGCCCTTTATAATCACTGCATTAATAAATGTCAGTGAACTTGTTTATATGTATTGTTTTTTGTTTTTGAGATATTCTAATAGAACGTTCTCACAATTTTTGTAAAATATTTATATATGCACAAACACAGAATTTAAAAATATGTCTTAAAATTTGCTATAATTATTGTTATAAATATTATTTTAAAATAATTCGCTAGAAATCGCCCGGTAGTATACTAAACAACTTCCCAAAGTTTCATGGCAAACATCTAAAATAAAATAATACTTTTAATACTTTGCTACAATATTAAAAAGAGGGGTGCTTAGGTGTTTAAAATGTAAAATGTGCTCTAAATAGTATTACATAGAGCCTTCATAACAAACATATTTAAAATAAACCAATTAAAATATAATAATGCTGTAAAAAAAGACTTTGCTACAATAATATAAAATAAATGAAAATAAAAAAAGACACCCACGCTGAGCCTCGAACCTAGGTTTGTTATAAATATTATTTAAAAATTGTTTATGTTAATTTTTATTTTAAAAAGCCTACATTTTAAATAAAATAATATTTTTAATAATTTGCTACAATAATATAAAAGAAATGAAAAAAAAAAAACACCCACGCTGAGCCTCGAACCTAGGTTGTGGGGGTACGAAGCTATATACCTAACCTATAGGCTAAGCTTGACGTTACAAATACGCTCATGCGAGGCTATTTCAGGCCATACCCCTGCCGCGAGGGGGCGCTGATTGCGAGTGAATTGTAAATAAAAATGCAACGAAAGGTTATTTCTAAAGAGTAATTAGCCAGAAACAATCCCGGTAGTATACTAAACAACTTCCCAAAGTTTCATCACGATCGGTTGAGCGATGTAGAAGATTATCACTTACGGACGGACCAACAAACATTCATTTTTATATATAGATATGTATTATGAAAAGCACATGTGCTCCTGGTCAGGATATGCCTTTTTTATTTTTAATATATATGTATTGTAGAGAATTTATACAATGCCGGACATTAATATCTTCCGAAATCCTTTAATTTTTGTCTTTTATCTTATCGAGATCTTCATCTCGGATTTCTTTACAATTCCTATCATTCAGCCATATCACTGTTGAAGCAATATTCCGACATTTCTTAACGAATAAAACAACTTCCTGTTGTCCTTAACTATGATGATGATAATACATTGGGAGGGCCTGGCTCATCAGTGGTGAACTCTCCCAGCGGTTTCGCCAGTAGAGTTTAAGTCTAGATAAAATATTATTGTTGGTTGGGTTTATATATAAACTAAATATAAAAACGCATAACGGCTTTTTCAATTATTCTTGTCGACGTTTCGACGTTCTTTTCAAATGTCAATTAATGCTTTAATTAATTTATTGATTTATTGAAGAAACTTTTATCATATGGGACGTTCAGCGTCTCGATTCAAAACCAAACTTTAACATAGATATAGCACTAATGCATGACGGTATGAAAAGCTATATTTGTTTTCCTTATTTTTTTTTTACATCCGCCTTAGTTTCTTGATCTGACGTAACTTTGGTGGCCCGAGGGACATACTCACTTTGCTCAGAACGGCGGTAAATGGAGATATGTTTTAATCTCTTTAGTTTAGGGAAGTATTTCATAGATTCAGTAGCCTTGATATAAATGTATAAGGCCAGTATGTAAATACGTGTAGAGCTTTAAAATGAGATTTAACAAGAGAGTAAATGAGTTGTCTCCATGTGAAGAATTGGTAAATTACTTATATGTTTATTGTGCAATAAATTGATAAAGAGGGAGCAATCCTTCGAAATATTTTGAGATAGTTTTTTTTTTTTCGCTCTTATAGATCGAGGTACGCCATTTTTTATGTAAATATAGTGGATGGGGATCGTCTCTTTTGACTCGAACTATTTTCTTTATTTATCAAGAAAAACGTTCATTTGTGTAGCCAGGATATACCTCTTTGTTTTAAACATTACACACAGATGTATATGATAATTTAAACCAACAACCCTATATATTATAATCTTTATAACAAGATTGTCATGTTGTACTATAACTAATTATACGCATAATTGACGTGTGTCCTTGTATCCCCATATGTAATGTACTGAGGATGAATAAATAAAAATATATAATAGATTAAAAACTGAGTTAAGAGCCAGAGAGAGATTTACAAAGTAACTTCTAAAGATAGATGGAAGCCCAGACTGGTGCCAGAGTCCAGTGTGGACACGTGCAGAAAGGCAATACTTCCTGGTCCACTTCCTAGTCCCTTCCTGGTCCAAAAAAGTTGTTTAAATAGGACCCCACGTAGCAACAGCCATTTTTCAGTTCTAGTCAGTCCCGGTCAGCGTCACCCCTTGTCGCCGGTTGTCACCAACTCATCGACGATGTAAAACAGTAAGAAAACTTCTCGATCTCCATCTTTGCTCTTGGCTCGCTTTTTATCTATTCAAGAAACTTTCTTTCAACGTGTCGCTTCGTTTTTTGTGTGTGTGGACATTCCCAGTTTTCCACTCTGCCTCGACCACGACTGCCTGTACCCTGTGAGAACTGTTAAAGATCCTACAAGGTGCAGAGAGGTACGGGAAAACTCTCCACCCCTGACTGTCCCTCGCGGTTACTACAGGTTTGACCCTCGGTTGCCACAACTTATAGCGAGAGTCGACGAAGTTCTACAACAGGCCAACCAGAACCTCAACGCATTATTATAGATAGTCGACAGGATCCCTAATCACAGACAGGATCCAACACATTATTACAGTTAGTCGACAGGATCTCAACACATTATTACAGAGAGTCGACAGGATTACCACAACGAAGGAGACCACAACGAAGAAGGTAAAGACTGTCCAGATAGAAAAGAGCCAAGAAGCAAGATGGAGGAGCAAACCAACCCGTCCAACGATACAGCCGAACAAACTATCCCCAAACAAGAAACGACATTGGAAGAGGAGGAAACGTCGCCGCCCCAAGATACCTCCGCAGACCCACTGACACAGATCGCCGATGCCCTGAGTAAGTTACTGGTAGCCCGATCTCCTAGGGAGATAGACGTAAGTCCATACGATGGTACTTTTGAAGCCCAAAGCTTTTTCGACAACTTCGATGCCCAAGCAGACCGAACTGAACTGACCTACACAGATCGCCTACGCAAATTACCCTGCTACCTACAAGGTAAGCCCCTCCAATATTTCCGAAGCCTACGGTTAGATAGGTTATATTATATTGAAGCCCGCCAGAGATTAATAGACTTATTCCCAGCAACGACAGAAGCGTCGTTTGCACGCTTTTTGGCAATCAAAATGACACCCCAAATGTCCCTAGAAGACTACTACCAAAACAAAACTGTTATGGGTATGAAACTCGACCTACCCGCCGACATTTTAATTGAATCTCTGACCGACGGACTACCCGTCGCAGACCAGCGATTAGTCGCAACTGTGCAGCCAAACACCATTAAGGAATGGTTCGACCTAGTGTCAAGAATAACTCAGTGTGCCACCAGTGCAGTGAACCAGCGCCAAGTAGACAAGGCTCCACACCCCACCTACCACAACCCACCACCGCGGTACAACAGCCAGCGGCCATCACGTGTAACATATCCAGTTACACCTCCCCCCTCGCCTTGCAAGTATTGCAATGCCATGCACTGGCACTCCCAGTGTGTACAACGGTTCCCACGGGACCAAACACGCCCAGTCTACAGCGCCCGACCACACACAACCACTGTACCAAAACGTGGTACCCACACCCAGCCCAAGGTCCAACCTCCGAACCATGTTCCCCAAGTCCAAGCTGCAAGCCAAGACGACTCTGCAAGCCCCGCGAGCAGCTCAACGGTAGGAAAACCTGAAACTTATTTTCGTTGAACAATTAATAATCTGGACTGAATTGTCACCAAATGTAAAATTGCCCTTTTTAATAGACACGGGAGCATCTATAAACCTACTTAACTTAGATATTTTAAGAACCATAGAAAATAGATTACCATATAAAATTATTATCCATCAGTACAGTTTAACTATAAATGCAATAGCCCACAATGTAAATACCCTTGGATATATTTTTTTAAAACTTAAAATCGGTAACCTCATCCAAAAACTAAAATTTTTTATAGTAGAAGCTTCACTACCTTTTGGTATTTTATCTATTAATAGCCTTAAAATATTTAAATTAATAATAGATTTTAATAATCTCCAAATTTATCAAAATAATGATGCTCTCCCAACGAATGTCTATAAGTTCACCAAGTGCAAACAGGATTTATGTTCCACTCAACCGAGGGAAACTGATATGTTTACCACTTTCCCCTCGCACCAGTCCTGTTTACACGTGGCGGACCCTACCCCAATTATATGTTCCCCCACTATTGTATCACCCACTATTTCTCCTACCCATGATATTGAGATTTCTATACCTTCTAATGCGGCACCACAGTTAGAACATTGTCCACACGAACTCCACCGAATTCTATATGAATTCTCGCAAGTGTTCTCTACTAATAAATACAATGTGCCCAAATTGAACATACCACCGGTAAAAATCAATACCACCACAGATAAAATAATAGCATTACGCCCATATAGAGTGCCACTACACGACCAACAAGAAATACAAACCCAAATAGAACAAATGCTCCAATATGGAATCATTGCCCCGTCAGTTTCACCTTATGCCAGTCCCATAACGCTTGTTACCAAACGTGACCAAACGAAACGTTTCTGTATTGATTACAGAAAACTTAATGAAATCATCGCTCCAGACGTACATCCTTTACCCTTAATAGAAACCATTCTTGACAAATTGTCAAAAGGCAAATATTACTCTTCTGTAGATATAGCATCCGCATATTGGCAAGTGGAAATAGAACCTAACTCACGTAATCTACTAGCTTTCGTGACGTTAGATAGTCAGTACGAATTTTGTAGACTTCCTTACGGATTTAAAAATTCACCACAGATATACCATCGTGCCATAAACCAGGTCATGCAAAAATATAAACTAAATTTTGTTACCCATTACTTCGACGATTTCATTATTTTTTCTGACACCCTTGAGGATCATCTACAACACCTACAACAATTTCTAACAGTGTGTCAACACGAAAACATCAAACTTAATTATAATAAATGTTCATTTTTTAAAACAAAAATAGATTTCTTAGGATACACTGTTACCGCAGGTACTTATGCACCGCAGACGCGCAACCTTGATACTATAAATGCCATAAAAACACCTAACAATCAAAAAAACACTACAATCATTTTTAGGAGCAGTAAACGTTTATAATAAGTTTATAGCAGATTATGCCCGCTTACGAGCACCTTTAAATAAACTACTTAAAAAGGATGTAAAATGGAATTGGAACACAGACTGTCAACAAGCTTTCACCACTCTCAAAGAGAGTTTAACCAGTAAACCAGTACTACACTTGTATCAAGTCGGTTTACCATGCCGCCTTTATTGCGACGCATCCACCCAAGGGATTGCCGGCATACTCAAACAGGTACACCCAGACGGACAAATACATCCTGTGCAATATTTTAGCCGCGCCCTTAGGGCACATGAGAGAAACTACACCGTTTCCGAACTTGAGTGCCTCGCCATCGTCGAAAGTGTAGACAAATTCCGAATATACCTCACCGGTATAAAATTCACCATATACACAGACCACCAAGCTTTACAATGGCTTAAAACTATAAAAAATCCGTCAGGCCGACTATTTAGATGGAGCCTGAGACTATCTACCTATAATTACGAAATACACTACATCAAAGGCAGTCAACAGTATGAGGCAGATTTACTCTCAAGAAACCCCTTTGTAGGATTTATCAGTACTGATATTATAAAACAGCATCAACCAACAGCATCCCCCTTCAACATTGATACAAACGGCTTACATACCATTACCCGAAAAGGTGTAACTAAAATAATAATTCCCGAAACCCTGCAACATTCTCTCATGAACAAAGTTCACCAAAAGTATAACCACCCAGGCATCTCTCAGATGACCCGCATAATTACTACCCAGTACTACTGGAAAGGTATCTCTAAATCTATAGAAAAATTTGTCAGGTCGTGTCACACCTGCCAAATCATTAAAAGGCCCAAAGGAAAACCCTATGGTGCCCTCGGACAAATTCCACCACCTCAACAACCATTCGACTTAATCTCTATAGATACCATAGCTGGATTTTCGAAATATGGACACTCCAAGACCTATCTACACGTAATAGTGGATCATTTAACGCGATATGCTTGGACCTTTCCATCGAAGTCCACCAGTACCCTAACGTACATTCAAACCCTCAAGACTGTACTACAGCAAGGATCTCCAAAACGTCTGTTATCTGACAGAGCGCCCGCTTTTACCTCAGAAAAATTCCGTAAATTTCTAATAATGCATGGTATACAACCTCTACTAACTACCAGCAATAACCCACAAGCAAACGGTTTAATAGAACGCTTAAATGCGACCATTACAGGCAAGCTCAGACTAGCTTATCTAGAAAATCCGAAAGCTTCCTGGACTCAACTAGTTAAACGCGTCACTCAGACGTACAATAACACACCCCATTCTGTCACAAGTTTTCCACCTACCTACTTAATGTTCAATGTTATCCCCCCAGATCTAAGAACTCATCTTAACCCATATCCCGAGATAAAAATAGCTCGAGAGATAGCAAACTCTCGTACTCAAAATAAACATAAAAAAGATAAAGAAACATTTGATAAGCAGCACAGAACACCACATTTCGAAGAGAATGATCTTGTTTTGGTAAAAAATTACAGACATCCCGACACAGGTAAATTAGCACCATATTTTACTGGACCCCACAAAATAATTGAAATAATTTCACCAAATGTCGTTCGAATAGATCGTCCAAATCAGCCACTCAATAGAGATAGTGACACCATACATGTCAATAAATTAAAATATTACACAGAGGATGTGTTGTACATAACACCTCCACAGCCCCGATTCGTTCAACACCCACAGCGATTGCCTCAAGATGTATATTTCATTGAATTCAATCATTTGACTCCAGATATCTTTGAAAAACAATTATTCCGAATTATACCGCCTACAAGCTCACAGCCTTTTTTACATTTAAATCCCAGTATTTTCAATTAGGCTAGAAACAAACTGCCAGAGTGGAGGCAGAGGAATTTTCTTCCAGCCAGACATGGGATCATGTGCCAGTCGGTAACAAAGGGTCGGCAACAAAGGACCGCCTACGTAAATAAACAACCCAGCTATGTCGGTAGGCATCAAAGGATATCGGCATCAAAGGGAAACCGCCATGTTAAAATGACACCTCCAGTTGCAGTTCGCCTGTACCTGACACGTCATCCAACTCGCAGGACGGATAGATTGTAGCACCTAAAACTAATTGACTTACCAATCATTACCCAATTTACTTATTAATTTGAATTTTAATATTGAAAAAAAATATCATTAAACTTTATATCTTCAATTATCATCGTGTGTTTTACAACTTTTACATTGTTTGCACGCCCAGTGTGGAATTTTTTTTTGACGCAAAAGAACAACCATTCAATTATATGACTTTTGGGTACGCTTTTAATATGAACAAACACAACATTACCGGCTCATTCGTTAGGAATAAAAAAGGATTTAACCTCTCATTTCTCCATATGTAACGCAATGTTACATGGAAAAAAGATCTGTTAAATTAATATTAAATGATTTTTCCCAAGCGTAACAAGCCGGCGTTTGGGTAGGCTCACCTAAAAATTTTGCAGACCAAACAGCATAAAACGCTCTGCAATCTTTTTAGCGCCTAAGACATGCATTACACACTTCATGTATCCAAAGTCCCCATCTTCCACTACACTACATCATTTTTAGGGATCAAGATCGCTCCCCGTCTGGTCTCACATAATATAATCGGGAAGATCTGGCAAAAACCAACTTCTCAGACCGGACCAAAGCGACATAGGGCCACATTGCCTCCCCATAGGTCAAACTAAAGACACCAATAATCTTGGACCTACACCTAGACATTGTGTGAATATGTTCCTTTCTTTTTTTTTCAGGAACGAATATTTTTGTTTTCTTTTAACTTTTCTTCAAAAGAGACATTTTTTGCTCCATTTGTTTATCTAATCATTAATAACCTTTAATTATATTATATTTTTTTTTGTATAAAATCTTGAATAATTATTTTTTTTTTACTTTTCAATTATAATCAAATTTTTATTCCAACATTATTTTAACAACTTTATTTTAACAATGGCAAAACAGTTAATTCTTTCAATAATCATTTTTAATTCATTATTATATCTTTTATATATTACTAATTCTCATTATTATATCTTTTATATTTTACTAATTCATTATTATATCTTTCATATAGTACATGTTTGATCTTATCCACTTATACTTTTTTTATCCGCAATCATATTTCTATCTTTTTATTCACTATATTTTTGTTTAAATAACTTTATTATATGACAATGTTTATCATCAACTATCGGGCATCTACAACAATCGTTTTCAACAATCATATTCTTTAACTAATTCCCTATACTTTCTCACTACCTATTTCAGCCATTGCTAGAAACGACAGTACTGCTTGACAATTTTTCTTTTGATTTCGTAATTCAACAAACTCTTTGAACACAGTTCCCCAGAAGTACAAGTCTCGACTTTTTGGTCTGAACACGTTTCAAAAGTTTATTTCAATCATCCGCAGAGCACATCACCAACGCATGCACCAAGCGTTCACTTTTTTCAATTTTCAATTTTTTTCAGCTCTAGCGGACCACAATCAACCTTTGATTTCAAGTCAAGTCAGACCCTACTGTCGCTACAACAATTCTACTTATCGCATGGCTCTACCACCCCTTTCAAGCATATTAATTCTTTTCTTCAACATCTTTTCAACCAATAACCCTACAATTGTGACAAAGCACTGTAACCTTATACAGGATCACAGGTGAAACATTGCCTAGGAAGACGCACAAGTCTATATCCTCGCTTTGCACCTGGACCTAAGTATTTGATTGGCTGTGCAACACTTACAATTGCATATTCTTCAACCCCTAACCCTTTCCAACGCCCGCCAACAATCTTTTAGAACATCATTTTTTATCATCATTATTTTTTAGCAAACAAAGGTTTTATCTACAGTTCTCTTTTATAATGAATATCATAACTTTTAAATTAAACATAAGTTTTATTTTGATAATTTTCAGATATATTCAAATAAACATCTTGTTATAGCCCTTTTTCCCTCACAGTTTCAATTAATTAAAAATTTTAATTACTTACCTGTGTTAGAGAGGCTTTACCCGCTTAAACCCGGATAAACCCTTTCACTCACGGGGCCCATCTATGATAATTTAAACCAACAACCCTATATATTATAATCTTTATAACAAGATTGTCATGTTGTACTATAACTAATTATACGCATAATTGACGTGTGTCCTTGTATCCCCATATGTAATGTACTGAGGATGAATAAATAAAAATATATAATAGATTAAAAACTGAGTTAAGAGCCAGAGAGAGATTTACAAAGTAACTTCTAAAGATAGATGGAAGCCCAGACTGGTGCCAGAGTCCAGTGTGGACACGTGCAGAAAGGCAATACTTCCTGGTCCACTTCCTAGTCCCTTCCTGGTCCAAAAAAGTTGTTTAAATAGGACCCCACGTAGCAACAGCCATTTTTCAGTTCTAGTCAGTCCCGGTCAGCGTCACCCCTTGTCGCCGGTTGTCACCAACTCATCGACGATGTAAAACAGTAAGAAAACTTCTCGATCTCCATCTTTGCTCTTGGCTCGCTTTTTATCTATTCAAGAAACTTTCTTTCAACGTGTCGCTTCGTTTTTTGTGTGTGTGGACATTCCCAGTTTTCCACTCTGCCTCGACCACGACTGCCTGTACCCTGTGAGAACTGTTAAAGATCCTACAAGGTGCAGAGAGGTACGGGAAAACTCTCCACCCCTGACTGTCCCTCGCGGTTACTACAGGTTTGACCCTCGGTTGCCACAACTTATAGCGAGAGTCGACGAAGTTCTACAACAGGCCAACCAGAACCTCAACGCATTATTATAGATAGTCGACAGGATCCCTAATCACAGACAGGATCCAACACATTATTACAGTTAGTCGACAGGATCTCAACACATTATTACATGTATATATAAAATAAAAGGATTTAAAAGCGCGAATGTTTCCTTTATACATAAAACATTATTCCTAGTTGGCCTTGTCTTTATAGTTTGCTGAAGAGCATTGCTCGAAGCAAATATTTGAATGTAATTCTACTGTCCTATAAGCTTATGTCCATAGTTTACTTGAAAACCATTTCTAAGATTGCATCCTTCAGTGTAGCATATAAAAGCAGAATGATCCAATACAGTATTAGAGCTCTGAGAAGCGGTCTCGTGGATTAAATTGGCGAAACCGCTGGGAGGGTTCACCACTGATGAGCCAAGCCCTCCCAATATATTTTTTCATCGCAGTAAGGACAGTAGAAGTTCGTTTTATGTATAAAGGAAACATTCGCGCTTTTAAATCCTTTTATTTTATATGTATATATGGTGCGTTATTGTTTTGTGTTAATTTATTCACAGATATATACTTTGAAATTTGAGCAATCTATATTTAAGTCACTAGATAATAAAAAGGTATATATTGGATTTAATAAAAGATTTTATTGCCAATATTTCGGCTGGCTGAACACCAACCTTTATCAAGGCATTATATTTTTGTATACACAAACTCAGCGCCGCATAGTGTTATGTATGTCCTATATATATATACAAGGTATGTCCCATAAGTTCCCGGACTGGGTCCATAAAAAAAAGGTAAGATTTTTTTATTATTTTTTTATTAAAACTTTTCAAAGTAATCCCCCCTTGATTCAACGCACCAGCGCCATCGTTTCTCCCAATTGTCGAAACAGTTTTTATAGGCCTCTTTTGGAATGCTCTTCAATGCCAGCAGCGATTTTTCTATTATGTCTTCCCTGGTGTCAAAATGTCTTCCTTTTAGAACTGCTTTGAGTTTGGGGAACAGGAAAAAGTCATTTGGTGCGATGTCTGGGGAATAGGGTGGTTGAGGTAGGATTTCTGTCCCGTGTTTCGCCAAAAGACTCGTCACCAAGTGCGCTGTGTGAGGCGGGCATTGTTATGGTGTAGGATCCAGTCACCATTAGTCCATTTTTCTGGCCTTTTTTTCGAATCGCTTCCCTCAGACGGCGAAGAATGCTCAAATACATTTCCTTAATAACTGTTTGGCCTGCAGGAAGATACTCGTGATGAACAATGCCCTTGTTATCCAAAAAAGCGACCAGCAACACCTTGTTTCTGGATTTCAATATCCTGGATTTTTTGGGTCTAGGCTCACCCTGACCTCTCCTCTCGGCAGATTGACGCTTGGTTTCAGGGTCATAGCCATAGACCCATGTCTCGTCGCCTGTGATTATCTTGTCTTTCCATTCCGGATCTGTTCTTGTCATTTCCAGCATGTCCTCACAGGTTGCAAGCCGACACAGGTTTTGCTCATTAGTGAGGAATCTTGGGATGAATTTTGCAGGAGTCTTTTTGAGCCTCAAATCTTCGGTTACCATCCTTCCAATCGTTGTTTTAAAGATGCCTGTGTCTTGCTATAGCTCCAGAAAAGTGGTTCGAGGATTTTATTTTATCAAATCAGTGATTTTTTTGCACATTTTAATCAGTCCTTTGAAATTTTGGGCGTCCTTGACTAGGAACATCTTCAATGGAAATTCTGCCAGCTTTAAATCTAGAATGTCATTTAAAAACAGTTGTTCTCTTTGGGGTGTCATTGGGGAATGCTTTATTAAGCATTTCAAAAGTTTCGGTTGCTGATATTTGAAGTTTCACGCAAAAATCTATGCAAATCCTCTGCTTCAATTTTTGTTCCATCGTAAAATCGCCGCAGCGCAAGGTGTAACCTTTAAATAAATTAGAATAACTTTGGCGCACGCGCACGTACCGCCTCGATATTGGTACCACCGTGTTGCCAGATATTTTTTCTATATTAAACTGTCAAATTTATTTACATTTTTCATTTATTTATTTTTTTATGGACCCAGTCCGGGAACTTATGGGACATACCTTGTATATAGATGGAAATTTTGCCGGGAGGAAATTAATCCATAGAAGCAATAGGCGCTTCTCCCGTCAAAATAAATAAATAAATATATATATATATGGTGATTTAAGACCATGGAATTGTAGTAAATAATCCAGATATCTACTACCACATATTTCACCACGTGACTGTATATAACTTGTTATTTACTGCAAATAGAAAGCCTTAAATAACATCAATCTGTACCGCGTAAGACTCTAATAAATTATAGCAACTGTACAGATAGAAGGAATGGAGAATAACAGGATAAATTAAGGCTAAAACTAATCAGGCCTAAGTGAGAATAAGAAAGTAGGCCTATCGAGCCCAGTCTAATTTTTACGAGGTCATGGCCCTCTTGGATGATGTAACTTTCCCCCCTGTTTACGTCAGAAAAGGGCAGTGACTGGCAGTGTTTCAGTCCTTCAGTCCTCCAGTCCGCGTAGGCCGCCCCTATAGAGGTAATCCTTTCCTGCCAGAAATCTCCTCGTCCCATTCCTTCTTGACGTTCAGACGCTTCTTCGTGGAATCTCTGTTTGCTTATTTCACATTTGGCCCAGCTGTGTCGCCTTCCACCACGACTGCACGGTAGAGGTGACATCGAGGTTTGTCTAGCATCAGGTAACACTGGTCCCAGAGGTCCCAAGATATCACATATATATATATATCTATCTGACGTGATCGAATGGAAGGGTGCAACCGTTATGCTTGTACGCTTCGAAATTAGATCCAGCCAAGTGAGCGCGCGCTCGCGGCGAGCCGTAGCATTCGCCCGCGCTGGCTCCCACGTTTATTTTGTACAGTGTATTTATAGATTGATGAATTTGTATTAACATTTTAACACAAGCTTAACATATTTACAGTTTAACATATTATTTTGGCGAAAATAAATTATACCTCTTGGGTATTATGCAAATTATGACATATATATAAACTCTAGATCTCCCATCACACCTCTGGAAGGGTCTCAGGTTCAGCGTAGCCAGATCGAAGTTATCTAGTATACAGGAGATAGCTAAACCCCTTGTTTACAAGGTATCTCCAGAAGTGAGATAAGGTACAACATGGCGTCTTACGTGGCAGACAAGACTTGCATGATGAATATTTGAAGATATGTAAATAGGATTTGTTGTTTACATTATCAGCAGTAGGATAGACACGCTCTATTGTCGGGTTGTGGTGTATAGACCAATCTTTGTCCATTTATTCTCAAATACAAATATCTGTTTATAGGCGTTTTTACCGTGTTTTTTTTTTTGTTCAAACGAGTCTTCCCTTTTCTCACCGTGTATTTGAAATGTTAGTTGTTGAGAAAGGTCTGGCCCGAAAGCTCCCAATACACGATATACTTTTTAAACCCGTGCGGTAAGTTATAATTTACATTAACACATGTACAAAAGGCACTTCTCCCTTCTAATTATCTTTAAGTTAAAGCATCTTTTGATCTTCTCTGCGCAGAAAGCTTAGACAAATGCATAAGCTGCAACTTCGATTTTGCCGAATTCGAACAACCTCCATCAGTACAGTTGCGGATTCCATTTCATAACACCACAACTATGGGATAAGCTATGAGTGTCAGAAACATAAAAAGATGTCCACAGTTCAATGACTATAATCTCCTGTATGAATATTAAGGTGAAAATTCAGGCGATCTCCGTGAAGCGAAGGCGTTAAATTGGAATTCAAATAACTGCATAAGTATCCTATGTATTTAATTTTATTTTAATTCATGTTTAATGGTAGATTAAACTGGCGAAACCGATGGAAGGGTTCGCCACTGATGAGCCAGGCCCTCCCATTAATTTATCATTTCAGTAAGGGTAGTATAAAATTGAATTATTTTTAAAATAACTAGCCGAATGACCCGGGCAACGCCCGTGTTTTACCCGATTGAATGTTTTGATTCAAATACTATTTGTTACAATTATAAATTGTGGTCATGTGGCCTAGTGGTCATGGCATCTGCCCGGTAAGCGGAAGGTCGTGGGTTCGATTCCCATCCCTTGACACTTTTTTTTTATTTTATCCATTCTGACCAAAATCTATCCGTGAACTTCAGACAGTGAACTTCACACAGACAGAATAAGACAATTATATAAGACTCTTCTAAATTAGTTACAATTTATTACAACAGATGACGTGTTAATGTCGTGCCACAGATGGGAAATTTGATTTGCATCACACAAGTCCTCAAACAAGTCAAGCGTCTTTCAGCAGGTAACTAGCATTATAACTACAGAGTAAAAGGCTACATAACTTCTGTTCTTTATCTTTCGCAATAGCAGTTTTTCACTGGAGGTTTTTTATTATATAGGAATTGAAAGTGATAAAGTACGAACCTGTCTTTTACACATAAATCAAACTTCTACTGGAATAACTGGCCTTGTCTTTATTGTTTACGGAAGAGCATTGCTCGATGCAAATATTCAAATATAATTCTACTGTTCTAAAAGCTTATGTCCATAGTTTACTTAAATACAATTTCTAAGATTTCACCTTTCATTGTAGCATATATAAACAGAATCGTCCAATACAGTATTAGAGCTCTAAGAAGCGGTCCGGTAGATTAAATTGTGGAAACCGCTGGAAGGGTTCACCACTGATGAGCCAAGCCCTCCTAATATTTTTTCTTCGCAGTAAGGAAAGTAGAAGTTTCTTTTATGTGTAAAAGACACATTCGTACTTTGATGTTTTTATTTTTATGTATAGATGATACGTTGTGGCTTCATAATTAATCTTTTCGAATAGCTATATAATTCTAGGTACATTTATACCTGTATAAAACTAGGAATCTAGGCACTTTTGCATGTTTTGACAAGATGTAAATTATGTAAATTGTCATTGTCTAGGCACCTGTTGAAAAAGAGACATCTCCGAAAGCTTGTAAAGAATCATTACTGAATTAAAACTATTTCCCTTCAGACTTCTTATTTCAGCGCGTTACATACCACCGGTTTTTTTTTGGGGGGGGAGGGCGCTTATCCCTAGTACACGTGGTACTGTCATGATAATCATGGTGGGTGAAAGAAGACGACTGCTCTTACTGTAAGTGCACCACATGTCTACACATGTGAAATGTGTGCCATCGGTAATTATCATCGTCTGATATCTAAATTATTGTCTTTTTAGAATTCAATTGAAATGTGACGAATATTTCGTTTATTTTTGAGGTGAATTCAATCGTTAAACGAGGCCTTTCTAGAAATTTGGAGAATTGTTCTTGGCTTTTTGTTTGTTCAGACAAACTTCGCTTCCCTTGTGTACATACAAAATGAGGATCCAAAGAAAACGTATGAAAAAAAGTGCAGAAGAATATATTTCTTACATTATTCTGTCCTGTGAAAAAAAATAAATTTGAAGGGACCAGATTCACCGCAATTTGTATTTAAAGGCTGCTAATTTGCATATCTACCGTCATATATCCATATAGCTCGACCGCCACTTTGCATATACCATATTGTCCAAGTAGGGAAGTCGGAAGGATGACATTTTAAATGCAGAAACATTTATTTAACTCGTTTACAGTTTGGATATCCATCAACGAAGAACGTGAACAGGAATCTGAAAAATCTTAAATTTCTACAAGAGTAAATACTGTTTAGAACATATATTTATGTTTTGAAACATATGTGTTGGATATATGGTGTTGTTGTAGATGAGGAGTTGCAACAACAACATCCTGCGCGGCGAGTGGAAAGTTGGACCGTGCAACAGCCAAACTTGTATTGATTGCCCCGAGCATGCGCCAACTCCGGCAGTATATAAACACGGGCGCAGCAGATCCCGGAAGTGAGCGAGAGAGAGAGAGGAGAGAGAGAAAGCGTGCAATGCCGGGCGAGGATGTCCATCCTGTCCTTGCTCTCAGGCCATCTGCTGCTCTGCATCATGGCAGGTAGGTCGTCTTATTTGCACACTTTTCTCTCAACACCTTTTTTTCTTTAGGCGCCGTTAAAAACTTTGCCGGATTTTCGCAAACACAATCTTATTATTAGTATTCACAATTAGAAATAAAAAAAAAAACTCATTGAAAACAAATTATCCATTTTTTTTTATCAGTTAGAACTTGTTTTCTCCCTCGTCAGAAGGATTTTTGATATCGTCTTTTATCTAATTATTTATTTTGGTCGTTTTTAAAATTTTGGTAAACGAGTTATATTTCTTTTCAAACGAAAGAAATTCATTTTGTCATTATTTTTCACGTTAATAAATAAATAATGATGTTTTTATTTTGCGGGTTGTATTTAAATTTTTTAAAATACTTATTTATATATATATGCGCGTTAATTTTTTTTCTTTTCTTAGAATAAATAATAAAGCGCACAAACACTTTTTATAAGTCAGCTTTTAAATTAAAAGCGCGCCTTACTTATTTATTCATTCAACCTCGCTTCTAACATAAGAGATGGGAAAATAGATCACATAAAAAAAACGCCAGTTTAAAATGTTTCAAGCACAAAAAAAAATATTTTTTAAAAATAATTCAATATTTAGATTTAATATATACGTTATGTTTTAATCGTTTTAATAAATAAAGTAATAAAATATTATATCTAAATTTTTTAAGTTATATATATATATTTTTTTTAAAATATATATTTAAGAAAAACTAAATTTATGTATATATATTTTGTTTTCATCTGGGAAAGAATTGCGTGTTTGTAACTACATTTGGATATATTAAACTGAAAGCCCCGCCACATATTTTCTAAGAATATTTCACCAAAAAGCAAAATATTTATACACAAATTCTAGAAAAAGAAATTTCTTTAAAAAAAAAATATATTTTAAGCCCTTATTCGTAGGAAATATCTTTTTATTAAAATGAATCGAATAATACGAAAACTACATTTACATTTCCTATCCCCCCCCTTCCCTATCCAAAAGAAATGTAATATTATGTAGGGGCATATTGATTTTGCCTTATCAAAGGAAAATGTCAAGAATATAATGCAGGCGTCTTTATCTAAAACAATATCAATTTTATGGATAAATATGAAGGAGTATTTTATCAAAAGATTTTTTTTCTTCTTCCTTTTCAGTAAAATTTGACCATTTCTTTTCGACGTCCGAGTTTATTTATTCCAAGCAATATGACAAAATGGCATTGACGTGCGTGATATTTTATTTCCTATATATTTATTTTTGTATTATTTCTATATATTCACATCTATATATTTGTATTAACTCGAATATTGTTAATTATAAAAGCAAACGAAAATATGAAATTATCGAAATAATTTTAAAGTAAGTTATTTTTCTTTAAATATTTCACTAGAGATATATTTGATAAATTCAAGAATGTGTATATATCTTTTGGGTAAATTTAACATTTCTTCCATTCGCGCCGTTTGAAAATGTAAAATTTAAAACAACGCCTGAATATGTGTTAAACTTTAAAACTAATTATAAATATGTAATTAATGTTTCTTTATATTTGAATTATATTTGATTACACTTCCCGAATATTAGAGATTTTAGTTAAATTTAACATGTCAGCCTTGTTCATCGTTTGAAATTTAATTTTGCGAAAGTCGCGAATATATATTTGTGTGTGTATTATATAAATATAATTACAAATATGGAATATTTTATTTTAATTTAGATTTATATATGAGAATTTTACGAAATATCATAGCTTTTGGTTAAATTTAATATATTTTTCATCGTTTGATATTTAAAATTTTGAATAGTTCACGAATATATTTGTTATTTAAATATAATTGTGCGAAATTATAAATGAGAAATAAATTTCTCATCTCTCAATTATTAAAAACAATATTTGAGAGAAAATAATATTTTATTTTTCTAACGTACGTCAATTAAATATATACAAAAATGCAAACAAATAAATATAAATAAATGATTAAATCCATATTTCAAACGATATAATAATACGAAAGAGAATAAAGCAGGTAGTAAAAATAGCTCTGCGCACTAAAAGAAAAGGGAGACTTGGTGGCCAAAGAAAAATATTAGCCAATTTTGGGCAAAATAATGGAATCTCAAGGAAACTCTTTTATGAGGGTATAGGGTCGTTTTCAAATTGTTTCCATTTGTTATTAAGTTGTGTACCGGTTGGTTTGTTGTCTTGTGGTGGGAGATATATCCATTTCTCGCTACATTTCCTTATATCAGGTTAGCTGCTCACAGATATCTACATACTCATTAGCCTAACATATCCACAATAATTACAGCCCTTTTATACCTGCGCGCGCTGATTTAAAAATTTCAGTTAATTCTTATTTTTTCCTTTCTGGTTCTATAATGTCATCAATATTGTGATTGTCTCAAAATGTTGTATTCGTTTATGATATTTATAAAATTCATAGATAATAAATATTCTTATCAACAGAAAACAACATATTATCATCATTATTGCTGATATAAATGGCGATTGACATTCTATAACTATTAGAGATACGCAGCTAATATGTTTTAAATATGTTATTCAATAAGACATAGTGACTAAATAATCTATATTTAAAATAAAGGAAGACAAACAAAGAAAGAAGAGTTTATTTTGTTCATCATTCAAATCGCGCGGCGTTCCTAACGTTATATATATGTTATCAAATTTCCCGAGAGAAATTATTTGCTTTTTTTCGAAATGTTTTTTTTACCATGAAGATGCGATGCAAAACTGTTCGGATATCTGTCGAGAACTCCGTTTAATTTTCTGTAGCCCTCGCACGGCCGTCTTTTTTTGAGCAGTAGATGGAGAGTCCATGGTGATTTGGATGGTCGACGGATGCCTTGCTCCATTACCTCCGGCTCACCAATTGTGGCTTATGGATAGACAACTGATAAAAAAATATATTTTATAAAATAACGTTATTTAAGGTAAATATAAGTGGAAGAAAGAAATAGCGGCCGCTGGAAGAAACCTTTGTTGTTCGAACAGCGTGCATGCCACCCGGGCCGAGGTGTTCTTTAAACTCACCCGCTGGGTGAGGCGTGGCCACCACAAGCCATTGTATGCATCTTGGAAAACTATAATTAAACTTTAAATCACAATATGCTTTAATTCCGCTGATAGAAATTTATAATTTGGAGAAAGTAATACCAGGCGTCAAGAAGAAATAAATTTATAAGCATTTTTAAGTTTTTACATATTTACAAAAATTTGTACCGGGCAAAGTAAAACAACAACAATAAATTTATATAGTTTAAAGCCGCGCCATATGGCGGTAGACTTCACAGAGTTTGTTCTGGGAAATATGGTTTAAAAAATAAGATTAAAATCTTTTATATAACACATATATAAAAAGTGCTTCGCAGGTCAAACATATTTTAAAATTATTTTTTGTTCCTACATCCACCTAATATATCAAGCCGTAATCTCCTTTAGCAATCTGGAATATAGTTTTAAAAAAGGTATTCGATAATTGCTTCCACACAATATACTTTATCATGTAAAAGAAAGTGTGAGATTTTGGAATGGATTTAGGGCTAAAATTGATTTCTAGTCTAGTTGTGTTTTTCAGCAATATTTAAGTAATTCAATTTTATAGTTCTACAAGTATAATGGGAGGGGGTCCTCTTTCAACTCATCCAGTACCGTGGAGGAGTTATTTCAGATACCACGATATTATAAAGCCAGTGCAACTTAGCTAAAACCGCAAGCCCGTTACTTAAGATCCCATCAAATCATACAATTCGAAAAAGAATTGGCGAAACTGCAGGGAGCGTTCATTACTGATGAACCATGATCTCCCCTTTTCAATTTTGATTCATTGTAGCGTATTAGATCTCTTTTAGGAATGTCTTTTAATTATATGTTTTAAGAATCTAAAAAGTATTGTGTCGAAATTTTATTATTTTCAGCCATTGAAGGCACTAGGTTAGTTAGCGTTGTTACCTGAAAGACATCCGTGGGATCATGGAATTGTCTTCATGCACATCGCCAACAGCTATATGCAAATACGTTGATGAAGGTTGGCGTTCAGAGAGACGCCGGCAGATCGAACATGTTGGTAAATAAAACCATATTTTATGGCCCAATAAATGTCTTTTATTATCTGCATGGATGAATATTAAAATGAATTATCGAAGTTATGTTTTATGTGTGGGGTAAATACGCGCACTTCTCTAAAACTGGAAGATATAACACCTGTTTAAGTCTCTACATATTCGTAATTTTGGTTTAAAATAGGATTAGTATATGCAAAAGGGAAAACATAGCTGATTCTATAACTCAGTGTAATTAGGAATACACAAGGTATCCACAAGACCAACTATCTCCCAAAACTAAACTTCTACTTGACATGTTCAAGAGAGCCGTGACAATGATAAAAACCAAACCCGCCCGAAACCTCTTTTTTTTTGTTATTTATTTATTTATTTATTTATTTATTGCGTATGATATTGTTTTTTACAGCACAATACAACAATGTTGGCAAGTTTCTCTAGAGTGGAATGTCGAGGTGACGAATCCACTCCAGGGCCTCCTCTGTGCACCGGTGGATATCCCCAAGTGTTCCCTGGAAGAATCTTCGAGGACAGTCCCTTAGGATATGGTGCATTGTTTGTATTTGTCCACAGTCGCAGTTCTGGTCTGGACTCATGTTCCACTTATTTAGTAGGTAGTTGCATCTACCAGTAGAGGTCCTGATTCTATTGAGGGAGTGCTGTAAAGACCAGGATATCCTAAAGGATATTTGGTGATCAGTTGGTGATATCTGTCGATCAAAAGATCTAGCCCGAGGGCGCATGCCGGCCATCACCTTCCTCGGAAGAAGCCGCTCCTAACATGGAGGACAGACGCTTCAGCAGCCGTTCCTAACATGGATGCAGGCGCTGGAGTAGTTGTTGTTGGCTACAGCCTTTGGTTGATTACATGGCGGGCTGGACTCGCCATTTGACTCAGTGTCGTCATTGGGCTTTTGTGGCTTTTTGTAGAGGTACCAGAGCCACCTGATACCCCACCACTTTTTTGTTATTGAAAAGAATTATGGAACCTTTCGAGGAAATCTCCTTATCAGAATGATTGTTGTAGTAAATTTATAAATATTTTTATTTTAAAACTAATATTAATTATTATTATTATTGTTGGATTTTACACTCCAATATACATCAACCTGATGGAGAGCACATGTCCGAAAGAGCTTTCGTATTTTGAATAATAAAAAGGTCGTGACGTTTTCTTCTTTTTTTTTTTCACTCTTTTGGTATTTCTATTTTAATCAAAAGTAAAAGACTATGCATTTTAGACCAAAGTTATAGAGTACCCAATTCGTAATTATTGTAGACTGAGAATATTGTTTCCATTTTCTAAATCGGTCTATTGGCAAACAGAGAGTTAGTACGTGACGAACATTCTGGCTATAGTATGCCATAAATGGTCTGCGAGTCCCTCCTGATTCGATCAAAGTATTTTGTCGTACACGGAAACCTCTGGGCGGGGAAATGTTTATGACTGAGACTACCATTCTATTATTGGTATGTACGTGTTAAGATAAAGCCATCTCCTGACCGTACAGCTAAAAGTTGCTGATGTCTTGCGCCATCTGTCGGAATAAATATAAACTAATTGTTGTTTTTTTAACGATCAGGATATGCCTTTCTCTTAACTTATTTACCTGATGCCAGTAAAATTTCACTTTTGCTCTCTTTTTTCATCAATATGTGTGTGTGGACTATATATAAAGAGATACCTCTCCCTTTAAATATGCCTTAGAATAATGCGCATTATGTTTATCATATATAACATAGGTTGCCGGTGTACCAAGGACCAGTTCAAGGTGTAATGATGAAGAATGAGCCACAATACAGTTTCGGCAAATTTGTACTGGGCCAATAAACTCAAATGTATTTTGTCTATTAAAGGGAAAGTTGCCTCTCTTGATGCACATACCGTGGTATTTACCTGTCTTACTTGCCACAGAGTATTTCCATTCTTCTGTTTAAACAGATTAATCCTCTATTTTCTCTAATAAATTTGGAATTATAAATTAGTTGAGCGCGAATTTTTATTTTTCAATATAAAGCAGTTTCTTCCTGCCCTTATGCAGAAACTGGAAGGGCCTCGATCATTAGTGCTGAATCATCCTTGCGGTTCCGCCAGTTCAATCTACCATAAACATCACCCTAGTTTGAGTAGTTCCGGTAGATTAAACTGGCTAAGCCGCGCCAGGAAGATTCACCAGTGATGAGCCATGCTCTCCCATTGTGTTTCTTCCTTTCTTCCTTGCAATATAAGTTCTGTTTAAATGGGTTTTAGTAATCTAAATAGCGTTGAGATGGTTTGTGATTTGTTGACGTTAGAGGATGCTTTGACGAAATTATAAGGTCAATATATATCGAAACAGAACTACTCTCTTGTCCGAGAGTAATTGCGGGTTCTGACAATATAACAAAAGGTGACGCCACAACCGCCTTAAAAAAAGAATTTAAGATGATTTCGGGAATTCGCTTCTTCAACTGATGAATAGGAAGTTGTATTCGATTCGATATTTTTTGGGCTGCAGTACCTTTCAAACCATTATGCCTATGTCACCACAAAATGCTACAATGTCACTGTTTAATAAACTTCCGGCATATTTTTCTGCACAGTTCCTTAAACTCGCTGTTCTCAGATGGCAGTAACATGGTTTCTACTGGTTTATTCTATAGTTTCTCTCTTCTCGTGTAGGTTCTGGGCTCCAGTAACTCCTCTATCTTGAGCTCTTTGTCTCTTCCCATCCAGTCCAATTATTCTTCTCATCGTCCTCTCTTTCCATTCATTTTAATCTACAGAACTTTCTTCGATAATCCCTTCTTCATAATATTTGTCCCACTCAATTAGTTTACCCTTTTTCTCTGATGACTTTAAACAGATCACGTTCGGATTCCAATTATCTCAAGATGTCTTCATCCCATCTGGCCTACAGATCTACATTGTGTTTCCCATTGACCAGGCGTCCTAATCACACAACCTCCTCTTCAACTGTTCAGTATTGTGGAATTAAACCCATCCATAGATAGACCTACACCATTATCGCAATGCATTTCAGCGAAAGACTAGGTATGTGGTTTAGTATCACGTTCGAATTCGAAAAATGAAATAGAAAGATTTCGAAAAAGCTGGTAAATATGTATAAAATATATTTTTATCTCAATATAGAGTGTCTGTCATATGGAAACGTTTCCCTCGGTGACAGAACATGACAGAGAGTAAGTCTAATAGTGTATAAAAGTATAAATTTTACAATTTTGTTGATTTAAAGTGATCCTCATAAATTTATGTTTTACTTGAAATAGTTTTAATAGGTTTGTTAATGTCGCACACACAAATGTTTAAACTTACTTTAGCTATTGTATAGATAATAGTTATAAAAGACTCTTCTTAATTTAGTAGATTGATATTTTCAAGGAGTCTTGTTGAAAACGACTGGCTAGCAGCAAACTTCAGAACCTGATATTTCATCTACTCAATAACCTGACTAATCAGCTGTAAATGTTTCCATACATATATGCATAATGTTGAATTAATTTGCATCGTTTATGCATATTAAGTGTTTTGATCTATAATTTATTCGGAACCTTACGCATAAATTTTAAAAAGTTATATATTTACACAAATTTTATATAAAATCTGTCGCTGCAACAGATATAGTTCAATAAAAATAGATACAGCAATGGCGCGACAAAAGACATCTCACGTCGACTCCCCGGAGTCCAATATGGAAATATGGTAGAAAGTACCAATATGTAAATATGTCATCAGCTGTCTTGGTGGAGAAATATAACAACCTCTGCTAGTCATCGTCTTTATCATATTTGGTAACGATATTCTCAATTTTCCTGCTGAATTACAGAACTAGTAGAATATACAAGCTATATAAAGGAATATATAAATATGTCCAAAAAGTAATATCATCTTCACGATAAGTGGCTGGAGTTAGTTCACCTGGGAGCGAAGCCCACACAAAGGGGATGTTTTAATGGCCCCATCACAAGAGGCTAAATCTTTGATCGCCTGCATAATTAACGGTAATTGTATTAGCGAGGTAAATGGAATATTTATTAATACGCCTTTGGATGACTTGAATTAATAATTGGAGCACATCTCCACTTTCTAGCATTCTCACTCTCTCTGGTATAATAATATCCCAATATTTACATATCCCCCTTCCTATATTCACATACTCCTATAATTTTGAAGGGTTTTTCTGGGCACAGATTCACTAAATTTTAAACGTTTCATTCTGTTGAACGAAATCGAAGCTTGTGACGAAATGCGGGATAAATCTCTATAACCTTGATATTCAGTTTCGCTTAAATTTTCTGAATTTGCCAAAATATATTTAGTCTCTTAGATTATTCATTGATATAGATTTGCTCAAAGAAGGCCTAAGATAGGGCCCTTCGGCAGCTAAAGTCCTGTTTATCCAAATTCTGGCCATAGCTCCTACCTTAGGGACGTTACCAAATACATTTCTGTATTGATGGTATATATTAATACTTTAGCCATGGTATACCAATCTGCCAGGATTATTTAATGGTTTGTACGGTGAGAATTAGATTCCTTTTTCATCCTTAGATGGCGCTAGATGGATAACATTCGAAATATTTATGTGTATATACCCTCATGGGGTATAGGACCATCCGCCATCAATCTAATCGAATGTCAACTAAATATTGTCTTTTTTTCTAAATAATTCCGGATTTATGTTTTCTACCTGCCTCAAATCTCAGACATACCATATTATTTTGACAAATTCAACAATTCTTCAGCACACACCTTATTATATCTATCCTTTTATATTTACATATTTTCTCTCATACGGTATTTACATATTTACTGCATTTTTCTTCTTTAAAAGAAAAAGGCTAATCAGAATGGGGAATCACTACAATATATAAGTCTGCACCACGCTTATGAGGGCCAAAAGCCCGAAACGCGTTCGTGGTTGACATTTCTTGATTTATCAAGAAATTGGGTTGGCCAAATATCACGGAGCAAGTTGAATAAACGTTTAGTTAATTTTTGCTCCACTAGATGGCGCTCTGCCATCTAGAAAAGCTCATGTGAGCTTGGTCAGGATAAGCCTCTTTTGTTTTTAATATATATATATATATGTGTATATATATATGTTTGAAAATAGAGCAATATATATATGTTAAAAAGTTCTCTTTTTTTAATTACTTTTTCTGGTTCGTTACCCCAGTTGTTTTTTGGACAAGCTCATGACGTGTTAAAGCCGATTCAAATGTTTGGTTCTGTTGTTAAATTTTGCTGTTGAACATTTTTAATATTTATTGATACATTCAGAATATTCACCTCAATATAACCTTATCTTACTCATTATATTTATCCTTTTTTTTCTTTATTGTTTTTATAACTATTATAGAGAGTGATTCCCCATTCTGATTCGTTCACTTTTTAAAAAATAGATACATATTTCAATCCTATATATAAATATGAATGAATAAAAATCGTCAGTGGAGGGACAAGTTCCCCCATTAAACCAGAGATGTCCAAATAAATAAAATTTGCCAATATGTCCCTCCCCCATCAATACAATTATTTCGCTAAGGCGGACTGCTTATTTAGAGGAATCCAATATTCCAAACTTTAACTAAATATTTCTAAAGATAAAACTGATAGGAAAGCCATTTTTAAATTTAAAGGAATATATATATATATACTCAGCTTTTTTAATCTGATATTTTCCTTTAAAAAAAATATTCGATCCATTTTTATCATCTTTTTGTCAATTGGAACCAATTTATAAATTTGATTTAAATTGCGCTGAATTTTTTATTTTATTTTTTTTATTGCCCTCCCATTTCTTCTGTTCGGACCTTCCAATATATTTTTACTAATACGCATTTTATTTAAATTTAATTCAGTAGTTTCTTTCAAAGAAGGGGGAGTGCTTAAGACGAGAATTCAATGTGTCAATTTACAAATTTATATCGTTGCTACTGCCAAATATAATTGGAGAATTATCTCGTCGATAACAATTTTCCGAAAAGTTTCGAGTCAAAATTAAATAAATGTAAAAAAAATATTATTCTATGAATATTTATTTATTTTTTAAAATATTTTTATTATCTTTGACCAAAATTCTTGATTTTTTTTTTTTTTTTTTGGGAAACGTATAATGAAATACATTTTGTAATGACTCCAATTAATGATGGGTTTTATGAAAAAAAAAATGAAATAAAAAGTCCGCGGAGAATGATCATTTAATAAGTTGCGGAGGAGAAAAAAACTTGAGGAATTCCATTAGCACTAACATGTGTAATTGAGCTCTTCACCAAATGGATTAATTCGTTCCAATTTAACATTTCTCCTCCCCAAAACTCGGATTTTTCAACTCGGATACTATTGATTTCGAGATTTCGCCCATCTATAAATTGTTGAAAAACGGTAAAACGCCTGATTAAAGACCGCTCGCTACATTGGAGCTAAATTTCACGGTCTGTAACGAGGAAATAATTGAATGAACTATGATTTGGTGTGTTGCAAAACATAATAATCTTAATCTCATTCGGCAGTGGCTCCTTCTTCATGGCAGAGATCGGCTTCAATTATATATATAATTGAATTATATTTTTAACATTATATTATTAACATATCTGTAAGATAACAGAGTAATTTTAATCCCATAATATATCAAGATATAATTTTATAATTCATCTTTGATTTTCTTATGTTCTCAAACAAACATTCAAAATTTATCAGTTTCTTGTAACTTTGTTCTCAGCCTGAAGAAGGGAGCATGCCCGAAAGCTCATGTATTATAGAAATAAAGAAGTACTTCACATCTAGTTTATAAATTCTGTCTCTTATATTTTTTTCCTAATTATCTTAACCTTTCTGTAAAATTAATGATATTATATTAACTATTATCTTTTATCCCTGGACACTTTTTATTTTTCCGTTCTCCATTACTCTTCATGTTTCACCTTTCCATACCTCATCCTCAAAGTTAGAAATGTCGCTATTTCTCTTTGAAAATAAATTTCGATTTTTAAAAGAAACATTCGCGGTATAATTTTAATTTTCGTTTTACAACTATTATCTTTGTTTTTGTGTGAACATTAAAACTACTTGGCTCCATTTTAAACTATTTTATTTTTACAAATTGAACCTTCCTTCAGTCCTTACAGTGATCGTTCTTTCAGTTATCGGTCTCCTAAATTATAATTTTATTTTTAAATAAAGAGATATTATTTATGAATTGTGGCGTGATAGAACAGTCGCCAGGAAACTGTAGAAGTTCCCGAATGTCCGTTGGAAATGTTTTTGTTCAACTTGTAAGGCCTGTAAGCGCTTTAATAAGGTTTTGATTGATATGTAAATATGTTATTAGAATTGAAATATTGCCGACTTTTAAATATCAATTACAAACTCTCTCTCTTTTACTATTATTGGGAAACTGACGTCATTGTTCCTTGGACGGCTTGAGACAGCGAGAAATGGGGTACGAAGAGTGTTGGTCGAATTTAAATTCCCATAAATTATATAGCCATAGATTATAGGCCAGCGCGTCTATCTGTTGACTTGTCTCGCCTCCTCGGAGGACCGGTTTGTGAGATACAAAGTTGAAAATAGAGAGAAACCTAGTTCAGATGGTATATATTTAATATCTCTGCAATTATTTAGATAGGAGAGATTGACTTGGCACGGACTGTCTAGATAGGGGATTCTCCAATGTCGAAAACGCCATGAAACCTCAAGAGCCCCCAATTGCGAGATGACTAAAAGTTGTTGGTATTGTTAGAATAAACCGGAGAAGTGATGACATCCAGTGCGCCGCTTGGCATTCTTAACCAAATAGGTCGAAATATCGTTGAAACAACAAATTAATAGTGTTGTGCCGAGTGGCTATAGGTCAATCTTAAAAACTTTGTCTCTCTACAGCCTTAGAAAAATGTGGAACCGACATAATCTTATTAGGCTCTTTATATAACTTGCAGTCATGGGCCAGAGTGGGAGCACACTAGCCTGAAGACAAAAGACTACAAGCATGAGGCATGGTTGGTTACCTTGGTGAAGGGGGCAGCACCCGGGAAGGTGAGAGTGGCCTATGGGGGAGTGCTGGGATATCTGGTCAATCGGCCAGCTTGGAAACCGTATTCTGCTGCTGTCTTTTGATTACTACTCCGCCTTCTGGACCCAGAAACAATTCACTTTACATTCTAATGGTGACGTTAGAAAGAGCGAACTTTTTTGGGGGCCCATGTCCAATCAAGGACAGGCAAGGCCTATATGTTTACATCCTGCATTAGCTTCTTGGACAATGTTAGCAACCTGTTTACGGCCTTTATATTCAACATATGAAATACGACATGTACCGGCTGGGTAATCCGTTGTTACATTTTATTGAAGCCATTTTAAGTTATATCATGCGGTGTGTCTTGTTTCCGTGCACAATATTTATATAGAACGTATATAAAATACGACATATACAGGCTGGATAAAGGAAATTTGAAACGTGCGCTGTATGGAAAGATACTTGGCTCTATCCTCCAGCTAGAAATAGATAAACGTGAACTCAAACAAAGAAGCCCACATTCCTTTGTATTCCAAAAGCCAAAACCAAATTAATCAAGGTAATAAATTGGCGGTAAAAAACAACAATTGATTCCAAGCCGCGCTCTGGGATTTCTCCCAAACAATATTTAAATCGAAATCCAGAAGAAAAATTAATTGGAATAAATGAATTTTGATTCGCTAAAAAAAAGCACAAACATTAATTCAACTTTTTTTTATATTGGCTGTTTTTTTTTAATCTTTTGTGAAACATGGTGCTGTTACAAATGTACTTGACTTCTTACGAATGTTGTTTTTGTGGAATTTCGTATCTGATTGTTTATTGTAAATGGAAATTAACCTTTTTCCTCGTTTATATTACAATTGTTTTAATTTCAGGTTAGGGTAAACTCAACAATGTTTGAAGTACGTTTGTAGCTTATAGACACACAGCAATAAATACATAACAATAACGCGTCATCCATATATATATTGGAAATTAAAGCATAAATGCTTATTTTACACCTCAAACTAACCTCTACTGTCTTTACTGCGATTAAAAATATTAGGAGGGTTTGACTCATCAGAGGTGAACCCTCCCAGCGGTTTAGCCAATTTAATCTAACAGACCGTTTCTTGGAGCTCTAATACTGTTTTGGACGATTCTGCTTTTATATTCTACACTGTAGGGTGGACTTCTATTCAAGCAAACTATGGACATAAGCCACAGTAGAATTATATATAACTATTTACATCGAGCAATGTTCCTCCGCAAACAATAAGAAGACAAGGCATAAGTTAATGTACAATAATAAAGCGCTATCTAAATATGATAGATGTTAAATGAAATCATTAAAGTTCGAATGAAAATTTAGACAAAAACAAACTACAGGAATAAATAAATAAATATTTAACAAAAGTAGAGCAATAGGTAACGCCGACATTAACGACCCAGGAGCGAATCCCACACTGGATACTTTTTCTAAAAATCTCTTCAATAAACCCCCTGCTTATTGCAAAGTTCCGACCCCACCAGTGAGTGCAAGTAACTAAACATATACTGGTACATTTGTAAGTGCAAAGATAGAACTGTTTTCTACCTGTGTGGACATGTAACGTACTTATATTATAGTAGAAGGCAGTCGCTAACTACCCACCATGATTATCATGACCTGTACCGCGTGTGTTTGGGATAAGTTAAAAAAACGCCTAGCCAATAAACACAGGGAAACATCATTGAGAGATATTTATAAAAATAAGGAATTTATTGTGTAAATATATCATCTACAGTGCATTTATTAAATAGAAATCTCCTGCAATCTTTTTCCTTCGCTTGTTATGAAATGACTGTAATCCTTCCTCCAAAGTAAGGGACCTCAGAATGCTTTAAGGTTTTTTTTTTATTCCAAAGAGCTATTGAATATTGTGACGAGTCATCTTTGTTTCATCTCCATTTATATATTCTGTTTAATTCACCAAGGTCATTAGAGGCTGGTGTTCTAGGAGGTTGGATAAAGAGAGGAGGCTTTGGTTAAACAAAAGAATCACACCAGAAATGTCCGTATTGATACATTAGCATGGTGCAATAGTCAATTCTCTGCCAAACATTTCTTTTGGACGCGTAAACCAGATTGCTTCCCATTGTCCCTCTTAAATCCTGCTTCTTCCGACGGGATCGTCCTGTGAGAGGTACTCGACCGATTTGGCTCGTTAATGGTTTTCGTCGTGTTGTTTCTATATGTTATTAGGCATAGAATTCATTCTCTCATATATGTGTAAACATTGAGTACCAATCAAACAACCCGCTTCTTTTAATATATCCTTCTCGGAGGGTTTCCAGTTGTAGATTTTATTGTTGTGGATAGGCGGACCTCGACCGCTCGCATTCACCCCATATTTGACGTATTGGTGTTGTCGCTCCGTTAGAGCTTCGCTTTGTTGCTCAGAGTTTGTTCGAATAATGAAAATTCTTATTATATGGTACTATATATTTCGATAGATTGTTTAAAATATATCAAATAAACAATTGAATTAGTCACTATTTATATGAGAAGCTATCCAACCAACGTAACCCGACCTACATAGGAATATATATTTGCTAGAGCACAAGTTCACCACCGGGGAGGAGAACTGGGAATTTTTCAATTGGATGTGAACCAGCGGTGCCTTCAATCCAACCTTGAATTAATTCCAAATGCCCCGCGCTGCACCAATAAATATTTAGCGGGCTGTTTAAATCTGACTCCGTGTTAGCTGCAGACACGTGTTAGTTACAAGCATACAAATTTTCTGATGAAAGTAATTTCTGAGTTTGTTTCAAGGTTGTCCGTATTGACGATATGTTCACCGTATTAACCAGGTTTTACTGTCGAGCTGTGTGACACACTTATCTCATCGTCAAACTCACATTCAAACCGGGGCTAATCGGATTCATAAAATTACTTGAATTCACTCACTTTTATTAGGAAAAAAAACGGAAATTTCCAGGAGAGAAATTCGCATGGTACAGAATCCTACAGCACTTTCAGCGGTTCCACGGGTTGATCACGTTTTATTGTAAACATCAATTACCCTTAATAGAAACTATACCCATATCACAACAAATCTCTGACCTAATATGAAAGATATGTCCTGGAAAGTTGACCTTCCCTAATTGATATAACAGTATATAACATAAAAGATAAGAGATTTTATCAAGCAATTTACAAGGCCCATTGCAATTCCCAAAATCCAAATCCTAAATGCCACCAGTCCCAACTTGGCAGCACGCGTTTTGTTCGTGAAGCTCGAGGAAGAGAGATGTTTAGAAATATCGCGTTTATTTCGGCTCTAACTGAACATCTCAATTGGATCTGTAATATGTCTCGTCCTTCAACTACGATAAACAATTCATATATAACATATATGTAAATATATATATTGGTAGACAGGAATACTCACATCAATTCTGTACACGTGGTCGTTTTATTTTTACCAACGTTTCAGTTTCACACAAACTAGGATTTTCACTCTCTAATGGTATATCGACATAAGAACAGAAACTTAGGTTAAATAAACGTTATTATTCCCATCAGAGTTTAAAAAAACATTCATTATCTATCAAGTGACAGTATTGAATTACCAATTAATTAAAAACTCACCAGTTAGCAAATTGAAAAACATTGCAATCGCGAATTCCTCTGCCCATTTTTAATAGGAATGCCGAAAAAGTAACAATGGCAAATTGGAAAGGTAAATTGACACCGGAGTTAATTGTTTCATAATTGGGTAGAAATTTACCCCCCTCCCTCCCTAAAATAAATAATTAATTCGTTCACGCTCTGAGACGAATGGTTTGTTGATGATGGAGCAGGGTAAAATGGCTCTTCATTTACATATTCAAATATTTCATCCCGTTGGAAATAATCTATGTGCACGCCTAGCTCGGGATATTTCTTGGAAACGTATTTATACCGTTGGTTTCAGTGTTACCAAGGCTTATATATGTGTTAATATGTTCTGGAGGGATATGTAAATAGAATTTACGTTTGGCTGCGATAAACATAGGTTGATATATGATTTTATTTTAATTGAACTAAGAAACGAATGTATATCCGACCGATTGTAAATTTAACAACAACAACATTTTATAAACTGAATTTTACTGATGGTCTGCACCATCTATTGGCATAAATGTCAACTTATTATATTGATTTATTCCAGAATATTGGCATACCTTCATTTTTTACCTTGATATATTAATGAATGTTCGTGATGAACTGACTCTGTGCGTATTTACAGAGTTGTACCTGCGGCATTCGTCGAAACATCTTTTTGTTTGTTTGTTTGTTAGATTTGGGACAATTCATCCCGTATGGTATCACAAAATCGTAGCTGTACTGATGATGGCAAAATCCCGAAACCACAGGTTGCTGTTGGCCTTTGTACACACCTGTCAAAGCCGCTGGTGTTAGGGCTTCTTCACTTTTCTGAATTTGCTGCCAAAGGTATTAATGAAATGTGTTTATATCTTTTTTTATCTCTAGAGAAAGGTGCCGATTTTCGAATCTGAATTACACACTTTCCTATAAAATTACATTATACATATACATCCTCGATAAAGAAAGGCGAGTTGCCCCTCGAAATATCGGAATAATACAAATATTTATAATCCAATATATGCATATTTTCTGAATATATGTATATACCAAAATAGGCGCCTCTCCCTTCAAATGTGCTTCAGAATTCAGAAGGACGCACTGACCATACCTTAGTATAATACTTTACTAGTGACCAGATAAAGAATGTGCCAGTTCAGGCAAATACAGACAAAAGCCAACAACCTGTATACCTTGGTTTGACCCTCATCAGTACAGGGACGGCGTCAATTCCATAACATCCTACGAGAGGGGTCATTAAATCGGTTGAATTTACCTTAAAACAGGTGTTTAAGCTGATAAAGTGGTAAGGACCTATTTTCAGCCAAAAATACAACATAATATTGAAGGCCAAAGTCCGATATCACTGTATATAGGTTGGCTTTTTATCTGAAATGCCAAAAATTGTTATTTCGGCTCATTTTTTAAAATCACTAATACATTTTTTACTAGGTGATGAACAAATGTATCGTTCTGATGCCTAATTGAAGGGAGAGGTGCTTCTTTTTTGGTACATGATTATCTTCCCGCAATTTTATGTTATATATATTTTTTCCTATATCATATAATTTAAATATGGAAAATAAACCCGAATATTTTTTAATAAAAAGACCCGAGGGCATTTGAATGGGATTCAGGAAAAAAAATCAATTTATGCGATGAAATCTTTTTTTTTTTTCGGTAAAAAAAAAATAGAGAATATGAAGAGAGGTGAAGGAGGCTCTATATAGAGAAATGAGTGGGTACCCCCACAACCTATGTTATAATAGAGTAGAGGGAGATCTGAGAATTTATTCTATCTGGCAGAGAGGACACGCCAAACGACCCGTCTCCCGCCCAAGATGGATTTCCGCGTCAGACGAATTTAAATTCGCGCCAAAATATTTATCCCGCCACCGCCGTGCTATTTGCTCGCTGTTGATAAATGGCGTCTGCTGCAGAGTTGTCGTGAGAGAGACTGGGCTTGCCATCATTCCTCTACACCATCCTTTGGATTTCTTAATAACTCCACATTTCCCTCAGTCGACTATGGAAGACCTGGTGGGCTACGCCGTAAGGGTGCAAATTTTACGAATATATATACATATATATACACTCATGGACTTGAGGAAGTTGTACCTTTTAGCATGTATATCGGGACAATAACTTTGAAAGATATTACAGTGATTGAATACGCAGTTTATTTGTATATATATTTTGCTAAAATTCTACAAATTCCTATTTGAACAATAGAGATTGTTCACCTTTTCCGGACAAATTTTCCTGGATATTCTCCGACCACTTCAGATTATGTCTCGATTGAAAATCTTTGCAGCGCCATGCAAGCATTATCGTTACGATATTCATGTGAAACTGTCTCTCCTAGAACAGGAGAACATAGAGAGAGCAGCAGCACAAATCGTTAAATAGGACGGCAGCTAGGAGATGGGGGAGACAGGAGAGCATACTCACCTTCTTCTTATCTTGGAGCAGCAGGTGAAGGGTGGTATATAGCAAAATAAATAAAAATAAAGAGATATAGAGCAAATAAAAAAAGGAAATATTAAAAAACCTATTCAAAAAGAGCTCAAGTTCATTCCCCGGCATCTTCTATAATCCGATCAATTAAGCCAAACAAGACACTCCTGGAGCTACTTCCCACATTTTCTGGTATCTTTCCAGGGTATCGTAAGTGTATTGAGTGTGGAAGAAACGTTTATTGAACTTCTCTAAATTCCATTATACATAAACATCAAAGGAATACCAGCACTTGGGGTTTACCCACTGTTTTTTATTAAAATATTTTGAATTTAAAAAAAAAAGTGGCGGAACTTATGTCACCGTGACACATCTATGTGGATTTTGAAAAGTCCCTCGAGTTAGGTTTTAGAAAGTTGTGAAAGATGGCTATAAATACTATATGAGCGTCTATAGTGCCTCTTTTAAAAATATTGTGGTCCCACAGTGAGTTAAAACGGGTGGAGCCATGGGATTGTATTCTCTGAATTGTCGAAAGGTTTTGTTGAGTTCAGTTAGTGGTTTCAATTCGATATAAACGTAGAATTTCTAACACTATGGGATTACAAGATATTGGGCTACCAGGAATGGAATCAATATCTTTTGATATGAAGAGAAGTAATAGATTTCCATGGTTATACACTCATGGACAAAAAAATAAGGAAGCTGTACCTTTCAGCATATATATCGGGATTCAGACAATAAATCTGAAATATATTACAATGATCCTTTATTGAAGATACACGAGATAACCAAGTGTGAACACCTCTGTCTCCTTCGAAAAACAGACGATCGGCGAGATCAAAATGTGAAACTTTCTTAAGTTTTTTCCATGAGTATATATAAAGCGACTAGAAATTTTTCTGAATGTATATATTTCGGGAGGATATTGATCTAGAGAGGCCACCTTTCCTGTCAAAATAGACGTTTAAACTGAGCGCCATCTATTGAACGTCTCCGCAAAATATCTGGTGGCTTTGTCACAAAGTCCACTAGTTTGCGGAAAGGATGAATGCTTAGTTTTAAGATCTATTTTGACGGGAGAGGCGAACTTTATTTTTTCCATAGATATTTATCTATCTGATCATTCATTAGTTAGAGTGTTGATCATATGTAGACAAATTGTGTGTCAAACTGCCCGTGTATGGCGATGATGATAATTATAATAACTGAGATTATCCTGATGTTCCTATCTACACTCGTGGACAAATCCTAAGGAAGTGGAAAGTCTTTAGTGTTTCCAGTCGTCTGTTTTTTTAAGGAGACAGAGTAAATTTTGTTCACAATTGTTAATCTCGTGTGTCTTCAATAAAGGTCACTGTAATATCTTTCAGAGTTATTGTCTGAATCCCGATATACATGGTACAACTTCCTTAAGTTATGTCCATGAGTGTATCTTTCAGAGTTATTGTCTGAATCCCGATATACATGCTAAAAGGTACAACTTCCTTAAGTTTTGTCCATGAGTGTATCTTTCAGAGTTATTGTCTGAATCCCGATATACATGCTAAAAGGTACAACCTCCTTAAGTTTTGTCCATGAGTGTATCTTTCAGAGTTATTGTCTGAATCCCGATATACATGCTGAAAGGTACAACTTCCTTAAGTTTTGTCCATGAGTGTATCTTTCAGAGTTATTGTCTGAATCCCGATATACATGCTAAAAGGTACAACTTCCTTAAGTTTTGTCCATGAGTGTATCTTTCAGAGTTATTGTCTGAATCCCGATATACATGCTGAAAGGTACAACTTCCTTAAGTTTTGTCCATGAGTGTATCTTTCAGAGTTATTGTCTGATTCCCGATATACATGCTGAAAGGTACAACTTCCTTAAGTTTTGTCCATGAGTGTATCTTTCAGAGTTATTGTCTGAATCCCGATATACATGCTAAAAGGTACAACTTCCTTAAGTTTTGTCCATGAGTGTATCTTTCAGAGTTATTGTCTGAATCCCGATATACATGCTGAAAGGTACAACTTCCTTAAGTTTTGTCCATGAGTGTATCTTTCAGAGTTATTGTCTGATTCCCGATATACATGCTGAAAGGTACAACTTCCTTAAGTTTTGTCCATGAGTGTATCTTTCAGAGTTATTGTCTGAATCCCGATATACATGCTAAAAGGTACAACTTCCTTAAGTTTTGTCCATGAGTGTATCTTTCAGAGTTATTGTCTGAATCCCGATATACATGCTGAAAGGTACAACTTCCTTAAGTTTTGTCCATGAGTGTATCTTTCAGAGTTATTGTCTGATTCCCGATATACATGCTGAAAGGTACAACTTCCTTAAGTTTTGTCCATGAGTGTATCTTTCAGAGTTATTGTCTGAATCCCGATATACATGCTAAAAGGTACAACTTCCTTAAGTTTTGTCCATGAGTGTATCTTTCAGAGTTATTGTCTGAATCCCGATATACATGCTGAAAGGTACAACTTCCTTAAGTTTTGTCCATGAGTGTATCTTTCAGAGTTATTGTCTGATTCCCGATATACATGCTGAAAGGTACAACTTCCTTAAGTTTTGTCCATGAGTGTATCTTTCAGAGTTATTGTCTGAATCCCGATATACATGCTAAAAGGTACAACTTCCTTAAGTTTTGTCCATGAGTGTACCTTTCAGAGTTATTGTCTGAATCCCGATATACATGCTAAAAGGTACAACTTCCTTAAGTTTTGTCCATGAGTGTATCTTTCAGAGTTATTGTCTGAATCCCGATATACATGCTGAAAGGTACAACTTCCTTAAGTTTTGTCCATGAGAGGTACCACTCTATATAACACCTATTCTCTAGATAGTTCATTTATATGCTGAATGCTTATATATACAGTGTATTGAGTGAATATTTTACTGAGGGAAAGTGTAAAAGGAAACCTGGGAAGAGTGGAGAAGAGAATGGAGTGTTCATGGACAATATCGGGAGAATATTTAACAATATCATTCAAATGCTAGTCCTATAGCTCTGAGAGGACAGGATTACCCTGCCTGTCACCAGAAATAGTAAGTGTCGCGCAAATGTGGACAGTGGAAGTAAGACGCCGTCTACAACAAATTGGCACGGCCAAAGTGGCCTCTTCCTCATTTATGCCTTCTGAAATATTCAGGCCCGCCAATCGAATGCATACTTAGGTCGCCATTTTACTTAGGCCCCCGTTTCTATACTTGTCCCTCCATTCTCTAATTGATCCTTGCCAGGGTTTGGACCTTTCTTACCCACCGTTTCCACGGTTGATTCCGGAAGATATGGAAACAAACGGCCAGGATGCGTGTTACCTACGGAAGGTGTTGGGAGGAACAAGGCAATAAAGGAACTCTTGGAGCGGAAGAAATTGGCAATCAGCGAGGCCTTCCTTATTGCTTCCCAGTAGGAACGGACGGGTCTATATTGCTGGGACGGAATAACATCAGATAACCAAATTTTGATAATAGGAAGCCAATATAAGACTGAGCAAGTATAAATAAATGGAAAATTTGCCTACAACCTTTCAGAAATTTGAATGAATAAACATGATACATATAAATACATGTTATATTAATAAAACGATATATGTAAATTATTTTTGAAATATGGGTGAATAGTAAATTTATTTTTATAATCAAAAATAATTTATAAAATGTAGACTGCACGCATCACCATTCTGTTTCGGTTAGACGACACCCACGTATATGCAATCGATGTATATGCAATTATAGGTTACATATTTACATAGAAGTTTAACGTGGCTACTGGGTTAATCGTGGTGAGGAGATAGGATTAATTTACAAGGAATAAGATGTGTTTATTTACATTCCACACTCTAGGTACTGTATGTAGAAGCGATAAAACTATATTGAGCACGGATTTTAATTTTAAATAAAACAAACATTCTACTATGTCCTTACTGCAATGGCAGATATTGAGAGGGCTTGGTTCTTCAGTGATGAACCCTCTCAGAGGTTTTGGCAGTTTACTCCACCAGGCCGCTCTTTAGAGCACTAATATTGTAATAGACGATTCTGCTTATATATATATATATTTTTTTAAAAAAAAGATAAGATTTTTGTTATTTTGGATCATCTTGATGATTATGCTATGGTGGTGCAGTCGTGGTTGAATAATCTTGAAATAAAAATAATAATATGGTTTTGATCAGTAATTGCTTTTATTGTGCTAAAGGAATATATAAAACATAATTTGGTAAAAAGTAATGCCTGTCTTAAGGCGAGTAGAATAAGGAAACAAAAGAATATTTACATAATGTACAAATGTTTTGGGCCGACCAACGGGGAACAACAACAATGAGTTTTTATACGGGAAGAGTGACCTCTGGCGATCGATTTAGAAGAGTATTTTATCTATGAAATATAATTTTAAAATAAAATTATACTTTAATATAACATAATTTTAAATGAAATATTTTAATATAACATATATATATATATGCGGTGCACTGAAGAATGGAATCTTAGTTATGGTATGTTAGCAGAGTATGGACTTTGTTAGACAATTGACAATTAAAATAATTTTATTGACATCTTGTCAATACATGCAAAGTGCACAGTCTGCACTATTTGAAAAGGATAATATTCATTATATAGACTATGTACAATGAATATGGCGCCTCTGTCAGCGCTGCAGAGTTTGGTGGAGAATCACCAGTTTCGCTGTTAGAGCAGTAGGCTTGCATGTCTAGTACCGTATGTGCTGATTCCATCAGTAGACACGGCAAGTCCCAAACAAAGAGAGTAAAATTTATCTCAAGTTTACTTACCACGGGATAATCCTCACATTATTTAATGGACGTTTTTTCTAAAGAAATGTGCGAGGGGATGTAAGCTTCTTAGAGAACTCCCCGTATTTCAATTACACGCAGTAAACAAACATCCTGCTTTTACTATCTGCAAACACCGCTAAGTGTTATACTGTCGAATCTCTCTTGTAATAGTTTTCTATCCTTGTTTAACGTGGCTCTATTTAATTATATACAGTTATTTATAGGCTTCCTGTAAATAAACCTTGGCTCGAAAGAGTTCGCCTTTTATAAATTTCAGAATAAAAAATACTTATTGAATATTTATTTTTATAAACTCAAGTAGGTATTATGAAAAAGGCATCAGTTGCAACTTATCCCATTACCATATCACATTTGTACTATTCTTTCGAGTAGGTATGTTTTGTAATGTTCCTGTTTAAATAGAAGTTTATTACATATCTTCCAGTATTGAGAGTTTGCGATGAGCTTGTTTCATCTGGTTTTGCCAGTGGTTTGGTCAGTCCAGCTTCTTCTGGATCTTCTACTCCCTAAATGATAGGTTAATCTTCCTGAGACGACCGTCGTGTCGTATCTCAGAATGGATATGTGTGTCGTATTTATGAATTTCTGCTGAATTGAGTTGAAACCTGTTTTTATTTACTATTTCAAAAACTTCCTGCTTTTATTTTGCTAATAAGAAAAACTTGAGAACATCAAACTTGTTGTGATAAAACAAGGAGAAATATTGACGATGTTTTTTTTTTGCTTATCCCTAGTACGCGTGGTACAGGCCATGATAATCATGGTGGGTAGTTAGCGACTGCTTTTAGTGTAAGCGCACCACATATCTACACATGTGAAAAGCAGTTCGACTTTGCACTTACAAATGCCAGAGCCCCGTTTGGTTACTTGCACTCGCTGGTGGGGTTGGACTTTTGCAAGAATCGGGGGCCATTGGAGCATTTTTTTTTTTTAAACAGAAAAAAAGTGTCCAATGCGGGAATCGAACCCGGGTCCTAGTGGTCGAAAACCAAACGGTTTAACCAGCCTTCCACCGACCCCCCCTTGACGATGGTGAATTCATATAGTGTAAGATTAAATATTCTACGAAATATTTAAATTATAGAGTCTATTAACTGGGTATACTCCAAAATATGAAATAGAGAGGACATTTATCTGAATAGAAGCAGTCTAGGAGACTAGGGTTGATGACAACCCCAGTTTTGGTAAATTCAGAATACCCACCTAGACATCATGGTTTGAGTATAGCCTCCATTAGGCCATGGCGAGCTTTGATTTATTAAAAACCACGAGGTAACTCTGAAATCCTCAGAAATTTAAAAAAAAAAATCCTTAGTTGGTAAAGTAGCTAGATTAATTATATAGCTAAAATATCTGAATGGAAATTTTACCGGGGAAGAATGTTATGATTTGATAGGAAAAACGCCTATATTTTGACGGAAGAGGCGGCGTTTCCTTTTTTGGTATCTAATTTCCTTCCGGCAAAAATTCCGTCTATGTGATTGAAGTAAGGACTAGTTGTTTTTAAATATAACCATAAGTGGTATGTTGGAAAGAGTAATGTGGCATGAATTTTCTAATGGAAAGGTGTTGAAAACAGAATTACCCACTTCATTTGCTGACAGATATATTCGGCTATCAAATTCAGCTTCTATATAGCCAGTAATGATTTCTTAACACATGTGAAATATCGTCAAACAGAGCTATTCACAAACTCTTTATACTCCATTTTTTATATTCTTTACAAAATTTCTCTTTGACCTAACTTTATAAGGTAAAACGTAAGTTAGAATTATACCCACAAGTTTGTAGATTTGGATACTAGATAATTGATACATAGATAAATTATGCAAAGTAACTTATACAAATTTATATTGTATTACTGCCACGTCTCCAGCCTAAACACCTTTTCGGTAAATTTGACCGATTTCATAACTTTTTTCGTAGGATGTTATGTCCCTGTACTGATGAGTGCTATAGTCCGAAACCATGGTATGCTGGTTGTTGGCTTTTGTCTGAATTTGCCAAAACTGGTGTTGTGGTTCATTCCTTATCACCAATAGTAAAATGTTTTGATAAAAATAAAATGATAAACGGGTGATAAACGTAATGCATAAATAGAGGGACATGCCCCTCTCTTGGTTCAGATAAATGTATTCATCGTTTACTTTAAGAGTGCTGTAGTCTGTATCACGTTTTGTTTATTTATGAGAAAGGGGCGAAAGCTTGAAAAGCTTAAAATGAAATAATTTTCCCAGAAGAAGTTCGGGACTATCCGTTTACTACCCACCAGGTGCGATGGCATGTTTGTTTAAGAGTCTCTGCAGGAAGGAAGATAATCGATATGAATGTGCCATGGTGGCAGCAAATGTAACAACTGACAGGGAATGTTGACGGTGTAGCTGGCGACTAAGTGAGGCCTGTCTGTCGATCCCAGTTGACAGACACTGTGTGACGACACTGGCGGGATTACAGGGTTACCGAGTGTTTTGTGAAGATTGATCGCGGAGTGGAGATAGATGGTTATTGCGGGGTTGTCGTGTGGTCTCTTTATTTCTCTGCCGACACTTCCTTAGGTAGACCCTGCAATCTCTACACACATACTGCGGGGATATCCTTTACTAAGGTTTGCAGAATATATTTTTTACCCGTCGCTTTTTTATTATTTCTACCTTTGGTGTCTAGATATCATCGCCAGAATGTGTTTTATTCTTCTTTAGTTTCTCTGCACTATAGCAGGTCTAGTTCTCCAGCGACGTCATACTTCTCTATCTGGAGTTCTCTTTATTTCTTCATAGCTTCCCATTAGTCTAATTGTTCTTCAATTTATCTGCTCTATAGAAGGTCCTGGTTTAAGGAGAAAGGTCATTGCTAATTTTATTTCGTTTTTAAAACACATTGAGAAAATAAATCCATAGAGAGGTTTTGCGATACCTGATATTTACATGTTCCGCGATAGTTTTCTAAATGAAACTATTGGAAGCCAAGCTGCAGTGAACATATAATTTTATCCCTTAAATCCGCCGTCTTTGAAGTTTCTGTTCTGTTATGGCGAGCATAGAATTCAAATTTCGGAAAACATGTTTGGGTTGATTATCTCGAACAAACAGACAACATCCTTTGTGGCATCAAATGAATGAAAGTTCGAGCAAGTCACTAAAATTCTTAGAAATTTCTATGATGAAACTTGATGGAAATGGAATTGCCCTTCATATGGGGGAATAAAACAGAATAACGAAAAGGGTTCGAGTATGACAGGCAAGCTGCCGAGTTCAATGGCACTAACAGGAATGGAAGAATTTCCAAAGTCCATTGAAGAAGTGCCTCGTTTGTCTACTCTACATTGAAGGTAAATTCTCGTTATTCCTTTTTATTCCCGTTTTAACTATTTTTATCCTTGGATATGTAAATTGGTAATAGTGCAATTCCATCGTGTGTGATCTGTGAATGGCGTGAAAGTCTGCCAAACTGATGTCTGGAGCTGAACACGCGGTTGAGAGGAAACTTTGAATAGAGACTGATGTTTGGAATAATGGTGATAAACACTTTCTTTTTATTTCACGATAATCTGAACAGTTATTTTTGATCCGTTAGTTTCCTGTTTGGTTGATATCGCAGTAAAACCCAACACGAATATAAATGATGTCTCTATTCTCAGGTCTTTATCGATAGCAAATTATCAGCGTGTTAAATAAAATACATCTAGAATATATCTACTCAAAATATGAAAGCCTCTCTGTATCTAGGAGTTATTTTAGAACAAAGACAGGTACTAGGCTGAATTTTTAAATGTAATTTTCTCAAATAATATTAGGTCTTCAACTGCCTGAAACACAATGTATTGTTGTAAGCCACGGACCACAATAAAAAAAAAACATTTGATAAACATTTATTAGTTGGGCGATCTGTTCATCCTGCCATCATTGTGTTCCAAATGGAACGATCAGATGGTATCGGGGATCCAAACTGATTTTTTCAGCCGGCCGTATTTCCTGTCCGGCTTATCGGCTGCCTTTGTTTCCTGCGCCGCCATCTATTACGTTTGGTTGCTTTCCCGCCAGCACAGATAGATATGGTAATGTTGGTTCCAATTTTTTCCGATTTAAAACTGATTTAGTTGTCGGCCAACCTGTACTCTATATAGGGCCGCTGGGGTGGTTCTAATGGAATGTTTACCATCGTTGATTTTACCATCGTTGGCTTGGGTGATATTTTGATCTTTAGTTCCTTGAGAGATGAGTTCGTCTATTTATAGATGTTTTCAATCCAGTTTTGGCTCAGTCCTCAAGTCCTACTATGCAGCCCCGCCGTAGACAGGGGTTGAGGATGTTCATGGGGGAAATCCAGTCTTATGTTCCTCCTGGTAGGGCTGCCGTTATTCAAGGCCGTTCCACCATGTCAAGCTGAATGCAAAGCATTTGAAGATATACTATCTGACATCCCTCTCTCTCTCTCTCTCTCCAAGTTATAAAGGTTTTCTCGCAGAATACTGTGTCGTAGTACCCGGGTTTAGTATAGAAAAGAAAATACATTGATTAAATGTGCCCCAGATACGAACAACTCCATCCGTTAAGTGTAAGTAACTGGGCTGACAGCTTGTAAGTGAGCAGCTGTCCTTCTATATCTGCGCTATGTACTTCAGTTTAAACGGTGGTACTCTATGGCCGCGTGTACTGGGAATAATCATTTACCACATAATAGGCAGGTAGAGGGATTCCTCGGCTGAGACTCTTCTGTAGCAGCGTGGAAGCTATCTCCGTGAACCCTGTGGTCAGTGGAGTATAGCAATATTTGTGTCTAGTTGTTCCATTTACCGTTAATAAAAGCAAGAATAATGAGGTTGCTTAGCTTACTCAACTTGTGTGTTCTGTATGATCTGATGATAGCCAGGTATGAATTATTCGTGGATGTTAAATTCCAGGTTGACTGAAGAGGATTGTAGAGCAGAAAGTGGAGGAGTTAATCTCGTGCATGGCTCTCCAGAAGGCTGATATTTTATTTTGAAAAGGTTATAAAAGGCAGTTTCTGTTTGAAGGTCAATTAAAATATTAAATATAGCCCACATGTGTGTGTCAGTTTGAATGTAAATAAATAGTTTAGAATTGACCTAAATAAGGACAGAGCGCACAGTGGTGCCTGGACACTATGAGAGAATTGAGATGTAAGGCGCCGCCCATAATTTGACTCCGAGCTCATGCATATTCCGCAGCGCTCCCTCCCGTCCTGACAAATTGCTCTTGGCCAAAGAAAGATCGCTTAATTAGGCTTAGGTCTCTATTCCATCTCTCTGCTGTTTGTTTTTAATGGATTTGTTCCGCAATTGGGTTTTTAATTACCCCAGATATATCTCCCCCACTCGAGGATTGGAAATGTCCTCCCTGTCTTTTATTTTTCCTTCTATGGTCGATATGTGTTGTTCTTTAGAGATGTCGCAAAGTATAGCGTTTGGGAAACAGTAGAAAATGTAGCCTTCAGTTGGAAGGCTGTCTTCTTCTTCATTCTTATCTCCACTCAATCATTTTAGGGTATCAAGTTTGTAAAGCTTGACAACCATCATGACTGGGTGAATTAGAAAGCGTCTGCCTTTGTCATTAAGACTGGGAGCACTACTCAGTGGCAGGCCAACTTAGCTCCAAAAGAAATGGCCGCCTCTAACATGAGGAACAGACACCATGTGCAGCCGCTCCTAACATGGAGTACAGACTCATCCTGTATCCCTGGATTAGGAGCCCTTACAGGGTACTATCAGCCAGGCCAGTTGAGCCCAGGTTTTTTAGCAAGCTTGTTACTGCCCCCCCTCCTCCATCCGGGCTTGGGACCGGCGGAGTTGTTAGAAGGCTGTATATATTGGATAGATGTAGATTTTACTTATAAATATTATAACGTAGACAAACTTCAGAATGACACCGCAATTTATTTAATATAAACCAAAACTAATATAATAGCAGAGAAACAATGTTGTAAAGTGCATCAAAATACGGAAGTTAAATAAAATATTTTCATGGAATAATAAATAATCTGATACAATAAACTCACCTAATTCAAGATCAATGATATATATGATATATATCATTAAATATATTAATTTGGAATTTACATTGAAATATAAATAAATAAAACGCCTTCTCCTAGGATGAGTGTCTTGCTTTATTTTCTTCTCAAGCTTTCACAAACCCTTCTGCAGGAGTATATTAGAAAATTAATATTTAACTAAATATAATTAAGTATATATTGCGGTATATATCTAAAGATGAAGAGCCAGTTAGTGGAATGTCATAGACAATGTCACTAAACCCGCCTTCCTAGTTCTGAGGCCGCTCGTAGAGATATACGAAATGTTTTGCAACAAGGAAACAACTTAAAACTCTAATATTTATTTATTTCAACGCACAAAACGCGATATCCCAGCTAGGAATAATTGAGTCGATTTACATTTTTTTTATAAACATAAACAGTTATGAACATATTATACAAGAAAAAGTAATCAAAATAAAAAAGAGAAACAATAATATATATTAGGAACCTGAACCTTTCAGGTTTGAAAGATAAATATATCTACTCTAATATGGAAGATAGAGGTTGCCTGGCCGACTACCATTGTTCTTGATATTAAGAGATACTTCGGCTATAAAACCTGAAAATCTTTCATAATTTTAGAGTCTAATGTACAGGTACCGAGTATATAAAGTGACCTCAGTGCTCTCAGGCCAACATGAAATTTTTGTCCGTCCAGTTTTGCAGGTAAATTCTGAAAATACAACAAGAATTAAACAACCCTTAAGTTAGGTTTCCCTTTGTTCAAACCTTGGTGCAATTATCATGCTGATCATTATCAACAAAACCTTTTATTAAGACCTCTCGTCTTATATAGACGGCGGTCCAGAGAGAGAAACATTGAAGTCAATGGTATCAATAACTAACTAAGGAATCAACTATACATTGTCTCGGAGTCGAGTAAGAACAACCACTGCGTATATTTTTGTCGAGTTTCTCAGCTTCTCTGATGTTGTAGAATGATCAGCTCGGTCACTGAACTAAAGCTTGTAAGACTTGGACTTGTATAGATATGTCTGCCAATTTGATCACGCAGGCTCCATTGAATTTTGACTTTTAGCTCTCTCTATATAGTGTGTGTATGAAAAAATAAAAATCGATTTCTCAGGAAGCCTCTGGGACCAAAACATTTTTGGTCGTAGAGGTACAGTCTGCACCACGATGACGAGGGCCGACAGCTCGAAACGCGTTCGTTGTTAGCTTTTCTTGATTTACAAATAAAATGGGTTGACCAAATATCAGGGAAACGGTTAAATCAATGTTTAGTTGATTTCTGTTCCACTAGATGGCGCTCTGCTATCTAAAAAGTTCATGTGAGCCGTGGCCAGGATATGCCTCTTTTGATTTATATCGCTACTTTTTACCAACAATTATGAACACATGCGGGACTTCACAAACCGAGATAAGCTCTGTAGGAGATAGCGGCGGCTTTATTACATGTAGCCAGCCGGCCGTTAGTGTTGGTCTGGGTGCCCATAACCTCTCTAATGGCACATCGAAATTAAATGGACAGATTTCCCGAGGGGGCGCTTCGTGTCGCAATCTTAACCTCAATTAATAAATAAAGTCATCTCTCAGGTGATTTTATATGTTTCTGTACTCTGTGGTAAATTGGACCTCGTTCTGTCGGAGATTTTCCACCCTCTTTATTCAAATACCATTTTTTTAACTTCGTAAATAGTTTTTTTTCCCAAATTTCAACAGGAATTATATAGATTTGAGTGTGAGATACTTGTCTCTCTTTTTGTAACGTTGTTATTTGGCGGGAGAAGTAGATTTGTAATTATATATAGGTATATACATTTTATAACTTGTAACATGATTCTATATATTAAGAAAAAAGGCTTTTCCTCGTCGTGCAACTAAAATTTGCTGATGGCTTACGCCATCTATCGGAATAAATCTCAACTAATCGTTGATTTTTAATTATTCCAGAATTGTCCAAATACCCATTCTTGTTTAATCAAGAAAAGCTGACCACGTACGCGTTTCGGGCTGTTAGGGCCAACAGTCAGCGTGGTGCAAGCTGTACCTCGACGACCAAAAAGGATGGTCTTTGGGGTATCCTGAAAAACCATGGAACAGGTATTTAGGCCGGAAGGGCGTGAGAACGCCAAACAATGGAAAAATATTTTCACATGATTTTATATAGGTTAATGAAAGTTTATCTTAACGCGCTCTGTCATATAGGCCCTACCATACTGGGTTGCTTATGTATGTGTATTGAAAGATCTAAAAGAAAGGCATCTTCTGATCGTGCAACTAAGAGTTGCTGATGGCTTGCGCCATCTGTCGGAACAAATATCAACTAATAGTGATTATTTTTTAATTATTCAAGAAGTGGTAGTTCTTGACTAATCAAGAAAAGCTAATCAGGTACGCTAAATTTATTAAGAATAGGTATTGGCTAATTCTATAATAATAAAAAAAATCAACGTATGGTTGATATTTATCTCGACAGATGACGTAAACCATCAGTAACTTTCAGTTGCACAATCAGGAAATGCATTTTTTAAAAAATTATCCACCTCTGATCACAGTACACCTCTGTACTATTTGTTCACATTTTGAAATAACGTTCTGAACATTATTTATATTCTCAGAGAATATGTCTTATGATTAATATATATAGTCACGACCGTCTTTCCTCAATTCCTCATCGCTGTCACGGATGCGCGCGCATCATCATTATGATCATTATCATTATCTAATGATAATAATAATAATAATTATTATTATATTATTATTATTATTTTATTATTAATATATAGTCACGACCGTCTTTCCTCAATTCCTCAATTCCTCATCGCTGTCACGGATGCGCGCGCATCATCATTATGATCATTATCTTCTATAGAAGCTTCTATCTTTATAATTATGTATATTTACAAAAAGTCAATTCGCTCGCGCCTCTAGCGGTGAAAATGAGGGGTAATACCAGCTGACCTAATGTACATGTAAAGTTTGGAGCGGGACGTTTCACAAGAGTGACATCCACGGCTCCAATTTATAATTGTAACAAATAGTATTGGAATAAAAACATTCAATCGGGTAAAACACGGGCGTTGCCCGGGTCATTCGGCTAGTATAATATATAAAGGAACGCGAGTTATGCTCTTCCAACTGATATTTATATGTTAATGTTATCTGAATCCAAACTACACCTTATATTGACACTATTATGTGGAAATCTTTATGTGAAAATCTCTATTTTTGTTTGTCTCTCTCCCACAGCTGGTATTTGACGCCACTTTATACTATAGAACACTTGTTTTTCTTCTCCTTTCCCAACTTCTCATCAGTTCATTTTTTTCTTTTCACAGCTGTTTTTGCCTTTGAGCAGATCCTGGTTTCCTGTGGATTCTCAATCTTGTGTTCTTTAGTTATTCTTAACTTCCCATTCAGTCCATTAATCTAATTGTTCTTCCTCTGTTCTTGAGTAGGTTCTGGATCCAATTTTACACCATACATCTCTATATTGAGTTGTTTATTTCTTCATAACTTCCCATCCAACTCAATTCTGCTTCTTCCTGCTGTTCTTTTTACATTGATTTAGGTAACTAAATAGGAATCTCCTTGTTATCAACCATCTGGAATATACCCCTAAGAAAGAGAGAAGTTTTGGAAAACAAAATGAGCATTCTATCTTCTTCAAATAAGGTGATGAAATGTTGGGAATTTTAAAATCCGGCTATTTTTTCACTAAGAAGTTATTCAAAAGGATCTTGAGTTTATGTGTGTACATCGAAGGTAGGTATCTACCTTCAATGATCTACTTGGATCGATTACATTTCACAATTTCTATAAAAGATATAAATGATGAATTTGTGATTAGCTATGTTTATCTCTTTTAGCTAAGTCGCTATGGTACAGCCCGAATTACAAACGCCTTCCCAATACTTTCCCACTGTACTAAGGACACGGTAGGGAGGAAGTATTTATAAAAGTGGGTTGTATAATATTCCTGGCTAGAGGTGGCTCTAGGAACTTATTCAAATCCTCACTTCACCCATCGAAGGAATGGGTGGACGGCTCAATACACTGGAGCTCTAACTTCTTCCTTCATAAAAAGAGAGTGGCTTCTAATTCTTAATCAATAAGACTTTTTCACACCACTTTTGTACGGCGATAAATCTTTTTTTTTTGTTCCCCCCTCTCAATGCGACTATCAACCCTCCCTATTGAAGAATTTATTAAATCTAGAGGAGAGAGTTATTGTTCAATTTAGCCCGGGATAAATATTTATGTTTTTTGTGGCGGTGAATGGAAGCCAGATGGAATTTACCTCCGCGGCCACTGCCTGAACTTGGCTGTAGGTGGTGGAATGGCGTGGCCGAAGTTGATTTTTCAATATACTCGATGTACTCGCCAGTGATTAACTGTGTGCTCAAATTAATTGGGTCATTAATTTTACACACTCTTGCACACTTTTATTTCTTCTTATATAAATTGACCATATACAAAATTGCCTATGCACTCCTTACTGCGATGGTAGTAAATATATTAGATAAGAGGGTTTGTTTGACTCATCAGTGGTGAATACTTCCAGTCGTTTCGGCAGTTTAATCTCCAAACCGCTCTAATGTTGTATTAATAGACTGTTTGTCTTATATAGATGGAAATCTTGCCGGGAAGAAATTGATCAAAAGAGACAAAGGTCGCCTCTCCCGTCAATAGATGGCGTCTAGTTTTGACGTTTATTTTGACGGGAGAGGCGACCTTTGTCTCTTTGTTTGACTTATAGTTAATCTCTGAGAATTTAATAGAAGGCATATTGGGGTTTTTAGGGAATAGTTTAACATAAGCGTATAGGTGTGCGCACAAGTGTATGACCTAGAATTGGAGCGAATTCATCAAGAGAATATCGAAGCGCAACCAATGACATATATAAGAGTGATTAATACAATAAGAGAATCCTAAAAATTCCAGAAAATGTGTAGAATTCATTCGATAGATGGCACTACTATATCAACGCTGTCGAGACCAAATTGAGGCCCATCAGTATAGACGTCAACGAAGCAGCGGTGGGAGAGATTTTGCCATCAGAAGAAGAACCAAGCAGGGAGAAGAAGCGAATTAAAGCCCAATTTGTTCTATCCGATGCCCATTACGAATGGCAATTACGCCGCGATACGTAATAATTATAATAATTAACGAGTTGCATAGCTAACCCCCCATCAATCTACTAAATAGGAGCTATATGGAAATGTGGTTTCACCAGCCTGCTTCTCTCTCTTTCTCTGCGGTGAGTCTCTTCACTTCTTACTTTCTTTCTTGTTCCATATTACACTAAGATATGCTACTGTTGTTGCCTGTGTGAGGTATCCCCAACTTCCATTTAGACACTTGCTTCTCTTTTTCAACTCACAACACCATACCTCTCTCTTATATAATATATCACATGCATTCACTCCTATTCATTTCATTTTTGAAGATGTTGCCTGGACGGCAGTAATAGTTCTTTAAAATCAGAGACACTTCGGCCAGAAAAGGTTTTTATTTTCTTGACATTTCGACAAACCCTCTTGTTCTCGCCAGGAAAAAATAAAGCATTCAGCAAGGAGCTATAAATATGTCTTTTATAACTCCATATATATTCTTTATTTTTAAATTTTCTTGACAAGAAAAAAGTATTTTGTCGGAACGTCGAGAAAATAAACCTTGTCTGGCAGAAATGTCTCCTATTTATCTTTAATTAGCAACATAGCATGTAGACTAATATGCTCTATGCAAATAATCGCTCTTACGTGACATTGTTGGATAACTTGTGTCCTGGCTGAGTATTTCCTGAATCACAAGGTTTAAGCTTGGTACAGGCTCTTGAGGTCCGCCAACACCTCCATGTCAACGTTAGGTACATTCGTGCTAGGAGAAAATGTGGTGCGGAGAAAACAGCCCTTCTTCGCTTTCTTAAAATAGACCACAGATCGACAAGAAATATCAGGGTCGCAGAAAGAGTACGTACTATTTTTATACTTTCATACGCAGTATGTAAGTAGTAGTGACAACAATTTTTCATATTTCTTCCTCCAAAGAAGTAAATATCGACATATTACAATGTGTGGAATACTATATTTATGATAATTGAGTAGTTAAAATAGTTTTAATAAAAACGTTTATTAAAATGCACTTAAAAATTGGTAAAGAATATTTCGGTGCTTCAGCCATTGAACAATTATAAGAGTCGGAATGATCGTATATTGTGAGAAGAGGTTACAGTGAGGTTACCTTATAGTACATTATTTTCTAAAATCTTGTTGATCTTCCGCTTCTTTTATAGGGACTCGTATAGATTTAATTGTTCAATGGCGGTGTAGCTGAAATATTTATTTCATCCTTTTTATAAGGTATTTGAATAAAGTTTTTTTCTACCTTTTTATTATTTATTTAATTGTGTCATTAATTATAAATTTATAAATATTTATAATATTATATTTTTAAATAGGTTATATATATATATTGTTGCACCAGGCTGCAGTTTGGTAGATTCTTCAGTCTTGATTCTCTCCTCAGACGCGTCTTGTATCTTTCCAGAACGTGTCTCAATCATCCTACAAGGTTAAACCAGCCAATAATAAGACAACTATATATTTAGGTAACACCTAGAATATCCTTTTATTTATCAAATCAAGGTATGTATGTATTCAATGTATCAAAATACATTTTATTTTATAGTACATACTATTTCATAATAATATTCTGTTTTATAAAAATAAATAAATATAAAATTTAGATATGAAATATATGGAAAATATAATTATAAATAATTTTTAAAATGGGCGCATTAATCATGGTGCAACAATAAGAATAATTTTCATTATAATCATTTTAAAAGATTATATTTCCGACAATCACAATTATTTATAGCTCTGGTTCACATACTACTGGTTTATTTTTATGGAAGGACAGCCGCGCTCATTACGTCACAAACTGCTGTTTTCTGCTTTGTACACAAATTATATTCTAAAGTTTATTCCACACCATCACGGTCATTTAGATATTTGTAGACTTGTGTTGCTAACCTAAGTGAGTGTACCAAATTTCAGACTTCCATGTAGTCTGGAAGTATAATAGAAATTAATCACAACCCCCGACCACGTTTTTTTATCGAACGCCAGCCGCTTCATTACGCCAGAGAAACGGCTGAGCTTATTTTCTTCGTTTTTGAAAGGAAATATAGAAATTTTCTTCTCTAGTCTATTTCCCACCACCACGGCTACCTCGATATTTTGTACACTTGCAATGTTAGTATGGTTGAACTAGGCTATAAAATCGCCAAACATCTACGTGGTCAGGAAGTATATACAGGGTGATCCAAAAGTCCCGCACAACTTTAAAAATTAATAACTCCGCGAATATTTGCGCTAGAGCAATGCGGTAAACACCATTGTGTTCAGGATGCAATGGGATTTTTTATGGCAAATAATGAAAAATTCGAAATTGATTTTAGTTACAACCTTACTTTCTAGATGGCGCTCTACCAGAATCAGCGATTCAGCGGCCAAATGGTTTGATAAATTGAAAAATATAACTGAACGACACGTATTTTTTCTTTTTGAATACCAGGAAAGAACCCTAATAATATCAAATGATAAATTAATAAAACACCATTTCGCCAAAAGTTAGAAGAAATGGTTAACGATTTTCAAATACAATCTGAGATATGTAAAATAGGTATATGCAAATTAAAACATGTAGCAAAAAAAAAACTGATATTTTAGATGAGATTTGCTGGAATCCTCTCAGCTATTTAAATTTCGAAAATAATAATTTTCTATTTTTTTTAAATTCAACTCTCTCTCAGTTATTTATATATCTCTGATTATTTATTTTACTCTGGAATGCCGTTGTTGTTTTTGTCGTGTCCAATAAAGAGCCTCAGATGTCTCCATGCATCTCTATCACAGCAGCAGCAATGTCCACTATTTTGGGTGTGTAAAGCAGCTGCTCTGGGTCTATGTCAATTTTCTGCAAGGTTGCGGTCATGAGAATATGTGGGTAGGTGTTAGTTCCACACTAGGACAGTTGTTGCATGTTCTATGGGTTCTTGTGCCCTCTGGATGCATTGTCATTCCATTATAATGTTTTGTTCTAAATCTTGTTATAGTTTTGTCATTTTTCTCTCGGAGTTTATTTCACATTTTGATCTTTTCTTATTTTTTGTTTAATTATCTTGTATTTTGCAAAAGCATTAGCGTCAAATAATGACATTTGTTCTTTCCTTTGGCTCAACTTTCTGGCTTCCTTTGCAAATTCCACTGCTATTTCATTACCCCCTATCCAAACACTGCCAGGAATCCATTGTAGAATGCAGTTATTCTCCAATGATATCAGTTGAGTAAGCAACGAGTGTATTTTCTGTGTGATTTTAGTATTGACCTTCTGAATTGCTTCTAGATCGGATATGAAGTCGCTGTATATTATAATTCCTTCTGCTTGATGCAGGGATGGTTGGTTAAGGCATACATTAAGAGCTTTCCAGATAGCTGTCAGTTCACAAGTGAAGTTTGACGAAATCTTTCTTGCTCCTTCTTTGATTTTGATGTATTTTCCATATTGCAGTATTATGTTTATTGCAGCCCCTCCATTACTTATGGTAAGGTCTGATGATTCATCTGTATATGCTGCTGAATAATTTATCTGATCGCATAAACCAATTGTGTCAAGTCCATTCTTTTTAAGTATGTTTTTGTTCTCTTTCTGAAGGAAATCTATAGGTTTGTGTTTATTGGGTTTATGGTCATTTTGAGTTTCATTGCCCACTTCTCCAGTCCTCTCATTGATGTGTTCAGTATTTTTCTGATATTTCTATACTGATACTTGTGTGCCATATGGCTATATGATCTGCATAACAGGCAGCCTTTGTGTCTTCAGTGAGGTAAGGATGGATGTTGTTAAGGTTGTGTCATAATTAGACGTACAACAACTCAAACTTGACTATGACTCTTTTTTAGCTCTTATTCTTTTCGTTTGCCAACAACAAATGTCCAATTTATATTCACACATATTCTTATATAACTAGACTTTAAAGAATGCAAATAATATTCATCTATTTACATACACAACACATCTCCCCCCTTAATAATACTCCAGTCGGCCTGGGGGTTTCCTGGCTCTCTGAGGTCTACGACTGCGGACGGGCACTTGCACAGCGGCAGCCTCCGGTTTAGGAGTGCAAGAGGGCACGTGCACAGCAGCAGGCGCCTGTCTAGGAGTGCAAGAGGTAGGTACGTGCACAGAAGCAGTCTCCTCCTTGTTTCCTGATGTAACCTCTGGAACCTCCTCTTCACTTTCTTTCGGACTTCCACCTACAGGCTTCTCTCCTGATGTTCGAGGAAGTATCAAATATCTTGTCTCCACTTGTTTCTTTCTCACAAGTCGCAATTGATTGATATGTCTCTTATACACGACGCCCTCGCAACTTATAAGGTAGTGACGGTAGCTCAATAATTTCAAAATGGTACCTTTTTACCGTTTAGGTCCAGTTGCATAGTTGCGGAAATAAACCTCGCAACCTGTAATAAACTGCTTCTGCCTTCTTACGGCCTCATGAAATACCTCTCGCGGATTTCCCATCTTGGTATTAAATTCGAGAATTTTGTACTTAAACTTCTCTTCATTAGCAGTTCCGCGGGGGAATTCCTTTATTACAGTTTGGGGGAATGCTCTATGAGCAAATAAGAATCTTTGTAGATTCGTATCTAAATCATCCTTCCCATTACTCTTTCTCAAAAGGTTTTTAAACTCTCTTACATACCTCTCAGCTAAACCATTTGTACTAGGATTATACGAACTGATCTTAGTGTGCCGTATACCATTTATTTTGGTAAATTTCTCGAATTCATCGGAGATAAACTGTCTTCCGTTATCTGTAATAAAATTTCGGGCAATCCAAATCTGGCAAAAATTTCTCTAAGATGATTTATAATCGTTTTGCTGGTAATATCTTTGATAAAAATTTCTATCCGCTTTGAGTATGCGTCCACGAGAACCAAAAACATTCTTCCCATGAACGGACCCGCTAGATCAAGATGAAGTCGATGCCACGGTTTTTCGGGCCAAATCCATTCCGAGATGGTAGCCGGGGACATGCTTGCCGATTCTTGGCATACTCTACATTCTCTAGTTAACTCCTCGATGTTAGTGTCTATGCCTGGCCACCTGAAAATACCGTCTGGCAATCATCTTCATTTTAAAAATCCCCATGCTTTTTTCATGCAAGTCATTTAATTTTAAAGATCTTAATTTTTGAGGAATTACCACTCTTTCACGCCATTGAAGACAACCAAACTCCAAACTTAATTCCTCATTGATCTTATAATGAGGAGCTAGTGGATTTTCCCTCGGTACCCTTGTGAATTTCCAGTTGCCTTCTCTAACATTCCTTAATACTATAGACAGTATTTTATCTAGGGACGTCTCATATGCCACCTCCATAAAAGAGAACGGTACCTCATTCAACTTCCTTAGAAGAAGTACCTGGTCTTCATCAAGAGACTCCCTGACACTCAATTCTAAAGGAAGACGTGACAATGCGTCAACATTGGAATTATCACTAGTTTTTGGAAATTCCACAGTATAATTAAATGCAGCTAATTTTAAGGACCATCTTTTAATTCTGGATGATGCACATATGGGAATTGGTTTCTGAGGTGAAAATATATGAATTAAGGGTCGGTTGTCTGTGACCAATACAAATTTTCGTCCCAGTAAGTATTGTCTGAATTTCTCAACGCCATAAGTTATGCTCAACGCTTTCTTTTCTAATTGAGAGAAACGTTTTCCCGCTTCAGTTAATGTTCTAGAAGCAAAAGCTATAGGGCATTCTTCCTTTCTATCATTTCTTTGACTCAGAATTATGCTTAGTCCATAATAGTCCATAGTCCATTAATAATGATTTACATTTTTTAAATAACATTCGATATTCTTTCGTCCAATTCCATCTACAATTTTTATTCAAAAGTAGATAGAATAGCGCTAAAATGTTTGCTATATTCTTTATGAATCTATAATAATAAATTAAGAGTCCTATGAAAAATCTTAATTGCGAAACATTCTTTAGGTTCAGGCGCCTCTATCACTGCTTTAATTTTATTTTCTAAGGGATGCAGTCCATATTTATCCATTTTAAACCATTAATATTCCACCGATTTCTTTTTAAATTTACATTTATATCTGTTTAACTTTAAACCTTTTTCTAGAAATCATCTAAACACTAGATCCAACTTTTGTTCATGATCTTCAAAGTATTTTCCTGCAACCAAAATATCATCTATGTAGCAGGCTACACCTGGCAAATCAGCAAATAGACTTTCCATAATCCTCTGAAATTTATTTGGTGCTACCGCTACGCCATATGGTAGTCTTTTATAAGAAAACAACCTCTTTGTTGTGTTTATATCAACAACAGCTTTGGCTTCTTCCGCTAACATTACTTGTAAGTAAGCCTGTGATAGGTCTAGAGTCGAATATACGGTGCTTGTAGATAATTTTGAAAAGATCTCATCGATCGATGGAATGGGATACTTATCTAAATATATTGCTTTATCAGCTGTACACCTAAATTCACCACATATCCTTACACTACCATCCTTTTTTAATACTGGTACTATTGGAGCGGTCCAATATGCATGAACTATAGGTTATAAAATGCCAGAATTCACTAAACGAACAATTTCATTCTCTACTTTGTTTTTTAGAGAGAAAGGTAAGCTTCTGGCCTTACAAAACACAGGAGTCACATCCCTTTTTAAATTAAAATTTATTCTAACATCCTTTAGACAGCCCAAATCTTTGTTAAACAAATCTGCCTATCTATCAATCAAACTATTTCTATTAGATTCATTTTTTAAATTTTTAATGCTAAACAATCTAGAATAATCAAATGTTTTAACTGTTTAAACCATTCTCTTTCTAACAAAATCACCTGGATTTTTCATTTACAACTATTAATCGTAAATATTGGTTTGGCTTCTTTTAAAAAACATTTCTTTGCCCTATAATCTCTATTGATTTACCACAAAAGGATTTTAATCTTAAATTTGGAAATAATTTTTTACCTTGCCAATAAATCTTATAGATATCTTTAGGTATTAACGTAACTGGACTTCCTGTATCTATTGTAAAGCACAAATAATTATCATCTACTGTTAAATTTATTGTGGCATCAGTTTCGCCCTGTACAGAATATATAGAGTCCTCTTGTACAAATTTACATCCCCATATTTTTTACCAGCTTTGCAGACCCTACTTAAATGACCCAGTTTTTTTTACATTTTAAAACAAGTCTTTGTTCTATGAGGCCAAACAGAGGCGACGAGTGAATGTCTTTTACCACATCTATAACACATTATTTTTCCCCTTTGCCTTAAAGGCCTATGCTGCACCATACTATTATTGTACTCACCCTTTTTATCTTTTCCATTCACAGGGGATATCTTGGCCACTAATTTATCTTGTAATTCTCTTGTATTTATCTCCGCCAGTTCGAACGAGATCGCCACTGCAAACATTTATCCAAGGTGACATCGTCGTTCTCTTGCAGTAGCTTCTTTTGCAGGCTTTCCAACTTGATTCCAGCCACAAAACGGTCTCGCAACATGGTTCCTAGCATATCGCCGAAATGTTTCAATTCTCTAAGATATTCCGAAATTGATTCTCCTTCCTGTTGAATTCTCTTTAAAAATCTGCATCGATGTGGTATCACTTTCTTTTTTGGATCCAAATGCAGCTTAATTCTTTGAATGATAATATCATGGGGTTGATCTTTCATTAGACCAGGAAGAAAATGTCGTTTCCCTGCTTCAAAGTTTCAGAATCTGGTAGCGAGGTAAAAATCAGCACTTTAATCTCCTCCTTCAGATGCCAAAAAGAAAGTCTCAAATTTTTGTACAAAAAGATCGAAGTGTCCTCCACTGGACTATAGCATCTAAAAGGTACTATTAACTTTGAACTTGTCATGCTGATCTTTTCTACTCCTTTGTTTTCTTGAACCAGATAGTTTAAAAGATGTAGTTGTTATACTTGCGTAGACGCCGTTTTCCTCAGATTTTTACTGGCTCTGTAGATCCTGCATCCTCGTCGCCACTTTTGTTGTGTCGTAATTAGACGTACAAGAGCTCAAACTTGACCATGGCCAACAACAAATGCCCAATTTATATATACATATATTTTTACATAATGAGGCTTTAAATAATACAAATAATATTCATCTATTTATATACACAACAGTTAATATATAGCGAGAAGAGTAGAGGACTGAGCACAGATCCCTGAGGTACACCAGCCCATGTTCTTCGGTCCTTGGAAAATGTTACATTGACCCGAACCTTTATCCTTCTTCCCCTTAAGAAGTCTGCAATCCAGATTAAGGTTTTTCCTCTTACTCCGATGTTGTGCAGCCTTTCAAATAATTTCTCCCTCTACACTCGATCAAAATCTGAAGTCATATCCAGGAATACGGCCGTTGTCTTCTTTGGCTGTTTTTCCTGGAAAGAATCCATTATTGATTGGCAGAAGTAGAACAGTGGATCAGTTGTACAGTGTCTGGATCTTTAGGCAGTTTGGTAGAGGTTTATTTTATTATTGTTAGTGAGCCAGACTATGAGCCTAGGGTGGATAATTCATTCTGTTATTCTACAAAGTATGCTGGTAAGAGCAAATGGCCGATAGTTCTTGCATTCCTTGGCATCTTTGTTTGGTTTCAGTATTGGCACTATAATTGATATCTTCCAATTCTTTGGTAGTTTACCAGTTTGCCATGAAATGTTCATTATTCGTAGGAGTTGATTTTTAGCTTCGTCTCCAAAGTGTTTAATCATTTGACCAAAAACAGGTGACATCTTGGATTTAAATTTTTTATTGATGAGCTTAGCTCATTCAGTGTGAAGTCTCTAGAGAAAATATCTTGTTGATGGTAATTTCTTGCTTGTTTAACTAACTTGTTTACATTATTTTTTAGAGTCCTGCCTTCATTCATATAGCTGAGTCTGGAAGTGCTTGAAAGATATTCAGCAATTATGTCAGCCATCTGTTTGTTCGTTCTCGCTATTCATATCGGTTAGAGTTTTGGAGGATTAGTGTTGGTTTTGATTGTTTTATAACACGAATTTTATTACAGTGATGGCTTTCCTTTTTTGGATCCATTTTTTTTCACAGAATTCTGCCCATTTCTCTCTCTCTCTTGTTTGAATATCCAAATTTCTTGTTCTAATTTGTGACTAATTTCAATGAGTTTCTTTATGATTTCTTCTGTTTTATTTGTTTTAAGAAGTTCATTGATATTGTCTCTCTCTGCAACTATTGCCTCGATATTGTGGTCCTTCCAGTAAGGTATTCACAGGTGTTTACGTCTACCTCTTGGTATCGATACTTTCGCAGCTTTGGATATGTTCGAAGATAATTTTTCCAATTTTTTGTCAATCGTTCTGTGATTTAATTCTTCGTTGCACAGTTCTTCAAGCTTTTCTGTGAATTTTTTTCCAGTGTTCTTTTATTCTGTTGGACACATTCTCAATTTTGATTTTAGGGTTGTTAAAATTGGTCTGTGGTCACTGATTGTACTTTTCAGAATTTTCCATTGTGTTGTGGGTGCAATGTTGTAATTTATCGCTGTGATGTCTATTGCGGATTCTGTGCCTGTGGACTTCTATCCAAGTCCATTTCGTTATTTAACGGTGTACGGTCGAGGTCGGTTAGCATTTCTTCAACCTGCTGACCTTTGTTATCCTGGACAGGTGATCCCCAAGTTGGTCTTTAGGCGTTAAAATCACCAAGTATGATTGCGATATCCGAAGACGCTTCACTTAATGTCTCTATCAGGCCTGTATTAATGCTAGTATTATCGTGGTGATAAATAGTTATGATTGTTATTGGTTTTTTTTTCTGGGAGGTAGATTTCTATTGCCTGAGCTTCTGTTGTGCTTTCTGTAGGCTTACTCTGATTATAGGCGATTTCCTTAAATTTGATTTCTAGAGTTTTAATCTAAACGGCAAGTCCTCCTCCAGATTTTCCCGGTCTGTCCTTTCGCAGTGTTGTATAACCTTTGATATTGAATCTCAGATTCGGATTCAATTTTGTCTCCTGAAGACAAGCAATATGCACATTGTTGTCACAGAGAAGACAAGTCAGCTCTTTATTTTCCTCTGGGTACCATTTATATTGAGTTGTAGTAGATTGAATTGTGTCCTCGTAGTAGATTTCTCATCATGAGCTCGAGCTGCAGCTCCTGACGCGGCGGTTACCCCGGACGCGGTAGCATCACTGGAGATATCAGTTTTGCTCTTCATTTGAAAATGGGTGCCGTTGCAACGTTAGTCACCTTGGAAACGAACCAGAATTCGGTCAAATATTCCAAGGGTCCAGGGGGGACCGCAAGGAGGTGTGGTCGGACTTCTCCCCTTCCCCCTGGAATGCCGTCACTACAGGATAAAGCACTCTTGGTGATTTTTTAAAATTGTGATTCAGAATTTGCCACTGAAGCTTTATGAGCGTTTCATTCCTTTAAAGATATTCGAAGCGGTAAAGGACCAATGAGTTGCTACTCTCTAAGGCGAATGATGAAAAGTTTTGAGGAAACTGGATCTCTGGAAGCAAAACCTCGGAGTGGAAGACCATCGACATGCAAGTCAGTGGCTGTTACGGTTTTGCAGAATGCTGAAGCTATTGAAACGTTATCCACGTATGAAGAAGTAAGTGCTAGACAAGTTTCTCGACAAACGGGGATTTCGTATGGAACAGTTTGGAGAGAACACACATTTAGAATTTTTCTATAAAAATACCCTAACAAAATTCAAAGTTTTCACGAGTTGGAAATCAGCGATTTTGAGAAGCGTCAAGAATTCGCTGCTTGGGTTTTTCGGCAAATTGATATTGATGAAAACTGGCTGTCAAATGTTTTAAGAACAGATGATGCTCACCTTTATCTAAAGAGAGAATTTAACATTCAAAACTGCCTCATTTGGGCAACAGAAAACCCTAGGATTTTTACAGAAATACCACTTTATCAGCCCAGAGTTACAGTTTTGTGTGGGTTCACTTCTTCTTTTATTATTGGGCCATTTTTCTTTGAAAAAATCAATGGAATAACTTTTACAACCGTTTTTGTAACTGGTGAACGTTATTTTCAACTTTTGAGAGAAAAGGTTATTCCTGTATTGCAGGCCAGACAAGCACTAAGCGAAAAAACATCCATGCAAGATGGTGGACCTCCTCATATCTCCCGCGGTGCCAAACAATTGCTGAAGGATACGTTAGGTGAAAATCGTGGGATAAGTCGCCACTTTATATACCAGTGGCCTCCAATATCACCAGACTTGACGCCTTACAATTTCGGTTATGGGGGTACATTAAGTCGCGTTTTTATCGATGCCGGCCTACCACATTGGCCATGTTGAAGGCTTCTATCAGATGGCACGTTTTATAAATTTCAACTATTTAATTGTGACCATTCTGTCATCTATCGTCTGCAGGCGATGTTTGAGAATGAAGGGCGCCACATTGAGCAAGGATTGTGACCTAATACAAGAGAGAAGGCAGTTACCTCATGTGTTATATTTTGCAGCTCTTTGTTTTGGGTTATGGGAATAATGAATGCTGTCCTCACATCTTGACTCTTTTTTTTTTCTGTGAAGAGTAATTTTTTGTTTGTCATTTGCCCACATCTTATATTATATCGTGCAGGCCAAAGTGTTATAACTTCTCGAATAAAACTGGTATACACAATTTTAACCCTTATGTTTAGTTTATCACTTTTCGCTCATTAGAAGAAATAGCATAAGGAATATTCTCCGTACCCATCCAACTTTAGAAATTTTGCGCAAAAATTGATACAAAATGATTTTACTACCACGTTTTTCAACGCAAAAGGTCGATTTAAAAATGTTTTTTTAGGGGATACATTTTCAAAATTATGTACAGTATAATAAACAATAATAACATTTGACAAACCCATAGGATATTTGGAATGAATTACAACAAATAGATTTTGTCACCCCCCTCTATATTTCATTTTTGATCATGACAAATATCCAGTTGAATAGTAAAGTGTCGGCAATCAGTCAAGAAACTACACATTCCTTATAGCAAGAAATCCTATTAATAGTGCCATCATAATTTTTGGTACTATACTAACATTTCAAAAATCGTGTATTGAAATCAGCAGTGCTTTTCAAACATTCAATCTATTTCACAAAGCTCCATCTAAAATATAAATATTTTTTGCTTCATGTTTTAATTTGCATATACCTATTTTACATATCTCAGCTTGTATTTAAAAATCGTCAACCAATTCCTATAACTTTTGGCGAAATGGTGTTTTATTAATTTATCATTTGATATTATTAGGGTTCTTTCCTGGTATTCAAAAAGGAAAAATACGTGTCGTTCAGTTATATTTTTCAAATTATCAAACAATTTGGCCGCTGAATCGCTGATTCTGGTAGAGCGCCATCTAGCGAATAAAGTTGTAACTAAAATAAATTTCGAAATTTTCATTATTTGCCATAAAAAATCCCATTGCATCCTGAACACAATGGTGTTTACTGCATTGCTCTAGCGCAAATATTCGCGGAGTTATTAATTTTTAAAGTTGTGCGGGACTTTTGGATCACCCTGTATATATACTACAGATATCAAAGATAACACACGGCGACTAGCTTCTTTATTGAAAAAGGTAAAAGCTTGGAGAGCTTTCGGACAATAACGTCTTTATTTATATTTGTATTCAGCCTGTTGAAGGAGGTTATTATCCGAAAGCTTTCGCCAAACCTTTTCAATAAATAAACTTGTTGACGTTAGAGTTTATCTCTTATTAGTACATTAGGAACTGGTCACAAATTTGTAGATAGACCGAAATGGAAGCAAGGTGACTAAAGCTTATAATTAGTGGTTTATCGATGGAAGCAAATCCTTTCGGCTTCAAAGATCCTTCATTCTAATCTAACGTGACAGAATTCTCCGTGTTAATTATCATTTTAGTGTTGGAATATTTCTTGTTACATTCCTCATATCTACCTGATGTGAAGTATTCCTGTGTGTTACTGAGGTGTTTAGGGTTGAGCTGAGAAAGGATGGTTTGCATCGTCGATTATCTTTGATATTTATATGGAAATATGTTCTATGATAGATCAATATGTATGTGCAAGCTGATCACCAAACATACGTTGGTAACTTAAGGAGCATATCATTTAAATGGTAAACAGATCGGAGAGTTGTGGGAAACGAGAATTGATGGGCTCTCTAAACATATTTTGGCGTGCGGCAAAACTTTGTGCTCGGCGGCGTATATTCAAATCCCGAGGAATGGAATTCCACTTTGCCGGCGACAGTCCAGGTTACTTTGTCAACTTTGATAGTACAACACCATGTGGGGAAATGTGGAATTAACTGAGGCTTTTATATGCTGTGTGGGTGCTTTTATTAAATTGATTCATTTTACACCAGTTATTTTGCCCTGACATACCTCTATAGGAATAAAACTCTATTTTGAATCTTCTTCTCCCTTATATCCCCAGTGTATGAAAATGAAGCAGCTACATGATGAGGTCATGATGAGAAATCCACTGTTGATGTGAAGAACATGGAGTGTAACACTGAACTGTGGCAGTCCGACAGACGAGGACGTTCCTAACCTGGAGAACTTACGAAGACCTAATATATAGATGGCTCTTAGTTGCTAGTGGCGGAATATACACTCATGGATTTAAGGAATTGGAGGGTCTTTGATGTCGCTGGTAGTCTTTTCACATTTGATTATCTCGTGGATCTTCAATGATGATCACTGTAATATCTTTCAGAGTTATTGTACCGATATACCTGGTACAACTTCCTTAAGTTTTGTCCATGAGGGTAAATGCGCTATGCAAAAGGCGACTATATGCAACAGAGTATGATGGAATATCACCAACGGGTGGGTCTCCGTTATACCTCCGAACAGTGGTCGAATTGATATATAAATAGGTTTTTAATAACAGTTTAATGTCTCGATATACCCCGTGCCGTACTATGAGCAATGTTTACTAAAGGTTGTGTGTGGAAACAATGGCCGCCAATACCCCGCTGTAACGGTGGCGGCCGCTGGAGAAACAGAATCTCCCCCCACGCTAGGCCTAATGGCTCAGCTCGGATTCCACCAAGCAGAGAGAATAATGGAGTCCCGCGACCATTCGTCAAAATCCCCACCACATTTGAGAGGAGGATAGCTTTTCAATATAATACAGTACCTCCCTAATTGGGCGGTGTATACGGCTGCTTTGTTGGATTTGTGGTTTGTTCGCGGCGGTGGCGCGAGACATTGTTTCCAATATTTCCCATCGAATATATTGGCAATTTGAAGGGTTTTTTTTTCAATAGTGATGCAACTACTGATGAATTAAAAGTTTCTACCACACTATAACGACCATTGATATATTTCTAGCCATGGGTTCTTCCTCAGGTCTTATTTAAACATAGTTTGAGTAAAAGTAACGTAGTGTTATAGTGGTGTGAAATCTAATGTTATATACCGGCGGGTTGTTTAGCACGGTGACTAATGTACAAAAGTTTAATACCGGCTCAGTCCTTTGTTGGAATTTGCAATCTTGGCCAGTAGGCACCACTGAGGATCTCAGACACCTACAGGAAACTTTTGATAAAGTGCCATTTGGTTTTAATCGGACTAGGTTTTGATGTTAAACCATTTTTTGTATAATGCAATTTGTCGCATCCTGTCGCACTCAATTCAATGATGACAGCTACGTATCAGTAAATTGAACACAAACGCTGATTCCACCATTGAGGACTCCGGTATACCGAGATAGTTGTTCGGTAGCAACAGGTTTAAGACGAAAACACTTTTTAAAATGCCGAAAATCTTTCAGACATTCCCGGGAAAAGGAATAATTTTCTAAGAGTTTATTGAAGTCTTCTCTATGTATAAGATACAGCATTTTGAATTTAAGAAAATGAAATTTGCTCGTATAACTGAAAAAGTATGTAAGCTTGCGTAATCTTTTAAAATGAAAGTCAACTAATTATTGATTTTTTTAATAGTCCATAATTTAAAAAAAACGATTAGTTGATTTTTATTCTGTTAGATGGCGCGATTTATCAGCAAATTTCAGTTGTACGATCAGGAAGTGATTTATTCCTCTCAATATTTCCATCTGATACCTGTCTATATTTTAACGTATTTTATTTTACATTTTGACATTGCACTTATAGGGTTCGAAAAGCGGCGGTGGCCCAGACAATCTGTGAGAGAGTTGAGCGAGTGGGGACGTGATGGGTTTAGCAAAGAAAGGAAATGTGCTGACGGCCATTGACTTTAGGTCAGCTAGCCCACTGGACTTGGCCGGCCTATCAGAGAGCAGTTCCTAATCACGTGGTTAACATGGAAATGGAGTCCCCTGATTGGATTTGTGTCCAAATGGGAGATCGGAGATAATGCCATCTACATGCTGGCACAGGTGTGTGACCTGGCATCCATTGTGTCATGGTTCTCTCTGTATTTGTAATACTACTCTCTATATACACATATCATTTAAATCCTGGTATTTGAATATATTAATCTTAGTAGTAATGTGAAAAAATAATACAAATGTGATATTGTACTATTTTTTCACATTGTGTCGCGGTCTCACGCAATTCTGGCCTTAAATACCCGTTTCAAGATTTTTCAAGATGCCTGAAGGAACAGTTTTTTTAGTCGTTGAGGTACAGCTTGCATCACGCTGATGAGGGCCAACAGCCCGAAACGCGTACGTGGTTAGATTTTCTTGATTAATCAAGAATGGGTATTTGGCCAATTCTGGAATAATTAGAAATCAACGAGAATAGTTGATATTTATTCCGATAGATGGCGCAAGCCATCAGCAACTTTCAGTTGCACGATAAGAAGATGCCTTTTTCATAACTCATTGTTATTTTGTGTTTACATGTCTGGTCCCAATATACTTGACACCTTCCTGAATGACCAGAAAATCGAATCATAACTATTTTAAAATTACTTTTAATTTCCATCGATAGATGGCGTTAAGTTGATTAAATGTTCTCTAACAGACTTATTTGTAATTCTACCGAAAAGCACATGGCTCGATGTATTAAACCTTTACTTGAGGCATACATTTCCACAGTTCTGAGAGTATATGTATATAGATATTTCAAAGAAATTCAGTCTAATACAAGGATGAAGAAGTTTGTAGATTGAAATGGCGAAACCGCTGGAAGGGTTCATCATTGATGAGCTATGCCCTTCCTCTTTTAATTTAATTCATTGTCGTATAAGAGTTGTAGAAATAACATTTAATGTTATGTATTTGTAAATAAAAGCAGTAGAATGTGTTAAAATACATCCAATGTAAAGGAGTGTGTTGTTGTGGAGGCAATTGCTCGCCTAACTATTTGAAGGGAAGATCTCAGTGCGTCTCGGCAAGTTCGCCTCCCGGTTTGAAGTTTACTGACAAAATGGCCAAGAGTTCTCGAAAGACCTTTTATACATTGCTCGGCTCTATCTGCCTAGGAGCATATGTAGGCCGCCTTGGCAAATAGGAGTATGCCATCCAGCCTTTGTCTGAAGTGTCAGCTCTGCAGGTTGTTGGTCGCTGAAATGATGAAAGAATTCACCACCTCAATGTATAGATTAGACATTCTTTGTGTTCTAGACTGACTGCTCTTGTGGATAGAAAGCAGAAATTTTGTTTCGCCTCTCGATTCTCAATTTCAAATTTTGTTCTATTCAGGGGTGGAAAGAATGGCTGATTGAAAGCTCCGGGTCAACGAAGTCAAACCACCGAGTGTTCATTACGTCTTCAGAGCGTTTGTTTGTAAAGTGATTCAGGTTATACAATATATCAGAATGTGTCCGTCTAGAGGTCACCTCTCAGGAGACTACGGATATGTGTTGAAGGAATTTATCAAATTTTAGAAAAATCTGTTCAAAACAACGACGGTTTTTAACCAGAGTTCGATAAATGTCAATTTCACCTCAATCCTTAGGGTTAGGGCAGGAGTCCCTGTTGGAGCCAGGGAAGGAGGAGTCCTCGGGATTACAGTCCCAGAAAGTGAAGGGACCTAATTGAACGGAACAAGATTTATCTGAAAGTTACTTTTTAAAGTTTTATCCTCTTGTCTGCTGGGCCGGAATAAACTGTTTGGTCTTCCCGCAGCCTCCATTGCTATTGTAATGGACGGAGAAGTCATTTTGGGCCTGGCTCATCAATAAGATCCCTTAACCCAACGTGTGTTATAGGTGTAGTGTCATTATATATAGTGCAATGTTGGTAAACACACAGCGCCCTCTTTAGGTGGAGAATGGAATAATTCATAGCTATTTCTACCATTGGCGAATTCCAAGATGTGGGAATAGATGGCTCATCAACGGCGAAACTTTACAGTGGTTTCGCCAATTTAATTTTCCATATCGCTATTGATACCTATATAGGCTGTATTTAAAGGTTTAATCTTGGAGTTGAACGAAGCTATGTTTCAACGTTCATTAACGTAACAAGGGCGATAATTCAGAATATAAGATGGCTGTAAATAGAATTGATGTTTATTTTTACATATCTATTTATGATCCTTTCATCTGTGAGAGTTGTTACATATTGTCTGTTGGAATCCGAGTTGTGATAGTTTATTTGTTATTTTGTTCTTCTTTTCAAGCTAAGGTTTCAAATGCTGGCTTCTCTCTCCATGTACAGTAGCGGAGAATTGTTCCCATTCATCCACGACCGATTTTTGTGTGTGCACATTTAGATTCATCTTTTCGATTTGTTAAACATATATATATATTAAAAATAAAGAAGGCATCTCCTGACCACCTTCACATGTGCTTTTTAGATGGCAGAACGCCATCTAGTGGAGCAAAAATAAACTAAACGTTTCTTTAGCTTGCTCCGTGATATTTGGCCAACCCAATTTCTTGATAAATCAAGAAAAGCCATCCACGAACGCGTTTCGCGCTGTTGGCGCTCGTCAGCGTGGAGTAGGCTGTAACCCTAATGGCAGAGCGCCATCTAAAAAGCACATGTGCTCGTGGTCAGGAGATGCCTTCTTTATTTTTAATATCAACACCTGACCAACTTATCTTTTATTTTTTCTATTGCTTTTTCATGTGTTAAGCGTCCTTACGCAAATTTGGCCTTAAATACCCATTTCTTGATTTCTCGGAAAGCCATTGGGACCAAAAAGATTTTTTTGGTCGCAGTGGTTACAGTCTACTCCACGCTGACGAGCGCCAACAGCGCGAAACGCGTTCGTGGATGGATTTTCTTGATTTATCAAGAAATTGGGTTGGCCAAATATCACGGAGCAAGTTAAATAAACGTTTAGTTTATTTTTGCTCCACTAGATGGCGCTCTGCCATCTAAAAAGCACATGTGCTCGTGGTCAGGAGATGCCTTCTTTAGTTTTAATATCAACACCTGACCCACTTTTATTTTTTTCTATAGTTTTTTTCATATATATATATTATATAAAAATATGTGCTGCTGATTTTCGAATTGTTGAGATAAGGTTTTGCTTTTGTATACATGGAAATTTTAAAATGTTGTTTTGCTATTGTTACGATGTACTAGAGCGCCATCTGTTATCAAATTATAAAACTATAATTTGCAACAAACAAAAATATAATTTGCTATTGTTATTTAGTCGTGAACAGAATGATAAAAATAGTTTAGATATATTAGAAATACCTTCAATTCAGCTTATGAAAAAATAACAACATAAATTGAGAAAAGTAATGCCTGATTTAAGGCTTAAGAATTTAAAAAATGAAAGGCTTATTTACATAATTTACAAAAGATTTGAGCCGGCCATCTGGAAACAACAACAATAGGCTATATAAAGGGACAACATCTGGTGGTAGACTTAACAGAATAGTTTAATCTATGAAATATAATTTGAAATAAAGTAATATTTTTATATAACATATATATGTAGTATTTCTATAGATGTGAAAAAAGAAACTGCAGTCGTTTGTGGCCGTCTCCACCTCAGTCATCCTTCTTTATTTTTTTCAAATCTTTTTTAAACAAAACAAAAATTTACATACACCATTTAGTTAAATCTTTAGTAAAAAAAAACAAAATAAAATTTACATTCTATCATTCAAAATGTATCACTACCCCCCACAAAAAAAAAAATTGTATTAATTTTTTTCTCAACGGAGGTTGGGAGGGGATGGAAGGTAAAGGATAAGATACATTGCAAGAAATTATATTACACAAGTAACCATATTGTTAGAGGTAAAAAAAGGCGACCAAAGCCTGTTAATTGGGGAAAATCACAGGAAAAGGTGGCCATACAAAACCTAACTAACAATAGGCAGGAAAAAAAAAGAAAAAAAAAAAAGATATGGACATTACATGTCTATGGAGACACTCTCCATGTAGAATCCCATTCCAGGGCAACTTTTTTTGTTATTTTCGCGAAATCGGCAGTAGTTTCTCCAGGGGCTCTGTGGGGTGATCTGGATTTTTTTTTCTTTAATGGAAGAGAACAAAACCTGAGGACTATCGGTGGAAGCTTGCTTGTTAGGTTCGATACCCAAGCATCCTTCCAAATCCTCTTCTTCCTGAAATGGGAATGGTGGTTCAGTATTGCCTTCAGTTACCGGATCCCAGAGCTTTACTTTAGAAACATTAACTATTGTTGCATGCTTATTTTCGGGCTGGCAAGGCTTATCTATTTCTATGGTTTGTGGTGAGGGTATGGAAATTATGGTGTATGGTTCTGGATAAAAGGCTGGCATGAGCTTACCTTGACCTGATTGGTAAGGGATCTTATAAAGGACCTTATCCCCTATTTTTAGATTAGGCGTTTTATGGGATTCATTATATCTTTTTACCAATTTAAGATGTAATTTTTCGGTATTTTCATTTGCAATTTTCCTAGCCTCTTCTATGGGTGGATATGCTCTTGTTAATTTATTGATATATGATGGCGTTATGCCAAAAAGTAAATAAACGGGAGGCATTTTAGTTATGGAATGAGGAATACTCCGATATTCTTCTAAGGCCTTTTGTAATAATTTGGGCCATGGTATTCTGGGATTTTGTTGATGGTGAAGTCTAAGCTTTGAGATAATTGTCGCATTCGCCCTCTCTACAAGCCCATTACACTGTGGGTGCGAAGGGGATGTCATCACGTGTTTTATGCCCCTTTAGTGTATAAATTTGTTTAACCTTTGGGACACAAATGAGGGGTGCCTATCAGTAACGATAATTTTTGGTTTACCTACATTTAATAACTGATTTATTATATTGATGTACGTTGCTATAGACGTACTCTTAGAAGGATAAGCCCAGATGTATCTTGAGTGATGATCAACTATCACATGAAGACAATTCTTTGTACTGTTATAATCCCCTAATCCTAAAATACTGTCAAGGGCAACTACATCAAATGGTTTCTCAGCTAGTGGTAAATTACCCATGAGTCCATACGAAGGTGTAGTTGGCTTCTTAACAGACTGACATATTTTACATTTCAGAATATAATTTTTTATTTGTCCTATCATTCCTTTGAAATAATATTGTGTTGAGATAACTCTAGCCATTGAACTTATGCCTGGGTGTCCTAAACTTTCGTGAGCCCTGCTTATCAATTGTTGTTGTAAGGAGGGTGGTACTATAATCCTATCTCTATTTTTTAGCCTAATATAAGTAATACCGTTTTTAATGAAATATAGTTTAGATGAAGGCTTAAGTAATGATTTTTGTTCTTGTTCTATATTTTTAACAGTTAAGAAGCAGGTATATGGCAGTCGAGACAACATGTCGGCTTCATGATTCTCACATCCCTTATTATATTTAAATTCCAAATCATATTCTGACAATTTTAGCGCCCATCGGAATAATCTACCGTTAGTATGTTTGAAATTATTTAACCAAATTAATGCCTTATGGTCGGTATGAACTATCATATGTTGATCTGAAATATAGGGATGATATCTTTTACATGTTTCTATTATCGCCAATAATTCAAGTTCTGTTATTGTATACTTGGATTCTGCTCCCCTTAAAGCCCTACTATAAAACGCTATGGGTCTTAAGGTACCATCAGGATACTCCTGTTTAAGTACGCCTCCTAAACCTGCAATACTAGCGTCGCAAAAGATATGTGTAGCTAATAATGGATTATAAATTTGGAGTATTGGTTTCGAAACTAATGCTTCTTTAAGGGCTACAAAACTCCTCTGACACTCTTCACTCCACGTGAATTTTACATCTTTTTTCAATAGATCATTTAAAGGCGCTCTCAACTTATTAAAATTATCTATAAATTTTGCATAATGCGTAACGCTGCCCAAAAATGACCTTAAGCATCTAACATCACGAGGAGGGGGCAAAGATTTAATTATACCAACATTAGTACTTGAAGGAGAGATTTGATCTCCAAAAATTTCGTAACCCAAATAATTTATCTTTTGCATAAAAACAAACATTTATTTTTCCTAAGTTGGATACCTTCCTCTTGTAGGATTGCAAATATTTCCCCAAGGTGTTCTAAATGGGATTCGGTATCTTTTGAGAAAACCAAGATATCGTCAAAGTAAGATATTATATTTTTAAGTTCATATTTCTGCAATATGGAAGTGAGGATCCTGTTAAAAATAGCAGGAGCTGTCCGCAATCCAAATGGTAATCTGCACCATTGGTAAGAACCTTCTGTGGTGGTAAAGCAAGTAATAGGTTGATTTTTTTCATGTAAACCAATAGTCCAGTATGCACTTAGAATAACAAGGCACGAGAATACTTTTGAGCCTTGCACCTTTTGGATGATATTTTCAACTAAAGGAATTGGGAAACTATCTCCTATCAATTTTGAATTCAATTTCCTAAAGTCGATACATAGTCTAGATTTATAATTTTCTCCCTTTTTATGTGCTAAAGTTACTGGCGAACTATATGGAGAAGAAGCATGCCTAATAATCCCATATTTTAATAATTGCCTAATTTGTTCTTTAATTATTTCGGTGTCCCTGGGATTATGTCGATAAGGTCTGAGACAAACAGGAGTTTTATCCTTGAGTCTTAACCTGGAGGGATCTACTTTTAATGGTCTAATATTATATTTGTTTTCACCAAAAATATCATTATAGCGACTTAATAAAATGTAGAAATTATTCTTAAGTATGTCATCATTATTTAGATAGCTGTCTTCTAGATTTGGCAAGGGTAAGGGTCGAAAGTTTGGTTGGTAAACGAGTTTAGATTTAAAACAAGAGGGGACATTTATGTTATATTGATCAATAGTTTTATCTAAAAGAAGTAACTTTTTTATGTTTTTACATTTTCCTGAAAGTTTTAAACAATAATTATGTTTTTTACAATATTTAACATTATTAGAAACACCAAAATATTTTTTTTTTTGAGTTATCACAATATTGCAAAGCATTGAGTTCATCTTTAGAAAATGTATATTGAAATTTGGATAAAAACACATTATTTTGCATAATAACATTCTCATCAAAATCAATCTTTAGGTTAAAATATTTCAGGTACTTAGTGGATACTATCAGAAAATTCAAATTTGGATTATCAATAATATAGAACAACATATTGTTAGTTATATCTCCAATTCTGATCGTTAAACAAATTTGTCCAAATATTCCAATACGGTTAGATACAGTGCTAATCATATTAGGTGTGTTTGTGTGTTGTCGACCAGAGTTATTTATCTTATCTAAAAGGCATTCAGGTAATAGGTGTATGGAAATAATATTAATGTCACTGCCTGAATCAAAGAGCACTAAATAGGTTCCCAAGAGCAATGAATCTACCCCAACGTCACTCATCACTCCCGGGCACCATCATTGTTGCCTTACATTACCTCTAAAGTCTTGGTAAAACTGCTTTCGCCGGGTTTCTTGTCGGTCGCCAACCTCTCTGCCGGGGCGGGCACCTGAAGGAAGAGAATCCTGTGAAGGCGTTGCATTCCTTGAGTCGACATTTTGAAAATCCCGTCGATATCTGGGGCCATTAAATGGTGAAGATATCTCTTCATGTCGAAATCCTTCTTCCAGGGAAGATGCAATCTTAATCCACATGTCCAAATTAGCTGGATTGGCAGCGATCAAAAATGGCCTCAGCTTTGCGTTTACATTCGAAGAAAGCGCTTCCAGGGTCTGCTCCGAACTTATATTCAAGATTTTTGCCAACTTCAGTTTATTAAAGTAGTAGTCCATAAGGGGTTGCGATGGCAGCTTCTTTTCAGTCCAAAACTGCCTCATCAATCCACTTGTCGATACCGGGAAAAATGTATTCATAGCTTGGTGAAGTTCATCAAACGTAAACACGTCCTGGCACATCGAGGCGTATATCTCTAACGCTTTCCCTTTAAAAATGCTTGGGATCATTGACAGAGCATCATTTTCTGAAATATTTTGGAGCTTGACTGTTCTTTCAAAAAGATTTCGCCATTCCTGATACGTAAGGCCTGTATCCGGGTTAAAAATTGGCAAGATTTCCCTAATTGAAATGTCCACTCTCGCTCCGGTAACAACCTCTTCTTTCGGTAAAGTTTTCAAGTCTTTTTTCGATGTCATTTCGACTTTATTTCCCGTAGGTAGCGATCCTGTCGGCTAGCTGTAGTATTTCTATAGATGTGAAAAAAGAAACTGCAGTCGTTTGTAGCCGTCTCCACCTCAGTCATCCTTCTTTATTTTTTTCAAATCTTTTTTAAACAAAACAAAAATTTACATACACCATTTAGTTGAATCTTTAGTAAAAAAAACAAAATAAAATTTACATTCTATCATTCAAAATGTATCATATATATGTTATGTAAAAAAATATGTTTTTCAAATAGATTTCATAGATAAAATACTCTGCTAAATCGACCACCAGAGGTCGCCGTTTTCACTATAAAAACTCGTTGTTGTTGTTTCCCGCTGGCCGGCGGGTTGGCCGGCTTTTGTACATTATGTAAATAAGTTTTCATTTTTTAGATTCTTACGCCTTTAGCCAGGCATTATTTTCACCAAATTGTTGTATATATATTCCTTAGCTCAATTAAATAAATCTCTGATCAAAACTTTTTTATTATTCCCACGACTGCAGAACAATATCGTAACATACTCATGTATACCAAAATCAAGCAACAGCTAATAATGTTATAAAAATAATCAAAATACAAGCAGAAAGATCTCATTTTTCTTTTTATAACATATATATATATATTGTCCAATTCTATATATTTTCAACTTATCATTCATCATCATATATATACAAGAATATATTAACCAATACTTATAAATGGTTATACAGCTCTGGTTGATTCATTTCTGGGTTTATAGCTGTGTGCGGTGGGAAATATTGTTCGAATATGTGTGCTTAGACAACAAGAAATAACCTTTTATATATCAAAGCTTCTGATTCATTTCTTTCAACAACTTATTCTAATATATATATATATATATACACTCATAGACAAAACACAAGGAAGTGATACCATGTATATGTACATGTGGTGAGAAATAACAGATAGATAGATGGCATGGGAAACAATATAACACTGAACTTCCAGTACTAGATGATCCATTCCCCCTCGTTTAACCTTCAAAGTACAGAGTAACGATTTTAATGTTTTATTGAAATAACTTATTATTGTTTGTACAACTTATTGTTTTCTATGTCTAAACCTTGATGTTTAGCAACAGCCCTGTATTGATGTTTCCAGGAAATAAGGCTTCGTCTTAGAATATTTTATCAAGACCATTCGAACAGTCCTTAACAACACTCCAGAGACCATCTAGCGTCTTTGGTTTTCTAGATCTAAGAACTGTTTTCTGTAGTTTCTCAATGAATATAGGAATAGAACCGAATATTAGGTTGAGAGAAGTGTTTAGCGATTTCTCTCCAGACTGGACACTCCGATTTCTCGAGTTTACATGGATCAAGTAATGAAAGTCCCCAATATCGGCTGATTCCACACTCGCCTTCTCAGTGATACCCCAACCTATGCACGGTGTGGCCACTGGACATGCGGCGGTCCTGGGGGTTGTTGTTGGGTTCTGTGCTACCTGGAGTGTATCTATGCTTCCTTCCTGCGGTGAATCTATATAAGATCGGTAGTCTTAATAAAGCTTTATGTCAATCGAAAAACCCTGTAAGATTTATAAATGAGTTAAACAAAGCATCAAGGGCTGCGTATCTTTTATTAGCACGAATATAAAATATTCGTTTTATATTCGTGCTAATAAAAGATACGCAGCCCTTGATGCTTTGTTTAACTCATTTATAAAGCTTTATGTGTGTGTGAAATTCCTCAATTTCTCTTTGCCTGTATATAAGTAAAAAAAAAAAACAGAATCTATGGAACAATTCAGGATGATAAATCACGTTTCAGAGGTATCACCAACTTGTCATTCTATCAGGACATACTTTATGGAAATACGAAACTACATAACTAACAACTTCCTATGAATTATTGGACTTTCACCAGCGTGTGTTTACCTGAAATGAGCAGCTACGGCTGAATGGATGCGGTTGTGTAGCCATGGAGGAATAAGCCTGCAGGAAGAAGCAGGGGCCACTTAATTAGACAAGGTTCCCACCAGGGACCTCCTCCCCACAGATAATTAACTTGAGGGGGCCACACGCCAATCTCTCACATGTCCGTCGTCATGTAGGCCACGCAATTCTTAGGGAACATTCTGGAGTTCCACATATGTCACAGAGCCATAAGGAATCTTGCTGAATTTTCACATGGAAATAACATCTTTCGTAATACTTTCTATATCCTACAGTCTAATGACTCATCCTCATCGAAGGATATGCAATTTGGAATCCTGACCTCTATTTGCATATGTACATTGTTTATCACATTATATCTAATGTGGTCAAGATCTGTTAAATTTGACGAGTAGGAAAATAAGAAGTTGAAATGACTTTGAAAAATCAAATTTTCTAACGTAAGCGAATTGTCCAGATTTGCATATATCCCCGATTGATATATCTCAGAATGTTTGAACATCCGTCGAATAGATCACTAATATACCAAAAGTACATCTACACTCATAGACAAAACTTGAGGAAGCTGTACCTTTTAGCATATATATCGGGACAATAACTCTGAAAGGTTTTTGTTGTGACCTTTATTGAAGACACGAGATAACCAAATGTAAACTATAAATTGTCTCCTTCAAAAAAAAAAAAAAAAAGACAAACGGTGACATAAAAAAAAAATTACATTTAAAAATTTTGTCCATGATTATATATCACACCTAAAGTATCTGATGCTTAAATAATGGTTTCTGTGTTTTCCCTCAAACTAACCTGTTCAATAACTGTTCAAACTTCGAACATAAATATATCGACAAAAATTATAGAAGACCTTCAGAACTTATTTCCATATAGTTTTGTAAATGAAAACCGAACATTGTGTTGATTAGACACATCACGATATGTGTGTATACATCATTGTAATTTATCCGCATTTGCATATAACACGTACTTAATAGTATTGGTTATTGTACCACCTTGATTGACGTATTGCTAATGGGAACAGGATTATCTAGCTCTATGTTTGTCAATCAACCACCTGGAAAATTTTCTATTAGTGCTGATTGATTTGTTGGAATATAAAATTATTAAGGTGAACGTATCAGACTTCCAGGGATATAAGTTTCTTTTGAAACTTTCCAATTCACAAATATCTAGATTTCGGGACAGAAAGTTGTTGTACAGGAGACGATACAATAAATGTCCTATAGATGAGAGTACCTACCTGTAAGCCAGAGATTTGTGAATTCAAATGTTTTAAAAGAAACTTATATCCCTGGAAGTCTGATACGTCACCTTAATAATGATATAAGGGATTATTGTATATTGAACTCAATTATTAACTATATATATATATATATATGTCATAATATATGCTCTTACAGGAATAATAAAGTAAACCTACAGTCAACGAGAGAGAGACGTCGATAGAAGACAACTAACTTAACGACCATTTTGGCCACATTCCTGAGGGGGCCGCCCGTCAACACCTGGGGACTATTTTGGATAGCCCCCCCCCCCCCCCCCCCCCGGTTGTGTACACAGGGAAAAAAAACGGTCGTTCAGCGGGTCGGTCGCCCGTCGATCCGCTCTCTCTCGCTGATTGCCTGGAGTTCCTTCCAAACTTGTTGTTTCATTATTTCTCACCTCACCACATCATTACCACTATATTGCCACACAGAAGAGTCGACAGGATCATATCACATATATATATTTTTTTTTTAGCAACAACAACAACAAAAGCCTTTATTGAGGACCTCTCGTCCTATAAAGGATTCGCCAGTTTACAGAATAATTGAAGAGAAGAGAACTAAGAATACAGAGAAAAACCTATAAGTAGTAGGTATAGTGTAGTATTTTCTACACTGTGACTATATACAACAGCAGCAACAAGCCTTTTACTGGAATCAATGTTCCATACAGGAATTATTGACTATATAAATTGTGTATATTACTATTATTTAATATATTTATTGAATATTATTTATAATCTTTACTTTAATTATGAAGAACTCATCTCTCTCCTGGAGATCATATCCACTCATGGATAAAACTTAAGGAAGTTGTAGTATGTATATCGGGATTATGACAATAACTCTGAAAGGTATTTGATATATAGTAACCTTTTTTTTGAAGGCACACGAGATAACCAAGTGTAAATAAAATTGACTTTGTCTCATTCAAAAACACAGGTGACCGGCGACATCAAGGACTTTCCAATTCCTTGATTTCGATATGTCGCCGAGGCCGGAAGCAAATATTCGTCTAGAAGCTGGTGTATACAAACTCTCTATCCTTCCTAGAGACCTGTGGCTCTTAGATGATGTGTCAATGGATTTCATATGTAGGGTTCTGTATTTACACAATAACAATGAGCCTATCCATGGTGAACGGTTTGCGGATTTCGACAAATTAGAAAGAGGGAATCATATATCGCCGCAACTCTTTTTTATTAAAACTCTTTTCCCTCTTTCTAATGAGCCTATCGTCTATCGTAATAATAGATTAAACATTATGTATACTTATAGGCTGTATATATTATATTGTCAGCAGAAAACAGTCTCCTGGTACTTCTCCTCTTATCTGACAATGGTCAGACCGGTCGGGGAAACAGAGGCGCCACGTGGAATGGAAAAAACTCTGATTTCGCCTCTCGCTTCAACTCCTGACTCGATTTGGCTCATGTATAACCTTTATTTTATATTTGAAATATTTAATATAACTGAATAAATTAATATTTGAAGTCTTTCGGGAGATTTTACATCGCGACAATATACTTGATATGTCATTTTGACTATAAATACTTTTTTTACGCGGAAGTCCTTGCAAAGCCAGAGTGGAGTGCGTTCTCGATTGAAAAAGGCGAGTTGCCTGCCCACGAAATATGGACAAAACTTCAATAAATATTTTATAAATCAACATATTTTCTAATTATAGAGTTATTAATGTGGATTTTTGTCACACACACAATCTTAGAAACCTTTCTCTCCATATATGTTTCCTATATAAAAACTGAAATATATTCATAGCTTTACTAGTTCAATAGAAAGATATATAAAAAAGGATTAAGGAGGCAAGTATATAGTTGGTGTATATGCAATTACAATTAAAACTATCTTTTATTGATTCATTCACTCAATTGCTGCAGAAGGAACATAGTGTGGGGCTCTATATTAGAATCAATCAATGGGCTGCTACATCTCACAATTTCCTGCATGGACGTCTAAAAAGTAAAGTGCCCAAATTGAATTGATGCAAGCTAAGTGGCAAATTGGTGGAACGTACAAAAACCTAATGTAGCAGGGAGGGTAACGAAGGAACTCCGGGTGTGTGAGAAAATGTTTTACATTTGCATTTAATTCTGTGAAAAGGTAAATAAAGCTGGGCGCATGCGTCCTGACACTTTTTAATCCCCTCCCCACTAATGGGTTGGTTCTTATTTTTGTCATTAGCCTTAATCCGGCCCATATTTCCCCCTTAAACCCTAATTTTGGGACCGTAATCTCCAAGATGGCGTTTCCCATTGACAACTCATCCAATTACACTATTGGCTTTTGTTGCCCTCTTTTCTTGGTTAGCAACATTGCTTTCTTTATAATTTCTAAAATAGAATTCGATCTTATTCGGCTTTCCATTTCTATCTTAAAGTTCCAAATAGCCTTTGAAGATATCTTAGAGTGATGTATGCCGCAGCGGCCCTCTCTATAGAACGAAAATTGTATATATTTTTTTCTAACGTTGCGCTTTTTCGTTTTTTAATCTCTAAAACTATTTAACAAAATCAATAAAGCATCCAAAGATAGGTTTCTTGTATGATTTTTATTCCTCAGACCTTTGAACTTTTTTTATCAGCTCTTAAACGAGAGATAAATCAAGAAATTGGGTTGGTCAAATTTCACAATTTTGTTCCACTAGATGTTGCTCTGCCATCTGAAACTGTTCATGTGAGCGGTGATATTTTATTAATTTTATTGTCCTTGTAGTTAGCATTGTAGATTGTCCTGCTTTCTTATAGTTTAGGCGGTATTTTGTAAAATACAGTTAAACCTGTCTATAGCGCCTCCCTCTCTATAACGCCCGATTTTAAATACGTAGTACGATCATAAAAGCCAGACGATAAAAGCCAGACCTTCTGATCTCTGGGTCTTGATCGCTTGATCTTGATCCCTGAAATGATCCCTTAAATATTTTTGAAGCCTGCGGCGCTTTAGTTGTGCTTGGTGCTGCCTTGGTTCCCTCAAAATCGGCGCGCACTCGCCCTCCTCTCCCCCGGGGTGCTCACGGCTCTGCCGTCGCCTCTCCAGCCCTCTCCTTGGCCCTCCCCTGCGGCGGGCGCTTGGAGACACCTAATCATGAGTGATGCCTTAAAATGCTTACCGAAGCATGTAGAAGGCAAAACAATTGTATGAAAATACGTAGTACGATGCGATTTACATTAAAAGTGACATGTTTATAACATCCCCTCTCTATAGCACCCTATTTTGGTGAGTTCCAAGAGGGGGCGTTATAGACAGGTTTAACTGTATCAGTTGTCAAAGAATTTGATTAATCTATAAAATAATTTAGGTAAAATTGGTTAATCCTGTCGGGTATATATTGTTAGGAATATTTTGTAAAAGGATTCTCAGCATCTCCCTTCTGTGATAGCTTCCAATAACAAGACTGATTCTATAATAACGGATTAATATTTTTATAAAGATTTTTTCCTAAATATTTATATCGTCTTTATCCTTATATATATTCTAAATTCAGAAATTAGATGGATAAATAGAGTATTCAATTGTAAAATAGGAGTGTAAATTTTGTCCCCCCAAGTTATCTAAATCTTGAAATTTTGTTAAATATAAAGACTTAATACATCTCCTCCCTCAACATATTTTGATATGAAAATTAGAAACTATTTTAGACCAGTAAGATTCTTTTTGAAATAAAACAATTTCTACTGCTTGTACTGCAATGGAAAAATTAATGGGAGGGCCTGGCTCATCAGTGGTGAACCCTCCCAGCGGTTTCGCCAGTTTAATATACCATACCGTTGTTATATTGCATTTTTCGATCTTCCTTTTATAGTGATACTGATGCTAGACTGTAAGAATGGGTATTTTTGATCAACTATGGACATAAGCTTTGAGGACAGCAGAATTACATATAATTATAAATATAGACAGGCCCTTCCATTAATTTTTCCATTGCAGTAAGGACAGTAGAAATTGTTTAATTTCAAAAAGAATCAAATTCGCCTAAAATAGTTTCTAATTTTCAAAACAGATGGCGCGCTAGTACATCATAATATTTTTTTATATAATTTATAATCTTCGTCAAGAGAAGTTTTGATGACATTATTATACACTCCAAACACTTAGGAATAACACATTAAACATTTAGATGACAAATATTTTTGAACAGCCACATATAAAACTCAAAACTTCTTAATAAATGCAAATTTTCACAAAAATAAATACCTTTATACTCCAAAACACACAAATATTTTGGAAGCAATTATAAATTTAAATAGACTATATAATATTAAAACTTTATAAAGATTTTTAGGCACTATTAATATTTATAAAAAGTGTCTTCCCCATTTTGCCCATATTAGGGCACCTTTAAATGAACTTTTATTCAAAAATGCTCCTTGGTTATGGAGTGAAAAGCATGAACACAAGCATCCCAAACACCTAAATATACACATTATCATATTTCACAATCAATTTACTAGGTTAATCGATGTATTTACAATGATATCAATTTATAAATCACAGTGTGAAATTTTCCAAACTGATAAAAATGGTTATATTAAAAAAATTACAAAGTATAAAAAGACAAATATGTTATTTCAAAAATTAAAAATATACATATGTATATGTCGGATCCTGTCGACTCTCTGTCGGATCCTGTTGTTTACCTGTGTAAGATCCTGTCGACTTTCTATAATAATGGGATTGGATCCTGTCGACTCACTATAATTTTAGGGTTGATCCTGTCGATTTACTGTGGGATCCTGTTGACTTACTATGAGAGTCCTGGTGAATTGTGGAATTGGTGATTGATGTCGCAGTCTTGGTCGAATGGTGGGTTTCCACAGGGGAAATACGAGCACACCTGGATGGGATAAAACATGGGCTTTAGGAAAGGGATAGAGATGTGACTGGAGGAGTTACATTTGCCTTTCACATGATCGAAAGGACTTTACCTTGGTTGGAGCCTAAGTTGAGCACACCTTGCTTCTAGCCCGGTCACCTACCTTCTTTTTAACTTCTTTTCCGAGATCCTCGTCATTAACTCTCTCGGCTTCTCATTGGTGGAGATCATTCTACGTGCCTGCTTCTGATTCGCTATTAGTTGGTCATGCTTAAAGGTGATTGGTTGTTGATTTGTCATGCTTAACTGTGATTGGCTTAGTACCTCCATTGTCGCCATAATTGCAATCTTCCAGGAAGAAGAAGGTCTTTGAACTTTAGTTTTATGGGTCCTGGGCAATGACCTTTACTTCCTGGATGATGCAATCCTGTTAATTGTTATTCCCTTTTTCGCGAAGCCTAACTTTTATTAAATCTTTTGACGATACATTGCATAGATTGTGGTGGGGTTACATATTGTTATATACAAATTATCACATTTATTTCTTTTTAATTAATTTATGAAGGTTATCTTTTGGTTTAAATAAGCATTAGAAATTTTAAAATTCCAGTTGTAAATATCCACGCTGCGCGCGTTTGTATTTGTAAATATTTCTGGTAGGATAAAGTGTATATTGTTTTATAAATCCCGTTGAAGAGCGATTATCACTTGAAATCTAGCAATTTAAAATAAAAAGAAACTCATTGGGAGAAAATATTTTGTAATTTTAAAAATTATGCAAAAGGTGACATGCATTTATATTATGAATAATGGTGCAATCACCGATAGTTGTCTATGATGAATAAGATGTTTCATAGAAGAACAAAAACAAGTCAGGGAGATGAGAATCTTTATGTAAGAGGATGATGTACAAGCTTTCGGGTAAAACACCTTTCTACAGGTACAAAAAAACGTAATCTTATATAAAGCATATCTTTTCCCTGACTTGTGTTTCTCCTGTTATATAAATTAGGGAGATTGTCTTAAGAAGTTTTATATAAATGTTTATCATAAGAGTTAATCAGAACACGATTAGCATGCTTACGTAGTTGTTATATATCAGTAATTTAGATATGCAAATTTTAACCTGAATTGTATTTCCGCCGTACTATATACATCACATATGCAAATATACCTCAAATAGATTCCTATATAAAGCCTTTGTTACCTTAGTTTGCTACCTGTTGAAGGGCGTGACTGCCCGAAAGCTTGTCACACGTTTATCTGAATAAAAATCTTTTCTCCTTAATTTTCATTACTATTTTACATAAGAGTTAATGTTTCATAGAACTGAAGGTTCCTCCCTTTTTCAAGTATTTCACGTCTCTTTTGACGGGAGATATATATATCATTGCAGTAAGGTCTTTACAGATAATATTTGATTATATTATTGAAAAATAACACACATTTTGTGTTTCTTTGCAACGTGCTTCTTCGGCAATGTGTTTCTTTTTTTTAAATTATAATATCATCATATATTATATCTACAGACCTTACGGCAATGATATAAGTTATTGCAGTAAGGTCTGTAGAGATAATATTTGATATATGTGAAAAGAAACACAAAAAGTGCCTTTGTTACAAATTGTATCGATAAACGGCAATTGAATATATAAGTATACAATACCTGCTGGCCACACCTTAGAGAAGATCTTCCAAATGAAAACGACATTAGAATCCCAAATAAACGTTTAAAAATATTTATACTGATAGGCACATTTCGTTTTAAAAGCATGAAGACATGCACAATAGTGGATTGGATTACGTTAAAAACTTTTTGAAGAATTAAAAAAAAAGTTTCAAAACAAAATATATAGAGAAGGAGAATAGGGCTTCTTTAACAATTCATAAGTGTCATTTCTTTGTTAATATTTGATCCAAGTTTTTCCTCTTCTCTCTTACCGGAGATAAAAATTGCGACAGACGGGACAATGTTGTGGACAATGGCGTGTCCTTGGGAGAACAACTTAGATGTCCTTTCTCCCCCTGTTCTGCTAGGAATTTGGGATATGCAATGGTATTGGAACAATATCCATGAAGGAAATCACATATTTTTAGTTCTTTTGTATATTTTGGAAAGTACTTTATGGTAATTATCTTGACGTGTCTACATGGTTCTAAAAAGTTAAATGTAAATATTTTCATGCTCGATTTTATGTGAAGAAAGTGTTATTGGGTTTCGTAGACCAAAATGCCAGTCATATATAAAATAGGGTGACAACAGATGTCTATCAGATAGAAGCCTTGAAGGATCTATCATTTGGGTGAAGAACACTGTTTATAGCTTCTAATCACGTGCTCGAATAGACATAGGACTTGAGAATCTATGTCAACCAGACAGAGGCTGTAAAAATCACAAACAGACACTATGGACGACAAACAGACACTATGGCCGACAAACAGACACTATGGCCGACAGACAGACATTATGGCCGACAAACAGACACTATGGCTGACAAACAGACACTATGGCCGACAGACAGACACTATGGCCGACAAACAGACACTATGGCCGACAGACAGACACTATGGCCGACAGACAGACACTATGGCCGACAAATAGACACTATGGCCGACAAACAGACAATATGGCCGACAAACAGACACTATGGCCGACAAACAGACCCACAGAACCAATGATCTAATTTTAACTTCAGTCGATGATAGTTTGATTTTCCTACGGACCCCTCGATGGATTTAATTAAAATCTATAACCGAACCTTGGCCGGGCCCCGGAGAAAGTTTTCCCCTAGGAAAAATAAATTTGCCCGCAAGAACCGCTTCCTCTTCTTTTTAATTAATAATATTGATTAGGGCCTCTAAATACAAATTTAATTAAGAGATGTGCTGCGGCGGGGATTCCCCGTCACGTTCCATTTAACGGCATGTGGCTGGCCGGGTGTGGAAATTGTCCGGGCTACGTTATTGGGTGTTACATAACCTCCCGTTGTCTTTTTAACAACCGTTTTTCCATCATTACTCTCAGCCTCAAAAAGATAACCAAGATCTTGCTTTGGAAAAGTTATCACCATTTTCATATCTAATTAAACCTTTTAAAATAATTTTTGTGAATTGGGAATTTTCTATAGATCACAAAATAGGAGAGAATATAGATTCAATATATATTAAATGTGCACCATATAACATTACAATTTATGAAAGCCATTAAGCATAGAGAGCATTTTATGATTTTAGTCTGCAAGGCCGACCTTTCATTTATTTGCGGAAACCCATTACCCCTATGCAATTCTAACTAAACCTATGTACACACAGCTCCTGTGAGATAGTTCAATATGTCCATAATTTCTCTACATAACATTTTATGTATTACTCAACATTGGTCGCGTCTTAAGCAGAAATTACAATAATAGAGCGGTCGGGTAGATTAAACTGGCAAAACCGCTGAGAGGGTTCACCACTGATGAGCTAGGTCCTCCCAAATATTTTCATCATCGTATTAATAATGAGCTATGTGTTAAATTGTTTCAAAATTGAACAAGAAGAAAGGGCGAAAGTGTGATAATTGTTGGCTCTATTAACTTTGTTCGTTGTATCAGTTATACTGAGATATTTTAATATGTAAATATGTAATTTTAGAACTGTCGAAGAGCCTCTTGCTCTAAACCTCGCCATTTTCTGGCCGGATAAACGAAACTTATCAAAAAGGGGTTTTGGATTCAAATATAATGAAGCAGCGATACATTTATATAAATTCCTTCAATTTTTGTTTATACACATTATAGTTACACAATAAAATCCTAAATAATTGCAATTAGATATTCAATGAATGAAAGGAAGAAAAAATTGCAACGAGTTTCTTAAAGAAACTCGTTGCAAATTTTCTTCCTTTCATTCATTGAACATTAGTTACAATTGGTATAATTTTCAAATTATTATATGAAGCGTTATTTTTGGATTTAGTCAAAAATATTTTATGGCGATATTGCGCCAAACTAGACCTTTATGGACGACTGTTCTATTGTCACAATATATATATATATATATGTAGTAGTTTGTGAAGAGGGATGTATGCAAATATGTACATTATACAAAGTTTTATTTATATAAAAATGACGTTATAAGTTAACTAATGGAATAATTTAGTCGACAAATTCAGGTTGAATGAACTTAATATGCTTTTCTTTTGCGCAAAATGTATTTAAAACACAATTATATATTCACTGTACTGCTGTTCTTTTTTATTCGTAGATATGTTTTGGTAAACTCTCTCTATGTGTAGATTTCGGGAATATGAAATTTTCTGTTATTTTGATCCTCTGCCCAACTCTAGAACTCTAGAATAACAACCTATCTAACCTAGGCATTCCAGAAAAGACGGATGTATTAGTCAAATCTGACGATCGCCCTAGAGGTATATTCAGCAATAAGCAACACTAAGCCTAGTAGCGACCTACCACCCTGGAAGGTAAATGAACACTATTGGTATATTAGAAATAATAGAAAAAGAAGAAACCTTTGTTATAATGACTCGCGCAACAATTAAACTAGAATTACAATGTTTAGAACAGGCTACCTAAAAACCTTGACATTTGAGGATAGTGAGAAAACCTTTCCACTGTGCATCAAATGCCTCACATACCCAAACTCTCCACAATAAATTCTACACTACATAAGATCAAACATAATATAATTTTCCTGTCAGCCTATAGAGGTCTTGATAAAGGTACTGTAAAGACTGGACGAAGCCTCAATATGAATTATCTTGAACGTTCTTCTTCGCGATGTCTTTACTATGGCTTGTTCTTCAAATTTAAGGACACGGAAAGTAGAGAGCGTTGGTCTCAGGAGTGACGAATTATTTCACTAAATAATTTCTTCCAAATATCCCAAATACGCCTAATGAAATAAAAATTTACGTTCTGCGGATCGCAACATTTAAAAACAAATGGTGTATTCATGAATTCAAATATTCGCAGCGCCGCTCCAATAACAATTGGGGAGTGCGCAGTGTCAATTTCTTCCTCTCCCCAAATATAGACAGCAAGTCCAGCTAATTTGTGTCGATTTCCTTCCAGTTAATAACTTCATATTGTTTTTTTGCCTTTCCTCCAATGGATGCCATTTCTAATTAAGAATTTGGGGCTTAATCCCCACCTGCTTAAATTAGGAGGGAACAAACAATATCTTAATTGTATTTGGTTGAATTTAAATTAAGCACATTTGTTATTGATTCCTGAAAGTTTAATGTTTTAATTTAGGGAGTTTCATTAGTTCGAGCTACCCATTGTTACCCTCAAAACAAACAACGCCTGTAATGAGGAGCCGGTTATAAATTTATTCGCAGGGCGTGAGAAGAAAGAAAATTGGCGAGGGATATCGATTCGGTAGTTTTCTTAACGAATGGCCTTTGATTCCAGAGTGATGAATTTAATTTGTTTAACGTTATGAGCGCACGGTCGACTGAACTTTGGGATCTCTTTGTTTGGAGGGCTGTCTGTATAGCTGTTGTTACATGGGGTGTTGATAGCTTCACGCACTTCACTTTTATCCTTTTGAGATTGTTAAAATATGTAATTTTAGGAATATGTTTGAAATCTAGAGGGAAGTTTTTTGACGGAAGGGAATTGAACTATAATATCTATATTTTAGCCGTAGATTTGGCCTAGCTACTCGACCAGCTAAAAACTTATTTGGCAGATATTGAAGATTTCATTGTATCCTTTGTGGATCTAGTGAAATAAAACCGCCTTGGACCGACGAAGGCCCCATGGTCTCTAGGTGGACGCTTCTCAGTTTGCCAAAACTGTCGCCTTTGTCACCGACCTGAGACCGCTAATTTGCGGAGACGATCAATAGGTGACTCTTATAGTTTTAGCCTCTATTTTGACGGTAGAGGTATCCATTATTTTTTAGAATTGTAGAGGTATTTAAACACAAAACAAAAAACGCGCTATATTTTCTATGCATAATAACTAGAACCATAAAACACAAATGTTTCTTCTAATTCCAAATTTAACAAACCTCTACAGTGTCCTTACTGAATGAAAATATTGGTAAGGTTTGGCTCATCAGAGGAGATCCCTCCAAGAGATTTCGCCAAACTTAATCCTCCAGACCGCTTTTTAGAGCTCTAATACTGTATTTTTCATTCAGTGTAAGGATAGTACAAGTTTGTTTTACTTGAGTTTAAAAGACAGCGTTATTTCGATGATCTTTAATGAAGAACCGTCCAGTAACTATTGTTTTATTGGCTGAGGCAGGTCGACACTTGTCTAAAGTTTCAAAGATGGAGACGGCGCTCTCATCGATTACATTTTAAACGACAGCGATAACGTTCTGTGCGAGTTGTGATTCTCCAAACTAAGGATATCTCTAGGATACGGTTATTTATAAAGCCTACTCTATATTGTATTCCGAATTACAACCTTTGTTTTCAAAAGTGCAATTATAATTGACAAGTAGAATTATTTTGGTGAAAAAAAAACAACAAAATGAAAAATAGTACAAATTTGATATTGTACTGGGATAAGGTGCATAAATTATAAAAAAGGCATCTCCTTATTGTACAACTGAAAGTTGCTGATGGCTTGCGCCATCTATCGGAATAAATATCAACTAATGGGTAAATCAAGAATGGGTATTTGGCCAATTCTGGAATCATTAAAAATCAACGAGAATAGTTGATATTTATTCCGATTGATGGCGCAAGCCATCAGCGACTTTCAGTTGCACGATAAGGAGATGCCTTTTTTTAATAAAAACAACAAAGTTATTGAAAATACACCTCGGCCATAAAATAATTTCAGATCCAAGTGACTTTTATTTTCAAGAACCATGAAAGCCGTCCCGACAAACTCTATCTTCACGAATAATAAATAAGATCAAATAGGATATGTAGAGATTAGAATCCATCTTTTTTTTTCCCCGAAAGCTCGAAAAACGTTTAATTAAAAAAGATACTTATCTTTAGACGCTTACTTTATTATCTATAATTGCTAGCAAAGGATTATATTCTAAATCTAAATTAGAATCCATCGTTATTTTATTTAAACACCTGTATGATCAACCTCAACTCCGAGGACCCCCTCATCTCCTGGAAGCGGACACTTGTACGGTGGGGAAGACCCCCCGGCTGAATATTTAAATTTGTAAATATTAATTCTTCTTTAAATTATTATACAATAAGTAAAAATAGCCTAGCTGAGAAAGCTTTAGACTTTAGAACCTGATGTCCCTGGTTCGAACACGCTTTTCGCTATCTTTTTATTTTCTCTAATTATTTTTGTGATCACTTCCTCATTTTGTAAATATTGACTGAGTTGTCAATAAATTTGTTTTAATTGTCAAAACCTCAACTCCGATTGGATGGTTAAAGTGATGTTAACTAACTCGAATAACTCGCAGTCTAACTACTGTGTAATACCTGGTACAGTAGACAACGTTATATTCACAATGTGAAATGGTTAACCCGAGGTTTAGCTCTAATATTTGATGTTATTAAATAGGTTTTTTAAATTTTAATCATAATATACACCCTTAGACAAAACACTTAGGAAGGTTGTACCTTTTAGCATGTATATCGGGATTCAGACAGCAACTCTGAAATATATTTCATGCACAGTGACCTCTATTGAAGACACACGAGTTAACCGAGTGTGAACAAAATTACTCTTGTCTCCTTAAAAAAAAAAAGACCGGCGATATCAAAGACTGCACTTCCTTAAGTTTTTTCCATGTGTGTATGTAAATTACCTTGCCATCTTGAAATTTGTTTTTCCTTAGGGGGAATATAAAAGACCTCAGGAAATACTCTGTCACTGATTTACCGCCAAAGTTGCTCCTGTGAGAAAATTTCAGAAGGATACAGCAGGTTACATCACAAGGGTAGGAATATTATAGTTGGGGATGGTATAGTTAGCCATGATATATTTAGGAATGGTATAGTTATGGATGGTATAGTTAGGGTTGGTATAGTTAGGGAGGGTTACCTCGAAAGCCCGGCAGATATATTGAGTTGCCCACAGAGTCAGCTAGCTCCAAACAGCCTGTTAAACGCCGGACAAGTAAAGCCTAAAATTCTCTGGCAAGTTGCGGGCGAAAGAACCAATATCCCCGAGTCCAATAACACACTTACAAACTTTCTAGATTTTTCTCCGTTTAAACCGGGAACTTGTTGGGGACTTTTTTTCTCAGATGTAGTTTGGTGTTGTCGATTTGGTGACAATTGGGATGTCGGCTTTATTTCTGGGAAACTACAGCGACACAACTGTCGCAGTCTCTCAACGCCGACACTTGGGACTCAGCGTGCCGTGGTGGCCAACATTGTGTTTATTTACATAATATACCTATGTAAAAGATATATAATAGGTAAATATAAAACTGTTCTGAAAATAGAGCAATCCATACTTAAATCATTAGATAGTAAAAATACATATATTGTATTGAATAAAAGATTTATTTGCCAATATTTCGGCTGGCTGAACGCCATTTTTATACAAAAATATAATGCATCGATAAAGGTTGGCGTTCAGCCAGCCGAAATATTGGCAAATAAATATTTTATTCAATCCAATATAGACCTTTTTACTATCTAATATAAAACTGGGAAAAAAGACATATCCTTTCCGCTTAAATGAACATTTCAAGATGACAGAGCCCCACCTATCGGAATAAATATCAACTAAACGTTCATTTAATTTTTATCGTTGTTGTTGTTGTGTCCAATGAAGAGCCTCAGATGTCTCCATACATCTCTATCACAGCAATGTCCTCTATCTTGGGTGTGTAAAGCTCTGGGTCCATGTCAATTTTCTGTCGTTGTTGTTGTGTCCAATGAAGAGCCTCAGATGTCTCCCCACATCTCTATCACAGCAATGTCCTCTATCTTGGGCGTGTAAAGCTGCTGCTCTGGGTCCATGTCAATTTTCTATCGTTGTTGTTGTTGTGTCCAATGAAGAGTCTCAGATGTCTCCATACATCTCTATCACAGCAATGTCCACTATCTTGGATGTGTAAAGCTGCTGCTCTGGGTCCATGTCAATGTTCTGCAAGGCTGCGGCCATTACTGGACATGAGAATATGTGGGTTGGTGTTAGTTCCACACCAGGACAATTGTCCTGTAGGTTCTTGCGTCATCTAAATGTATTATCATTCCTTTATAGTGTTTCTCGTGTCTCGTGAATGCTAGCTTCCGGAATGTTTATTTTGTACAGTCAGGATATATATGTTTTTAAATCAAAATATAATATTTTGTATTTTCCTGGATAATTGTATTTTGGCGCAACAAAAGGGATGACGAGAGGATAATTTTAGAGGATACAAACCGCTGGAGGGTTCGCCACTGATGAGCCAGGACCGCCTAATATATTTTCTATCATAATAAGGCCTGTAGGAAGTTGATATATATGTTTAATAAAGTCGCGTTAATAATTAGGTTTCAATGTTAATAAATAGTATTCCTTAGAGTATTGATAAGAAATGTTTAAGAAATTTCGTTTTGTAATCAATTTTTTTATTATTATTTCAAAATTATAGAGAGGTTATTGTTTTGAAAATAGAGCAACCCATAAATATATCTTTAATTAAAAAGGCATATATTGGATCAAATCATAATTTATTTACTAATATTTCAGTTGTGTGGCTGAACGTCAACCTTTCTGAAGGTTTTAAAACATAGTTTGTTGTTGACATACGAGTAAATTGTAATACCTTGAAAAAGGTTGGCGTTCAGCCAACTGAAATATATATAATATATTGCTAAATAAATTATTTTTTGTTTCAATATATGACTTTTTAATTAGAGAGGATATTAATATTCAAGTTTACTTATTTCTTCAGCACCCAATCCTATATTCAGCTGCGTTATAGAAGTTTGACTCGCGTCATTGGTACAATTACTGAGATAGAATTTGCCAGTTTCACCCACTATAGCCATCTCACACACACACACACAAAATCCTTTATTAGGGACTTGACCCATACAGATTCTCCCAATTGGGTAAGGTAATAATTGTGTTATTTACATAAAAATTGAACTGGCTTTACTCTTCATCTCAAAGTCATTCACTTGTTGACTGGACCTTACATAATGATGATCTAAAAATGTATAGTAAGCTATTGCCTTAGATTTGTTTGCTGATATTTTTGAAAGCAATACGTAGCGTGAAATGTTGGCACATTTAATTTGTTGATATAGGACCTTCCTCTCTGCATCAAGGGCTGCACAATTAAGCAGGTAATGGGGGAGTTCTTCAGTAATTTCCTTGTCACACAGTGTACATATTAAGTTTTTGGCCTCAAAAACGTCAGAACGTGTTTTTTTTTTTAATACTCTAAATACTATAGCTATCTCGTGCTGGCTAACTATCTCCCGTCGGCAGGGCGGCGCCACTGTCCTGAAGGAAGGACAATTTATAATCAAGTAAAGCTTCAATCTTTATTGTTTTTTTTTCTTCTTGTTGTTGTTGCTTATTATTATTTTAATTATATTTGAAAACTAATTTAATATAATGAGTCGAATTATTGGTTAATTAAATTTAGTAATTCCGGGGCGCCTAATCCTCGGGAGGTTAAAATTAAAATTTGTTGGAACGGGGCAATTCGTCGGCGGTTGTTGGAAGTTTGAGCTGGACAGTTGGGAGGATTAACTAGCGTTGTAATTAACGACCATATTTGTGGTATCGTCTTCCCTTATCTCCCAATGCCACGCCACACTTGATCTCTACAATTACCTCCGTCTTTTGTGTTTCACACTTTCTCTAAATTATACTTGAAACTAATTTTGAAACTTCTCTCTCAGACGTCTTCCTCAATCAAGCATCTAAGTCTTATACGCGAATTCAACTCTCAAAGTGAAAACACAACAAAAATAAAGGTTAAATATTTATATTGTTTTTTTGAAAATATAGCAATCATTCTTCTGAAATGTACACATTTTGTATTTAGCCAGTCGTATTTTTTTTTAAGAAGACAGCTGTTCAGAATTGGTTATCTCGTATGTCTTCAATAAAGTTTACTGTAATATCTTTCAGAGTTATTGTCTGAATCCCGATATACATGTTAAAATTTCCTTAAGTTCTGTCCATGAGTGTATTGAGTTGGTGGAAGCATGCAAAATGCCATTTCTTGAGGACTAATTTATACAATTAGAGAACTGAGTATGGAAAATAATTTGGAGGGTTTGGCTAATCAATGGTGAACCAAGGACTTCTAATCCGCCAGTTCCTTACACTTATTGTATTATGTATATAGTCTGGATTTGAGGATTTATTCTCAGTGGTGGTGAGGCTTAAACGACACTGTGATGCTTCTGTAATTGTAGAAATTTAATTTCCATTTTTAAACATATATATATAATGACTATCCTATTCACGGCCTGAAAGTATTGTATTTCTCGTTTTTTTATTTATCTCTTTCTCATTGTTGACATCATATGGCTATCCTATTCACGGCCTGAAAGTATTGTATTTCTCGTTTTTTTATTTATCTCTTTCTCATTGTTGACATCATATGGCTATCCTATTCACGGCCTGAAAGTATTGTATTTCTCGTTTTTTTTATTTATCTCTTTCTCATTGTTGACATCATATGGCTATTCTATTCACGGCCTGAAAGTATTGTATATATGTTATATAAAGGTATTATTTAAAATGTTATATTAAAATATTATTTTATTTAGAAATATATTTCATTGATACAAATACTGCTAAATCGACCTCCAGAGGTCACTCTTCCCCTATAAAAACTCGTTGTTGTTCTTCTCCGTTGGTCGGCTCAAAACATTTGTACATTATGTAAATAAGCTTTTCATTTTTTTCATTCTTACGCCTCAAGCCAGGCAGTACTTTTACCAAATTATGTTCTTATATATTACTTTAGCTCAAATAAAACAATCTCTGATCGAAACCATTTTTATTATTATACTTTCAAGATTTTAGCCACGACTGCATCACCAATACCATTTAGTCCCAAAAAAGAACTAAAATAGTATAATCCTCAAGATAATTAAATACAAGCAGAAAATCATCTTTTTATTTATATAAGATATATATGTATAGACAAATGTCATACATGTATGACAGCGCAAGTGTCCCTAGGGGGACATAGCGCTTTAAATTGAAATAAAATAAACATATATATATAATCATATTTTTGTTCCTTACTTATTGATATCGTTCTTTAATTAAACCAAGACGTTAATAATTCCATCCACCAGCGATAGAGGACGCTATAGGTGTGTGGTTTACTTGGAACAATAGATTCACTCCATGGCCGGTCATTCGGCTTCTTGCAGGGAGTAAATACTGGAATAGAGATTTGACGTAGGAGGAATGGCATTGACGCGATGAAAATATTGTGTACTTAGAGAATTTAATCACAAAAATAAAAGGTAGGAAGTTGAATTGTGCTAAATTCGTAAACATTTAGTTTGTGTTAACACATTTCGTTTACCTTTATTTCTGGGCATTACCAAAGGGAGCATTCAAAATGCCGCGCTATCAATTTAGCTTTGTTGTTTTCGCAAATTATATTTGTGATATCTTGGGGGGAAAGTTAAAATTAAACTCGAATTGTTATTTTCCCAATTAGGCCGCGCAAACTATTTCCATTTGAATAGGTTTGGCTGAAGTACAAAGAGCTTTACGATTATCGCCTTAATCAGGGCGCTTTTATCTTCCCTGCCAAAATTCTCAATTTCCTGCCAAGGTGAGCTTTTTTTTCCCGCCGTCGAAAATGTTTTTGACGGAAATCGGCTCGTCTCTTTCCTGCCCAATATTATTGCCCAAATTTGGGGCTAATTAGTTCGAATTAGTCAGCGCGCCTCCACCAATCGATGGAATTATTTATAAATAACGTGTGTACTATGGGAAATCAATCTTCCGAAATAGGATTGGCAGTTATCTACAGTTGGTGATGCGCGATAAAAAACTCCACCACCACCACCTAATGCTGCTATTACCATCGCCGTTCCTACAGTCAAGTATATCGGCGGATTATATAGTCAAGTAACGTCGGTTATTAAACATTATTTAATAAAGTGACCATTATGGGGAATTTTGTGCTTGTGGGCCTATTATAGAATTAATACCTATGTTGTAGAATATAATGGAGCGGCTTCTCTCTTTCTGTATGTTGGCTTTCTGCCATCTATCGGAGAAATATATATATACTATGACAAACATTAAATATGTTATAACACCTTGATAAAGGTTGGCGTTCATCCAACTGAAATATTGGTAAAAATAAATGATATTTTGATCCAATATATGCCTTTTTATTAAAGATTTATTTATGGATTGCTCTATTTTCAAAATATACTATCTGTGTGGAAAAAAGAGAAATTGTACTGGGATCAGGTGGATAAAATGGCTTCTCCTGGTCGTGTAACTGAATGTTGTTCTTTTCTATCTATCTGTTGGCTTTTCCTCCAAAGTGTTAGACTATATACCTCTTTCTTGAAATGTCAAGACAAACCAACCACGTTGCTGGTGGCCCTCATCAACCTGGTGCAGGCTCTAAGTTGAAAGCCCGTCATTATATTTCTTGAAAATTGTATTTGAGGACAAAAGTGTTTGCGCAAACTAAGAGTTTTAAAAGAGTTTTAATGTACAGAAAAAGCAGGATTGAGTATAGAGGGTTAAATAGGATATTAAGCTGTTGGTATTCTAAATGAATGAATTCACATGAAAAAAATGTCTTATAGGAAACTATATTAAATGATTGATAAATCTCTCTTTGCATATTGGAGAAGAATCTATTTATTATTTGTTTTTTGAAAAATTTTCGCGTTACGATTTCTAGCTTCAATTGTGTGAATCAGTTAGAAAAGACTCTCTGAGCTCTGAATCTGTGTAGAGTTTCATAATGAAGTAGTTTGTGGGAAATAGTCGCAATCGACATGTTGTGATAGAGGTTCTGCGTCAAAAAACAGGGTAAACACATTTTATGGATACCGTAATGTAATGTTTTCGCGGATAGTACCTGGAAAGGAACTGGATGGATGGATGGAACTTACTATGGATGGATTATCTTGGAGGGACCTGATTGAAGGAAGACTCACCAGTATGATGTCTGATTTACCTGAGATAGAGTCCAGTTCACTCGACGGTTTTCTGCGACTCTCCAGAATGCAGTCATTCTAACAGCTTTAGCCAGACTGGCAATATTAGTGTCAGCCGTTATGTCACCTTGATTCCAGATGTAGTCTGTAAGAACTGTAAAGTGTTTCCCCCATAACTCCTATGTTATTGGCCAGGATGTTTGTGCTATTCTGGCACAAAATAACATTGTACTGAATTATTGTCTCTTTCAGCTATAGCAAGCTAAAAACCCAAGGGTGTATATCGCTATAACATAGAGTTGAATATTTCATGTAAGAGTGGCACCTCTCCTATTTAATATGTATTGTTCTAATGCATCTTTAAAGGGAGAGGTGCCACTTTCTGTATATATTTATCAGTGTGTGCGTTTTAAATCAATGGAATTACATCTACTAGACTGGATTCTACCCAAATCATCGATTAAAATATAAACAACAAAGCGTTTCCTCTTTAATTTAACAAAACGCTCACCTCTCGAGATACATAACTCTTTTTCAAGCCCGTGATAGGCGATAAATAGTCTGAAATTTCGCACTAATGGGTGTACGGGGGAACCAATCACAGACTCCCAACAATTTATCTATTCCGTGAAAATGGCCCAGGAGAAAAAAAAAAGAAACGCTGCCAACAAATTTCAATCATCCCGTCCTGTAGTCCAGCAAGAAAAACTTCCAGAAGTCCGCGGCGGTCTAAATAGGAAGGACGAAGCACCGAGTAAAAAAATACTTTGATCTTAATCCGGAACAAAATGAATGCTCTCGTCTCCTATTGGTCCAGATAACTCTCTCTCAGATGGATGTCGTTATTGAGTCGCGTCAAAATTGGATTGGCTTCTCCGTGCGACTCTTTTGGGACGGCCGGGAAATAATTAGACCTCGCGCGGTGTATTCGCTGGAGTTTCGCTACATCACAAAACCTTAGTTAGATGTTGGCTTGAAAGGATTCTTTTCGGCGAATTTGAAATTGGAGTTATCAGAAAATACCCCATTAAATAACCTTGCGCTCTTATTTATGAAATATATTTCAAGTTGGAACACGATATCTACGAAAGGGTTAAAATATTCGTTAACCAATTTCTGACCTCTTATTTCGAACAGTTTTATGGTAGTCTTGTGTGGGGAATGCTTTCAACTCTATGAGCATATGTTAAAGAAGCGTATGGATCACTTACAACGTCTGGTTAACTCTATTTGGATGACATAAAAAAACAATGTTCTCTCGAATTATCCTTGTTCAGGTGTTTTCGAGATGAATCTAAATCTCCGAATCTCTCGACTGTTACTAATTAAGCTCTTGTGGTGGAATCTATCACCTTTGAATATTTGTCATATACACTCATGGACAAACTTAAGTCTTTGATGTTTCCTATCGTCTTTTTTTTTTTTTGAAGGTGACAGAGGTTGTTCACATTTGGTTATCTCGTGTGTCTTTAATAAAGGTCACTGTAATATCTGTCAGAGTTATTGTCCGAATCCCGATATAAAAGTTAAAAGGTACAACTTAAGTTTTGTCCATGCGTGTAATTAGCACAAAATGGCATTTTGCCTATCGTTAAATTTAAGAACATCCTCTGGAAAAGTTTAAATATAGGTTGTGTTCTACATTATTGATTTTCAGATTTAAAAGGTTGTCTAGACTTCCCTAGTGTAAAAATGTGGTGAAAGCTGAAGTGGAAGGTAATACTCTATACCCCTTGACATAAGATTAGTTATTTCCACGTGGCCGTTAGGGTGATATCATTGACGTGGTGTGTTTACTCTCTGGAAATCTGGTAGGTCTTGTTTAGCCATTTCTGGAAGACATCTCTACACACTATCAACCCCGGGCTAACTTAATATCAGCTACCATATACATATAAACATGCCTGTATCATAAAAAGAGCACCTCTCCCTTTAAAAGTGAACATCAAGCACTGTATTTAGTCAATACATTAGTGTATATAGCAAAGGTGGCGATAAATGAATGTGCCTCAATACACATCTTGAGCAAATCCTGGCAAGATCCAACCCGCATACTATCCTGCCATTTCACTAGCTTAAACGTCTTTTTAGGAAATTTTCCCGATTTCATAACTACTCAATCTACTCGATGCTGTAGCCGCCCTTAAACTGATTAAGAGCATTTTTTTTTCTTATCCCTAGTACACGTGGTACAGGCCATGATAATCATTGTGGGTAGAAGTAGAAGACTGCTTTTTCTGTAAGTACACCACATGTCTACACATGTGAAAAGCAGTTCGACTTTGCACTCACAAATGTGCCAGAGCCCCGTTTGGTTACTTGCACTCGCTGGTGAGGTTGGACTTTTGCAAGAATCGGGGGCCAATAGAGCATTTTTTTAATCAGAAAAAAGTGCCCAATGCGGGAATCTAACCCGGATCGTAGCAGTCGAAAACCAACGGTTTAGACCATCCTTCCACCGACCCCCTTATAGACCGAAACAGGCTGTTGGCTTTTGTCTGAATTGGTGTTGCGGGTCATTCTTTCATCGCCTTAAAAGCGCGTTTAAAGGGAGAAGTGCCCACATCTGATACATGAATACCGTCTTACAATAATTTCGCGTTATAAACACGTTTGAAAACAAAATCGTCATTGTATTTTTTATCGAAATATTCGACGTAATATATGTGCTTGGTAAGGCGATGGACTGACTGAGAAGAAGCGTCAAGATCAATATCTCCACCTTCGTGTGGAATAATTTGATAATTAATTATTGTTTTTCTATAATTTAATTTTATTCTCTCTCAGGTGATGGGTAGAAATACAATTATTGTCCTTCCGCTGGAACGGATTCTTTAAACTAGCTTCTCTCTCTTCGTAATGAAATAACCGAGAATGTCATGATTGGAATATTTGGTTCTTTCCTTATCTCAATTTGAATATCACGAAATTAGCTCAACTCACACACTATAAATATGGGGATAATAGAGGAATGAAAGCCTGGTAGGCGTTGATCTTTATTCAATTATTTATCAAGAAAGTGTATTTGGATAATATTCTGGAATAATAATAATAATGATAAACAGAAAACGATCATTAATTTGTGTTTATACCGATAGATGGTGCAAGCCATCAGCAAATTTTATTTAAGCTACCAGGAGATGCTCTTTTATCTGACTATTATATTAGATATAGTCTTGTGGTGAGGTTTTGAAATGTTTGTAGATTTCTTATCTCCACGCCTCATTAACAAGCTCATTCACCTGGACATGTTCTGACGTGTGATTTGAGATGATTTATAATACACACGAGACAAAGTATTATAATTTATTATTTATAGGTTGATTAATATATGAATTCTCTCTTCATGTACCCAATTTGGTCAAATGAGGATATTGTAATGGCTAAGTGTTATCTGAATAAGACCCGTTCTATCTTTACAAGTTGAACTGAATGTTTATTTAATCCAGTAATCTCCTTTTATACAAGATAGAGATAAAAAGGAAATAGTTTACATAAGTTAAAACAATTGACAAATGGCATGATTTTGCATAGTCAATAATAAATAATAAATATAATACGTAACATTATCATATGTTATTTAACATATCACAACAGACGATTCAAAATATGATTTTTAAAGTATAAAGTATAAAATAGTTAATATGACCAATGAATTTGAGATGATATATACCAATATAAAGATAAATGTCACCTCTCCCGTCAAAATAGACGTCAAAACTAGACACCATCTATTGACCTTCGCCGCAAACTAACGCCTCAGATCGGTGACAAAGCCACAACACCAGCTTTGACAAACTGTGCAGCGTCCACCTGGAGAACGTGATTTCAGGCTAAATATTCTCGGTTTTCCAATGCTGGTGTTGTGGCTTTGTCACCGATCTGAGGCCGCTAGTTTGCGGAGACGGTCAATAGATGGCGTCTAACTTTGACGCCTATTTTGACGGGAGAGGTTACATTTTTAGCTTTATAGATCAATATCCTCCCAGAAAAAAAATTCTAAATGTATGAATATGTACAAGAATTTTGGCGTAAGATGTCCAAAGAGACTACAGTGTAATATCCTGTTAAAACACCCTTTCCCATCTCTGCAACGCCATTAGTGATTTCCTTCTATGCCTACTTTCTACAAAGACTTTTTCAAGAGCTAATGGGTATTGGATAATAGAAAATTGGTATTTAAAGCCGAATTTGCCTAAATACGCTGAATATGAGAAAAAAGTAAACATTCCACTAGTTGACGCTCCGTCATCTAATATGCTCATGTTAGCGGTCAGGATATGACTTTTTTTTTAAAGTCAGTTATGCAACAAAGACGGCGTATGTAAATAGAGAGGTAGTGTTACACTTGGTATTGTAGGGCCTGAATACCCAGGATAACTTAACAAGATAACTAAAGAGCGTTCAGGATATGTATTTTTTAAGTCAGTTATGCAACAAAGACGGCGTATGTAAATAGAGATGTAGTGTTACACTAGGTATTGTAGGGCCTGAATACCCAGGATAACTTAACAAGATAACTAAAGAGCGTTCAAGATATGTATTTTTTAAGTCAGTTATGCAACAAAGACGGCGTATGCAAATAGAGAGGTATTGTTACACTAGGTATTGTAAGGCCTGAATACCCAGGATAACGGAGACAAGATAACTAAAGAGCGTTCAATATATGACTTTTTTTTTAAAGTCAGTTATGCAACAAAGAAGGCGTATGCAAATAGAGATGTAGTGTTACAGTAGTTTGTGTAAGGCCTGAATACCCAGAATAACAAGATAACCAAAGAGCGTTCAGGATATGATTTTTAAAAAGTCAGTTATGCAACAAAGACGGCGGATGCAAATAGAGAGGTAGTGTTACCATAGGTCGTGTGTAAGGCCTGAATACCCAGCATAACTTAACAAGATAACTAAAGAGCGTATGATTTTTAAAAGTCAGTTATGCAACAAAGACGGCGTATGCAAATAGAGATGTAGTGTTGCAGTAGGTCGTGTGTAAGGCCAGGATAACTTAACTAAAGTAGAGATGGAAGATGAGAAAAGAATGAAGACCTCCTCAAATAAATCTTATATTTTAATTACACCGCTTGTGTGGAGGCAAGTTGACTACCGCCAGCTTAACCACAGCTAACTATGCTTAATTTAAATTAACCATCTTCTTGTCCCCCCCCCCCCCCTCCAAGGAATTCTACATTAGATAACACAAAAAATAGTTAATTATGTGACATGCGCTCTCTTTCTCATCTAATTTAAAAGATAATTAGGCCTAAAATGTTTCTAAATAATGTATCCCGCCTGGTATTAATCACGGTAAGGAGGTGGTATAACAATATGATGAACTCCTCTCTCTACCACATATATATATATATAAAAATGAATGTTTGTATGTTTGTCTGTTTGTTGGTCTGTATGCACGGTATACAAATTCGCAGTAGTTCACTAATTCAAACCAAAATTTCCATACATAGGTAAAAATAACGGGGATGACGATAGGCTATTTTAAAAATATATATAAATCAATTATTAAAACTATATATTCAAATTATTCTACTTAGCTCACGAGCAGCGCCCTCTAGAACGCGGGCGAAGTGCCGGCGGCGCGCGCCCGTTGGCTGCCGGCGAGCACGTGCTTTTTAGATGGCACATGTGCTCGTGGTCAGGAGATGCCTTCTTTATTTTTAATATCAACACCTGACCCACTTATCTTTTATTTTTTTCTATTGTTTATACATATATATATATATATTCTCTACCCCATTTACATATATATGTATGGTATATTCTCTATACCACATGTATATATATACTTACCTATACTATGGGTGAAAATATGATTGCTACTTTAGACAGATATTTCTACTATTACTTTGAAAGGTTCTTATTTCATGCGAACTTACTTCGAATTCGTGTGCGTATATTTTATGTCGGTTTCGGGATAAAATTGCTTAAAATCAGAACTACACTGGACTAAAGAGGGTCATTAGCTTGAAACAATGGTGTTCAGGTGGGCATTGATATTTGCCAGAGTTGATGTTGTTACCGACTTGAGTCTGCTAGCTTATTTGCATATTGGAATTAATTCATTATTTGCATATTGGTACTAATCATTTATTTTGGTATATTTGAAGAGAGAGAGAGTATGTGACAGTTTGATAAGTTACTACGAGAACTCTCACAAATCTTCATAGAAAGTATTCGCGGAAGGATGGTGCTGTAAATCCAGAGTGAAACATTGCCGAGAATGGTTCCAGAATGAATGGCAGTTGAACAAGAGATATTTTATCCTCCCCGTGTGTTTTTCAATGCCGCCGCCGGAATCTGGCCGAAGAATGTTAAATAGATGAGAGAGGCCTACATACCGGCAATATATTTCGCTCTCCCCGCCTCACAACAAAAGTTGGGAACAAACAAATAATCCAAATTTATTTTTTTCCGTTCGATATTTCACTCGCAGAATAAATTTATCATCATCATCGTTGAGGTGAGTGCGCCATAATTCTTGCGAAGGCCCATTTAAACGGGCGGCGCAGGCGAAATAATTTCGGGACTCGCAGACGAAATACCATTCATTCAATGTTACCATAACAACCGGGCATCCAAAGATTACAACACAATTATTGTGACCCATCAAATTGCATTAGTTATCTCGGGATGCCATCTTACTAATGAAGGGTATATCTCCTTTTAATACGGCTCCTCGAGCGGCTCATAGATTATTCTATTAATCCAGAGTTATTCTGTGTCTATTTGTTTCGAGGCAAGGAAGCTGTCGCACAATCCGCGTGTAGCTGCGTCAACGATAGAAAAGCAAAAATTTGCCTGGAATTTGTTTACAGAATGGAGGTTGTTTCTAAGGGCTCAAAGAGAATATTTTATTAATCCAGAGTTAGACATTCTGTGTTGAGGGCTGTTGCTAGCTTCACATGTTGCGTATAGCTGCTCAAACGATAGAAATCGGAAGTTTGCCTTTAAGTTGTTTCCAGAATAGAGGTTCCTTCTAGAGGATCGTAAAAAATATTCTATTAATCCAGAGTTAGACATTCTGTCATTCTGTGATGAGTGACGGTTGCTAGCTGCACAAGTTACGTGTAGCTGCTCCAACGATAGAAAAACAAATGTTTTCCTGGAAATTATTTACAGAATGGAAGTTGGCTCTAGGGGTTGGTTCAAAGAGGAAGTTCATTTAATCCAGAGTTAGACATTCTGTGTTGAGTGACTGTTGCTAGCTACACAAGTTGCGTGTAGCTACTCAAACGAGATAAATAGAAGATTGGAATTTGTTTCCAGAATAGATATTATCTTTAGAGCTCATATAGAATATTTTATTAATCCAGAGGTAGACATTCTGTGATGAGAGACGGTTGCTAGCTGCACAACCTGCGTGTAGCTACTCAAAGATAGAAATGCAAAGGTTTGCCTGGAATATTTTTATTTTTACAGAATGAAAGTTGGCTCTAGGGGCTCAAATAGGATATTCTATTAATCCAGAGTTAGACATTCTGTGTTGAGTGATTGTTGCTAACTTCACAAGTTGCTTGTAGCTGCTCCAACGAAAGAAATAGGAGATTGGAATTTGTTTCCAGAATAGAGATTGTTCTCTAGAGGCTCATATAGAAATATTCTATTAATCCCAAGTTATACAATCTATGTTGAGGAACTGTTGCTAGTTCCATAACCTGCATGTAGCTGCTCCAACCATAGAAAAGCAAAGGTTTGCCTGGAAATTGTTTCCAGAATGAAGGTTGCTTCTAGGGGCTCAAAGAGGATATTCTATTAATCCAGAGTTAGACATTCCTGTGTTGAGTTACATGCTAGCTACTCAAGTTGCTTGTAGCTACTCCAACGATAGAAAATCGAAGGTTTGCCTGGAATTTGTTACCAGAATGGAGGTTGGCTCTAGGGGCTCGTATAGAATACTCTGTTAACATAGAGTTTACATTCTGAGACTATATAGTTGTTTTGAAGGAAGCTGGGTGTAGCTACTCCAACGATAGAAAAGCAAAGGTTTGCCTGGAATTTGTTACCAGAATGGAGGTTGGCTCTAGGGGCTCGTATAGAATACTCTGTTAACATAGAGTTTACATTCTGAGACTATATAGTTGTTTTGAAGGAAGCTGGGTGTAGCTACTCCAACGATAGAAAAGCAAAGGTTTGCCTGGAATTTGTTACCAGAATGGAGGTTGGCTCTAGGGGCTCGTATAGAATACTCTGTTAACATAGAGTTTACATTCTGAGACTATATAGTTGTTTTGAAGGAAGCTGGGTGTAGCTACTCCAACGATAGAAAAGCAAAGGTTTGCCTGGAATTTGTTTCCAGAATGAAGGTTACTTCTAGGGGCTCATAGAGAATATTCTATTAACGTCGAGTTTACATTCTGTGACTTTATAGTTGTTTTGAAGGAAGCTATCATGGCTGCGTGCACCAACGATAGAGTTGGCGTAAAAGTTGTCTCCAGAAGGGAAGTTGCGATTGTTTGCAAGAATTCCTCATTAATTCTCTCCACCAATATTGTGTTTCCGCGCCTTTTAATTAATAGATGTTTGATCGGGGTATAATTAAGGCCCGTTTGTGTTAGATGAAAGAGAAATGTTAAGTACACACACACACACCCACTGTAACTCCCTTCTAGTCAACACTACTGTTTGTTGATATTCTAACTTGAAGTTTTTTTTTTATCACAGATAGCTTCTTTTTTACGTTTTTTTATAAAAAGGTCTGTTGAAACTAATAGTTAGAGTAAAAAATGGTAATCTAAAATAACTTTTGAGCTATTGTTTTTGCTGTATAGTAGTTGTTCCCACCACACATACACACACACGGTTAGCTTTTACATTTTAGAAATAAGGAGGGGGGTCGGTGGAAGGCTGGTTAAACCGTTTGGTTTTCGACCACTAGGACCCGGGTTCGATTCCCGCATTGGACACTTTTTTCTGTTTAAAAAAAAAAAATAAATAAAAAATGCTCCAATGGCCCCCGATTCTTGCAAAAGTCCAACCCCACCAGCGAGTGCAAGTAACCAAACGGGGCTCTGGCATTTGTAAGTGCAAAGTCGAACTGCTTTTCACATGTGTAGACATGTGGTGCGCTTACAGTAAAAAGCAGTCGCTAACTACCCACCATGATTATCATGGCCTGTACCACGTGTACTAGGGATAAGCAAAAAAAAAAAAGAAATAAGGAAACGCTGTCGTTCCGTAGAATTAAATAAAAATGCACTCGGAGAAAAGACCTAGTCACTCACCTATATGTAGAGTGTTTAAATCGATCAATAACTAAATTGTATTCCGTGAGACTACAATCTGTTTCTTTATTAAATATTCCTGAAGCTTTCAAACGTCATCTCTTCTTCAGGAATCAGTAAATTACGAATAATATGCAAATATGTAAATTTCATCGATATATTTTAAAGCATCGTTAGTAGATGATTGAGTAGGTTTCAGTCAACTCTCGAAAGCTGGTCCATATTAAGTAAAGGAGAAATTATTATTATTTTTTAATTATCATTAAGTATTTTTAAGTATCTTCAGCTAGAGGACAAGGAGTATATAGAGATGATTTCCTGTTGTAGCCAGCGACATCTATCGGCGATATTTAGAACTGATTCCATTGCTTACTGACGGCAAGTGTCACGCCAATCTTAGCCAGTATTTACTGCCCCCATTTGTATCGGCTATAAATGTGTAAATTAACTCCTCGCCTCTATAAATAACGATGGGGGACTTAATTCATCTATTAAAATCAATAAACTAATAATGAAAATTACAACTTTTTTCATTTTCTCCCCCTTCCTCCCCCGGGAAAATAATTTGCATCGATTCTAGCTTACATAATTATAAATTCCCACTTTTATACCTTCCAGAAGGTGATGGATTATAGAGCTCAGCGAGAATATGTTTAATCTAGCTGATCGATAACGGCTATAGCATAATTAGCATATAGCTTCTCACGGTGGGAATAATATATTGATGGGAGTTGTAGATCCTTAGTCGATGCTTTATCAGTTCTTAACGCCAGTTTATGCAGCGTCGACTAGGGTATGACTCTCAGTTTGCCAAAGCTGGTGTTGTGCCTTTGTCACCGACCCGAGACCGCTAGTTGCGGCGACGGTCAATAGATGGCGTCTGGTTTTGACGTCTATTTTGATGGGAGAGGCGACCCTTGTCTCTTTAGATCTGAGAATAAAAGAATATGAACAAAAGCAAGCCTTCTATTGGGGACCTATGCCCTACATAGGGTTCACCCTGGTGATAACCGTCCAGAAAAGATTAGTTATTTACAGGTGATTGTTCGTTTATGTATCAATTTACATACAGCTCTATTTCCTCAATGTTTCTTCTCTTGCGCAGACCTGTGAAACTTGTACATGGTCAATGCATTGGATTCTTTCTTTGTCGTCCTAGACAGCAGAGCTTCAAGAGCAAGATGATATGATCCAATATTTTGTAAAATAATTTCTCTTTCACTTCTTAACTTTAAACAGAATATCAATAAATTAATCCTTTGAATTAAGGCCTCTGTACAGGCTAAACAAGGATTAGTATGGTTTACGATGTCTTGTATTCTTCTCTCTATCTATCGGGCTTAAACACCATTTTACAATTAGCAGCCAAAAGGCCGATAAGCGATTTTACAGAAGTACGGGTGGCGATAAAGAATATGTATATAACTAGACAATTGACAATTAAAATAATTTTATCGACATCTTGTCAATACATGCAAAAGTGCACAATCGGCACTATTTTAAAGAGATAACACGATGTACAATGTACATGGCGCCAGCGCTGCAGAGTTTGGTGGAGATTCGCCAGCGGGTCTCCAGCGACACCATGTATATAACTAGAGAAAAGGGGACAAGAGTAGTCCTGAAGGACTCCGTGGATAACGTCAGGGAATATACCCCGATATGAAAAAAATGAAAGAAAAAATAAAAGATAAAAAGATCAGGTGTTGATATTAAAAATAAAAATGGCAAATTGGCATATTGGGTTGGCCAAATATCAGGGAACAGGCTAAATCAACGTTTAGTTGATTTCTGTTCCACCAGATGGCGCTCTGCCTTCTGTAAAGCACATGTGCTCCTAGTCAGTATATGCCATTTTTAATTTTAATACCTCGATATGTTGGTCATAACAGGTAGGAATTCAAGTAAAAGCATTGTACACGCTTCGTGTGATCTTTATTGATAAGATGCAAGCAGGTGACGACCCCCCCACCTGTCCAAGTTGGTTATCTAGAGGCCCACCTGTACAGTAACTATATGTTTGTTCAAGCTATTCCCGCGTGACCACCATTACCGTACTTGAAATTTAATGCCATTTTTAACGCTAACTTTTTATAACTTAAAAATATCTCTACAGACCTTATAACGCCGTGATAAAAAGGAAACTGGAGTGTCTGGCTCATCAGTGCGAAATGACATGAAGGATTCACCTCTGTGGAGCCATTTTCTCAATTTCAATTTTTACTATGACATTTTATCAGTTTTTAAGGAACTATATTTACTTGTTTTAAGGCAACTTTAAGATGTCACAATATTGAGAGAGTGCTACAAGATGATATTGTTGTCTATCGCAGCGTTCTAGTCTCACCTGAATTGATCCCAGAAATCTACTATAATTACACCGCAGTCAGTAATGTATGTAAATATGTTTGAAATTGGGTTCAGTCTTTATATTTATTTTTGTTGTTGCACCCTATTTGCGTCATTTTTTATTTCTAGTTTTCAAAAATATAATTCATCTCATGGTTGTATATTTATGAAGCACATATATATATTTTTTAAATATTTGAATTACCGGGTATTCTAAAAACATTGATTCCCCCCATTTTCCGAAATGGCAAATTTTAGCGGTGTTCGAATCTGAGTTGAATTTGTAAGAACCGCATATGCAACAGGTGAATGCATTACATCTGTGTATGCCCCTTTGTGTCTACAAGATATTATTCCGACTACGAACACATGAAAATGTTATTCCCTAAAAGAACGCAGATCATTTCTTATTCTCCATCTATTGTATGAAGCTACCCCAGAATCTTATAAACAAATCGGTCACAGCACAAGTTGAGACAAATCACTCGGAGTTTGGAACTCGTCGCTCCAGGTCCAGCTAGAATTCTCAGCTTTCCGTCGAGAGTTGAATAGAGATGTGTAAATGTGAGTTTGTAGGCTAACAATGTCAGGGCGAGTCTTCCTTTAATGTTTCCAGGAGACACCTTCTTTCTTGAATTCCTTCCTATTATGTGCAAAATGTAGACTGCCTCTGCAAATTGGTAAGTTTAGCCAATTTCCTGTTGTTTTCTATACATGTAATTCACGTTCTATTTCATCTTGTAATTTTATTCACACTGGCTGGGATATCTTCTCACTACACGGCACAACTATGGACAATTTATCTTCGCCATTGTGTTCGGATATTTAGGTATGAATGACAATCAATTCCCCTCTTCATTCAATGCCTTCCTATACTGAGGATGAGCTACATGATCTCTCCATACTTCCTCCGCCATCCTCTTCATCTCCTCGTGTCGTCCAGTCCATTGTTTTAGAACGTCTGTGTATCCCTGTCGTCTCCTTCCCTTCCATTTCTTCCCCCGGAGCTTTCTTTCCAACATTCTACCATGTCTCAATAAGCCGGAGATTCCATTCCCCAGGAAGTCTTGTCGACAGTCTGTTGTATAATCCTCACCCACAAAATTAAATCTCACGGCGGCCCCCTGGAGAGAATAAAAAAGAGAGCAAAGTTCTCCCCTAGTATAAAACACCCTTCGTTAAAAAAAGCTAATTAAAATATAAAACCTGGAGAAAATTCTTCCTAAGAAAAATGCAATAAGCTTACAGGGAAATTAAGAGGTTTAACAAAATTAATTAGTCTCCGGGAATCTATTTAGGGTTTGGTGCTCTGATTACAGGTGGCTCTTGTACACTGATTGACTAGCGCCATCCAGCGGTTTATCATCGCTGCGATTCTCACAACTGGCATTGCGATACTTAGAAATTTTCATTTATTTATATATATTCTTCATCACTTATTTTATAACTGTTGGTACAAGAGCCATGATTATCATGGAATTAGCGGATGGTGTAACCGCATGTTAAAATCGCTTGAGCTTGCAAGGTTTTGAGTGTTTTAATAATCTGGGAGAGGTTGGATGTGTGCATCAATCTCGAGTCATTGTAGAAATTATTTCTTTATGGGAAAAAAAGTGTCCGGTGCGGGATTCGATCCCTGGTCAAAATTCGGCAGTAGGTAGTGGCACCGCGCGCCTTCTTGTGAATATTTCAAACATTGAGATAATATATGGGGATAGAAGATAGGATTGTTTGAGAGTGGGGGAAGTACATTGAATAGTAGCTTGGTGTATTAAATGTGTAATATAAATATTTCTAATTGAAGACATATACACTCATTGACAAAACTTGAGATGGAAAGTATTTGATGTTGCCGATCGTCTATTTTTTTTAAGAAGACAGAGTTTGTTCACACTTGGTTATCTCGTGTGTCTTCAATAAAGGTCACTGTAATATCTTCCATAGTTATAGTCTAATAAGGTACAACTTACTTAAGTTTTGTCCATGAGTATATAGCTTTATCTTAAAGATAGACCTTACCTAGCCGGCATTTATATTTCGGTAAAAAACAGACACTTCAGCCAGTTAGAGTTTTATTTTCTCAACAAAATTATTTTGTCTTCGTCAGAGAAATAAATAAAAATAAAGCATTTGGCAAGGCGTTAAAATAGAACAATTTTTAATATTTTTGTTGAAACATTGAGAAAATAACACTTTAACTGGCCGAAGTTTTTATTTTTTGTATATATTTAGTTATGCGAAGGAAGTGTCTGTAGAGAATCTACCAATGTGTAGATAGCCGCGGTATTAAGACGTGTGTGTGATGTAGTAGATATACCTACAGCTAGGTTGTCACAGTCTACTACAAATGTAGACCTCACTACACACCTGTAGACAAAATAAAATGGAAATAAATCTGTCACCTTTTTAGATGACTAGACTGGAGCGGCAGGAAAAACCACAACACCTCATTCACAAGCCGCGAAAAGCCCCGCGCATGCTCTGTGAGCCACTTTATATTTACATATCTACCTAATTACATAAAACTTTAAATATCATCTCAACAGAAAAATCAAAATATATTTATTTATCTAGAGTGAATATTAAAAAAGGAGAATTTTATCGTTAGCTTAGCGCCCTCTATCGCTGAACAAATTTAATCGCTACATTTTAATTTAAAACGTGAAACTACTTCTATAGACCTGGAATGATAAAAATCGGAAGAATGGCTCATCAATGGTGAACCCTCCAATCCTTTCTCTATTATTGTATTAGGCGTAGTATCTCATAGAGTCTGCACTTGTTAAAGATTGCATAGGGAAACTCTGGACTGTGGGAATATCGGCTGAAATTAAAAGCATCGAGCACATTCCGGAAAAGGCCGAAGAGAATCCTGTTGTGTCAGAAAGAATGTGAGAGTAAGTGAGGTATATAGGTGCAGAAAGGTGACCACCAAATGGCTAGCAGTGTCCGGGGAATAATCTGATTGACAGGTAGTAATCAGCAGGGGGAGATAAACTGGTTAGCTCCCACAAGTTTATTCCTTCTCTACGGTCTTTATTGATTCCCATATATATTGTATTGTACGTATTTACATATGTTGTATTGTACGTATTTACATATGTTGTATTGTACGTATTTACATATGTTGTATTGTACGTATTTACATATGTTGTATTGTACGTATTTACATATGTTGTATTGTACGTATTTACATATATTGTATTGTACGTATTTACATATGTTGTATTGTACGTATTTACATATGTTGTATTGTACGTATTTACATATGTTGTATTGTACGTATTTACATATTATGTATTGTACGTATTTACATATGTTGTATTGTACGTATTTACATATATTGTATTAATATCTGAATATATCAGATATATTAATATCTGAAAAAAAAAAAAGGTTTCGGTTTATATATATAGAAATAAAGTGCTAAGAAAATAGCTTAACAACTTACACTATATTAACTAATCAAATTTAAAATAATTTTCAAATATTTATTAAAATGCATCTTTTTTATGTTATGGATTATCCATAATTATGGATTTTCCATCCATATATATATATATATTTTATGATGTACTAGAGCGCCATCTGTTATCAAATTATAAAACTATTTTAGTGGCGTATTATTCTTTTTAAAATAAAACAATTTCTACTGTCCTTACTGCGATGAAAAAATTAAAGGGAGGGCCTGGCTCATCAGTGGTGAACCCTCCCAGCGGTTTCGCCAGTTTAATTAAACTGGCGAAACCGCTGGGAGGGTTCACCACTGATGAGCCAGGCCCTCCCTTTAATTTTTTCATCGCAGTAAGGACAGTAGAAATTGTTTTATTTTAAAAAGAATAATACGCCACTAAAATAGCTTTATAATATATATATATATATATTTTTTTTTTTTATGAATAATTTGTTTGTTGTTAAAGGGTTGATAAGACAAAGGATCGATAATATAAAGGGTTGAAGGTGCAGTCGTGATAAGAAAAAGATAATTATTTTCCATCAAGTAGCTTTTATTTTCAATTACTTGAGGAAATATTACACATTAGTTATTTTCACATTATATAGAATTTATAAAGTTAATCCTATAACAGTTATTCTAAAAGATAGATATGTAACTACGCATATTTACAACAAAACTGAAAGTCTTTCTAAAAACGATAATAACAAAAGTAAAATTATCAATGAATAAAATAATATATATATTTTTAAAATATAGAAAATTTTGAGTTTTTAGATTATATAATATATATACATAATATGATGTTATATATATAATTATTACATATAAATATACGTTAATAGATTTTATACTGATTAAAGAAAGTTTTAAACTAATTTAATTTTGAGTTGAAAATGTCAGTATATCAAGCTATTACCGAACAATTTCACTCAATTTACTTATACTCGCTATTGGGGTTGAACCTTTGCAAGAATCAAGGGCCATTGAAGCAATTTTCTAAATTATAAAAAAGTACCTTAAGCGGGGTTCGATCCAGGGCCGTAGCTGTCGTAACCGCCAGTTTCTTCTACCACGCGTTCACCGACCCTCGGTTCATACAGCGAGAGTGTCCGCCGTGAAGATAGACCGTGTGGTGAAGTTATTGACCTTCTGCAAGTGTGGAGGTATTGCATCATGCAACCTGGACTGTCTCTGCCTACTTTTAAAATGGATAATTCTCTCCCTCCTACATCCTTATATGTAAATATATTTTAGCTTATTTGTTCTTATGCTAATTTACATGTTGTTGTTGCTTATTCTTCAAGTCGTTTAAACGATATCCATTAGGTTCCATTGTCTCAGATTTTTTAATTTACATAATTCAGGTGTCAGATTTTGTTAGTTAATTTTGCATAGATTGGCTTGGATTGTGATTGTTATATAAACACGTGTATCTTCAATTTTAGGGCAGTAGATTGTTCGTTGGTATCGAAGAATAAATCTCTATTTCTACTTCCCTCTTCTGGCAACTATTTATGTAACGTGGCAACATATACCTTGTAATAAATGGGTTCTTAACAAAAGATTTAATTGACTTCCAGTCTATGACGATAAACAAAACAACTCTGTGATCCAATATGTAGTTTTAGGTGAAACAGTCATTATTTGGAAATGAAAGCATTTGAGCACATATATTTACAAAAAATATATACATGTCGTTACTGCGATGCATAAATATTGGGAGAGCTTGGCTCATCAGCGGTGAACTCTCTCATCAGTTTCGCCAATTGGGAAGGTTTACCAGTGATGAGCCAAGCCCTCCTTATATTTATTCATCCCAGTAAGTATAATATAAGTTTGTTTTGTGTATGAAAGAGACATTAGTGTTTAAATGAATTCACTTCCTATATCTACAAGTATAGTTGTTGTCACATATTTGTTTGAAGTTTTGAGAGATTATGTAAATATGGTAGAGAATATATAAAAGGAAGTGTTTTATTCCAAGAGAGTCGTGCAATAAAAGATTCTTCAATTGTTTCTTAGCGTAAAGCTACACTTGTATAATGTATAAAAGAAACATTCACGCTTTTATATGTATAGATGGCGCGTTATTGCTTTGTGTTAATTTATGCCTAACTGGCCTTGTCTTTATAGTTTGCTGAAGAGCATTGCTCGAAGCAAATATTTCAATGTAATTCTACTGTCCTATAAGCTTATGTCCATAGTTTACTTGAAAACTATTTATAAGATTCCATCCTTCAGTATAGCATATAAAAGCAGAATGATCCAATACAGTATTAGAGCTCTGAGAAGCGGGCTGGTGGATTAAATTGGCGAAACCGCTGGGAGGGTTCACCACTGATGAGCCAAGCCCTCCCAATATATTTTTTCATCGCAGTAAGGACAGTAGAAGTTTGTATTATGTATAAAAGAATCATTCGCGCTTTTAAATTCTTTCATTTTACTTGTATATATAGTTATTGCTTTATATTAATGGCCCTTATTATTTAAAAAAGTAGGAAATGTTTATGATAAATCATAAAAAATATTGTATTGAGCGTTGTAAAAAGGGGAGACTGGAAATTTTCTAGAGTTCCATTTTGTAGGTTAAAAAGGCGACTCCTATGTCAACTAGACACAAGTTGTCTCGCCTTCCTAATTGCATACTCACCGCTCTAATGTTCCGACCATTTCTCCCCTAGATTTGCATAATTTCCTCTTCAATTCATGTTGCTATATTCAACCCCCCGCTCTTTCCTGCTCACAACCTCACCATATTATATATAGTCTTTCCCATATTTGCACATATATTATTTTGGAAATAAAAACATTAAGCCACAAATGTTTCTTTTACATTAAAAAAATATTACTGCCCTTCAGTGTAGCAGATATAAGCAGAATAGTCCAATACAGTATTAGAGCTCTAAGAAGCGGTCTGGTAGATTATATTGGCGAAACCGCTGGGAGGGTTCACCACTGATAACCAAGCTCTCCCAATATGTTTTTCCATCGCAGTGAGAACAGTAGAATTTGTTTTATGTATAAAAGAAACATTATTGTCTCAATGTTTTCATTTCCTATGTATAGATGATGCGTTATTGCTCTATACTAATACATTGTATCATACAAATTTTACCCAGGAAATGTGACTTGGGAAAATATAGTTTAATAAGAAAGCATTATCCAATGCGACGGATAATTTCAAGAAAGCGGAAAGTGTATAGATGTTACTAAAGTAGATTTATTCACACACCACTGAAATCTACCATTACAGGAGATCAAACGTCGGATATAACAAAGGTATTTTGAAATAGGAATATCAATATATGATTATTAAATATAACCCTTAAATCAAATTTGTTTGTATAAAAGTGTCAAAAGAATGTGTGACAAAAAAAACAATTTTTGTGTTTTGGCAAAAAGAAATATCTATATTATAGTTAACATATATATGTAGATATGTATATATTTTTGTCATATTTTTGCCACTAATATTTGTTTCTTATAGAAATCCAACAATATTCGACCTGGTTTATAAAGGAAGGAGTCTGTCATAATGTTGAGATAGGAATATGCAAATTGACGATATAATGTGCATATTTTCGATTCTTAAAATGATGATATATTCAAGCATTCATCATTACTACTCTTAGATCTTTGTAAATTTCTATATATACGTTTCTCTCTCTCTCAGTGACCCTCTGTCGCCCATTTCAAAATAAATAAAACTTGCAATGTTTATATTTTCATGGAGATATTTATACACGTTTGTATACCTCGCAGCGCGTCGATATCTGCTGTTAGAAACATTGTAAGGTTTGTTGTCCTTGCAAAGGATGACGACGGGTTATTGTAACGAAGGACATAAATAATTAAAATTGCTGTAGTTTAACCGTATCTATATAATTTAAACCTGCAAAAATGTCTTCTTTTTTTGAATATAAAATCTTTACAATAGAAAAAATCTCGGGATATCTTTGCCAAGAAGAGATCAAAGGTGAAAGCAACGAGTTGCTTTGTTGAAGAGGTGCGAGCTTTCGGACTATAACATTCTTCAACAGGCTGTAATACAAGATTGTGTACAATACTTTTATTCGCGTCCTGTTGAAGGACATTATTGTTCGTAAGCTCGCCAAGCTTATATCTCTTTTATAAAGAAACTTGTTACTTTTGCCTTTGGACTATTCTAAACATTTTTTAAATATTTATGAAAAAGAAAAAGGTATCTCATTATCACGCAACTGAAAGTTGCTGATGGCTTGCGCCATCTATCGGAATAAATCTCTATAGAATAGAAATCTATCGGCGCAAGCCATCAGCAAATTTCAATTGCACGATAATGAGATGCCTTTTTCATAATTTATGTACCTTATCCCAGTACAATATCACATTTGTACCATTTTTTCACATTAAAATATTTGTTCGGAAAATGTTGGGTCAGTACTACAGGGCGAAGCCGGGACATTTGGATCAGGTATTCAATTATCGTTGTGTACTTTGAATATTAAACACCGAGATGACGCAATACGATGGTAATAAGCTAAGCGAAGATCCTTCGACAAGCACATACAAGGTTTAAGACAACTGCTATCATGGTGACACAAATTTTTCCAGACACCCGCATCAAATAAATTGCATTCAATTGGGAGTGAAATTTCTGAATTTTCTGACAAACTTTCTCACGAGTAATTACTGTAAGACATTACAATAGCTATATATGACGTAACACGGCGGAGTCTGTATTGTTGTACTGTACATGCCGTTTGTTGGATGTTTGTAGTGGGGATTACATAAGGTTTTGTTGCCTGTGATATAATTGCTTCCACTAGAGCTATGTAAGGATATTGTGTGTCAGGAATATTTAATTCTAAATCCGAGTCTTCAACTAAAGAAATATCCTGTTGTTGTTTTTGTCGTGTCCAATGAAGAGCCTCAAATGTCTCCATGCATCTCTATCACAGCAGCAGCAAGAAATATCCTGTGGTAGTTTTATATGGTATTTTATATATAACAGTATTTTATTACAAGAGAATTATAATTATCCAAAAGTTTCTTTATTACAGAAAAAAAGTATATGTAAGTAAGTATGTAAGTATGTCACCAACTTCCCAACCTTGCTCTACCTCGGCTGGTGTAAATCTTATTCACGTAGAATTCTCGTTCGTTTATTATAAATAGAGTACTTCGTTGCTTTAGATCAACTACTGGGTTAGAAAACATTGAACAATGATTGGTTGATTAACATCACGTGATAGTAGAAACCTAATCAGCCTAGGAATACTTTAGAAAGAAATATCACACTTTCATAGAATATCTCATAGAAGAGATTGATGCATCCCATTTCCTAGAAGTGTCCGAAATAATCCAAGGTGTAGCAAACACAGGAATATTCTCTATAATATTTCGTGGAATGTTCAGTCCAGGAAATATGCAAAGTTGTAGCCGTCGGGGAGATATTTGCTTCATGCATTTTTTACCGGCCTAATGCGTGTCAGGTTTTAGAATGCAGGTGTTGCATGTTTAATGTCCGGATTGGTGAATTGTTTAACCTGAGATTTAATAGACTTGACAGCACGTCAATCTTTCAAAGTCTCAAGGTAATACAATCTTCGCGCTCTGTATCATCTACCTTTTATATTGTCGATATCTAAAACATATATTTTCAAAATATCTACACAATATCTACATATATCTTCAATATATATCTCTCTTTACAAGATATCTACATATATCTTCAATATTCTCTCTACAAGATATCTTCAACATCTATAATATATCTTCAATATATTGGCAATATCTATAATATATATTCAATATCCGCTATTTTCTATATCTCTAATATCTACATATCTCTTCAATATTGTCTATATCTACAAGATAGCTTCAACATATACACAAGATAGCTTCAATATATTGGCAATATCTACAAGATAGCTTCAATTTATTGGCAATATCTCCAAGATAGCTTCAACATTTACACAATATAGCTTCAATTCATTGGCAATATCTACAAGATATATTAATCTACATCTTTTCCGCGTCTACATATATCTTTAATATATCTTCAATAGCTACTATCTTTCTTCCACATTCTGTAAAATCTACAGTATCCTTCAGTATCTACATCTCGAATATATATGTCTACAATATTGTCGGACTAACTTGCACTTTTGGAGTGTCCTCTCGAATCTTTGGCAGTGACTCGATCCCTCGGAATAAGCGAACCGTTATCACTATAAATTAGGTGGTCTCCAAATGTGTCTATCCTGTAGAGGACAAGTGTCTACACATGTCGTCGACATCTTAGTTGACCTCCATTATTCTCCTCCGTCAATAGCAGTCCTTCCTCAGCACAGGCTCATAGTGATTTATAACGTAGGATTAAATTGAGAAATTTCTGGGGAAGAGTTTCTTCAATGGGTATGCAAATTATTCTTCTTCTTATATTTCTTCATTGGTTTTGTGTGATTTGTGCTCTCAAAGAAGTGTGAAGAAAATATCTATCGAAGTGTATACTCATGGACAAATTTAAGGAACATCCTTCATCTCGCCGGTCGTCTATATATTTATTTGTTTATTTAATTTTGAAGGAGACAGAGCGGTTTACACTTGGTTATCTCGTGTGTCTTCAATAAAGGTCACTGTAATATCTTTCAGAGTTATTGTCTGAATCCCGGTATGCATGCCTAAAGGTACAACTTCCTTAAGTTTTGTCCATGAGTGTAAATCATGATTCGGCGGCTTCCAAGTTAAATCACCCAAACCGCTCCATTACTGTGCTGAGCTGTTCTGTTAATATCTCCGGTACTTTGAAGCAATTCTTGGTAGAAAATAAGTTAAACTTCGAAGACCACGGAATCCTCATTTATGCTAGAAATTTCATCTTCCTATCTGCATATTGTGCTAATATGTAAATAATAAAATTTGAGAAGAATCGAAGAATTCACCGCTCCGTGCAGAGCTCGTTTCCAATGAAGAAATGGGCGTGTTTGGACCAATTTGTCCGCTGTATGGGCCGGCAATATGTCGACGTGATCGACTGGAGGATGGATTTGCAAAAGGAGAATTGGTAAATCTGGCCTCCATTGGAAATATGCTAATAAGTCCGAAGGTCGGAGGAGATGTAATTAAAGGAAAGCGCCATTAAAGACAAGAGGAGATTTGTAATTCTAATGCCCCCGCGGTTTATTAATTTTGTCCCAATACTTTGATCTCTGCTCAATCCAGCCAAGTTTTGTTCATCGCGCACGTCACGGGGGCTCTTTTTTAATTTCCCTTCCTCTCTTGTGATCTCTATTGTATACCATTATATATACAAGCTAGACTAATCCCCACTCTTGGTGTATATATATATATACTTGTGTGTATATGTACTGTGTATGTACCAAAAAGAGCACCTCTCTCTTTAATTGTGCATCAAAACAATGGCACAATCCTAAGAAAAAGCTTTACAAGTGATAATAAAGAATAAACCTCAACAAATTTGACAAATTAAGACAAAAGCCAGCAAGCTGTATACCAGGGCTCTGGTCCTCATCAGTACAGGGACGGCTTCGATTTCATAACATATAACGAGAAGAGTTGTGAATCGGTCGAATTTATCAAACCTATTTATTTAAAATATATTGAATCAAATATAATGTATTTACCGAGATATTTCAGGAACGTCAATCTTTTTCAAGGTATTATATGTTGTTGTAAAAGGTTGGCGTTCAGCTAACTGAAATATTGGTAAATATATTAATTTTGATCCAATATATGTTCTTTTTTAATTAAAGATATATTTATGGATTTCTCTATTTTGAATATATATTTATATGTACATGTGGTTCCAACGATATTTTGCATATTGTGGGATCAAGCATTTACACACCGTATTATTTAAATCTGGGAGTTCCGCAACAGTTGTTTGATTCTAAGAGGAATTCTGTATTTTATAGTGGTCACATGGGTAAACTGGACACATGCCGTGGCAATCGTTTGTTGTAGGGGCACACGTAGAGAACTAGTCCTAACCCTGGAGCTTCAACACTCTCCGTTTTATTGAAATAATTAACACTAATTACTACCTCTTAATTATGAAAGAAAGCGAACTGCTTTCGAGCAAAGTTATTTTTCAACCCGCTTATCAAAGAACTAAGAGGAAATATGTAAATATGGTTATAAAATCGTCTTTTATTTCTCCTTATAGCTTTGATACACCGGTAGTACTCTTTGCTCAAAGGTTGGCTTGGTGTCATAATAAAATTATATTTGTATTGTTGATTTTTTAATGGAATTATTTATCGGTAGTTATTTATGTAGAATTTTACTCTATAAATCGTGGTTTTATTTTGAAAACACGTAAATTTGAATGTATGTCGTCTCGGTTTTATTAATCTTACAGCGTTCACATCGCGATGGAGATTTGGACGCTAAGTAAAAAACTAGTTGATAAGACATTTTTCCAAATGTCCTTTTCTCCGGAAGGTTAAAAAAATGCTCCAACTACCGAACAAATATATAATTGACATTTTAAAAAATATTACATAAATAAAAAATGGTAAAAAAAAAGAAAAGTAGAATCAAGTAAAAATAGGAATTAGCAATTGAGTTATACTCCACATAAGATTGTTGCTAAAAGTTTGTAAAAATAAAATGTAGTGAATTTTTTAGCTGAGAGGGAGCTCTTAGCTAAACTGGAATCAATGGATCTCCCCTAGCAGCAGTCGCTGGAAGTGTTGTTGACAGGAGTTCTGTCATATATCATCCCATCTAGGTATGTGTTTTGGTAATTGGATCACGCTAATTGTTGATGGCTTTAATTTAATTAATAGTTATGTGTATGGACTGAGCATCGCTCTCTTACACAATGTGATGAGATAAATTTGTATTACACACATATTTTTAATTTTTAAATGTTTTTTTTTCTTCAAAAATTGAAACATTTGTTGTGGAGAGACGAAAATATGTATTTAACAAGATACATCAGTCTAACTCTTTATTTATAGGTTTCTAAGGAGAATGAAGGATTGTCGGTAACAAATGATGGGAATATGATATGCACCCATGGACAAAACTGAAGGAAGTTGCAGCATGTATATCGAAACAATAACTCTGAATGATATTTGAATCATCTCCAAAATACCTTTCTTTCCTTCTAGAAGAATAGAAACTCCTATATAGATATCTATTGCAGATGTCTCTTCTATACCGACATTTTTAATCGCAATCTTATTGAGAAAAATGGACATTTTCTGATCGTGAAACTAGAATTTACTGATTAATCAAGAAACAATATTTGGCCAATTCTGGAATAATTAAAAATCAAGGAATAGTTAATATTTATTCCGATAGATGGCGCAAGCCATCAGCAACTTTTATTTTCACAATCAGGAAATGCCCTTTTTCCCAATCTATTCACCAGATCCAAGTACAAATTCATTTTTCACACATTATTTTTTTTCACCCTAAATTTACTACTTATATTAAATAACTTTTTTACATATACACACGCAAATATATTAAGATTTTACATAACTTGTCATTCCTCTGGTATTAGTTTAAATATTCGACACCTAGGTTTGTTCTATTCTGAATTACTTTATACTATTTTTTTAAATTAAAATTTATCTGCCCGAATATTTGAGGTTCTGAAATATTTGATAGAAATTCCTTTATTGATCTCAATTCCCTAAAGTCATCAAAAAGAGAGTGCCTTCATCATCAATATATTATGGTGATTATCCACGTCAAACAGTATGCAAATAAGATTTAACACAGAGCTATGCAACTTGTGCAAAGTAAATGAAGAAGGTAGGGGGAGAGAAATGCGTTTTCTAACAAAGAAAGAAAGAAAGAATGTGTAGATATGTATTTATTATGTAAATCAGGTTTGTTCAGACAAAAGGTTCTGATTGGCTGCCGATGCAATCAGCGTTCGGCGCCATAATCAGCTGTTTCTCTCAAATCTCCCTGTGAAAAATGACGAAATAGATTTGGTGCTGCTGGGATAAGTTCTAATAGATTGTGATAAGCTTTCGCGATAGGTTCTGATAGGGTTTAGATCACAGTTCTAATATTGCTAGAGATAGTGATATAGGCTCTGAGGTAAGTTTATATGAAACATTTTTAAACATTTAAAAACATTTTTTTCCCAAATATTTCTAGAGATTGCTCCTCCCTCTTTATCAATTTATTGTAGAGTAAACTTTATTTACAAATTCTTGTAGATCACACGAAAACAACTTTGTCATTGGTTAAAAATAATTAATGATAATAATACATTAAAATTGAAAAAAAAATAATAATAATAAATATTATGAAAATTAAAGGCTTTTGTGAAATTAGTAATGTAGTATTTTATATTATGTTTTTTGAGATAAGTGTTGGTAGATTCTGGTTGATTCCCATTTTATTCTGTCAGCATATGTATGGTAGAAGTACTGTCTGGTAAACTAAAATAAAGATGATTCAAACACAAAATAAATATAAAATATCATTTTAAAGGAAATGACGTATGTTTTTAATTATTTCTGTGAAAAATAGACACTTCGGCCAGATAGAGTTTTTTTTTAATTTTCTCAACGTTTCAACAAAAATCGTTTGTCTTCGTCAGAAGAAATAAATAAAGCATTTGGCGTTAAAAATTGTTCTGAGGTTACAAGTTTTCGAATTTAGTACAACATCTAAAGCACGAGTCAAAAACTCTAAAATAAAAAAAACTCTAACTGTGACCGAAGTATCAATTTATCACAGAAATGCCAGCCAGGCAACCTCTACCTTCAGGTATTAAACTATGTTAATTTTTTTCCGAACGTCTTAGTATATAGTTAAATTGAAGATCTATCTTTCTAAGTGGCTGCAATTAAAATATCGTCTTTGTTTTTGTTAAAAAGTTATCTATATAAATGTTTTGTGTCGCTAACTATCCAATTGTAATGGAAGTTGAATTGATTAAGCTGAAATAGACACGGCTTAGAAATGAAAAATAAAGGAGAGTATGAAAGAAGAAGAAAAAATCATTTTTAACTTTTCCCCAATTGAGAAATAAGAGAAGAGGTATTTTAACCCTTGAGAGAGGCAATAAAGAGAGAAACGGAATAATTTATTCACAGAATATTGGCGCAGCCATTTCTACGTTTAACGTCACCTCTCGCCAGGGGCAATAAACACAAATAGAGAAGGAGAGGAAGGAAGGACTAATTTGGTCTATGGGTTTTCTTTAATCTCGACCCCATCGACGCCCTGGCATAATCCTGCAGGGAATCACGGCCTATCCATCAAATATGGCGCCCGGACAAATATTCCTTCCCTGATATAGAACTTCTGCTAATTCGACACTTGGTAGATGACGTCTTTTGATCTCATTCAATTTTTTCACAAAGATATATATCTTAGTTTGAGTTATATCCTTGGAAATTATAGAAACAATTTACCAAATATGGCGTCTGGACAAATATTCCTTCTCTGACATAGATCTGCTGCTAATTCGACACTTGGTAGATGACGTCTTTTGATCTCATTCAATTTTTTTCACAAAGATATATCTCTTAGTTTGAGTTATATATAGGTGGAAATTATAGAAACAACGTAAAACTTTTAAAATATATATATTGCCACGTGGAAAATTAGGGAAGACAAACTTCAGTATGACACAGAAATTTATTTAAGCCAAGAACTAACTATGAATGATTAAAAAAGATAAGCAATGAGGTAATTTACAGAGTATCAAAATATAAACATCAAAAATGATACGCTGCTAAAAATAATAATAAATAGTTTGCTACAATATTTTATATTGGAAGCTTTCTGATTTGCTCTTTCTCAACCTGTATTGCCCTTTTTACATACCATAGTTACACATTTCTACCAAACCCTTTTAATGTATATAAATATCGTGAATATTTGGTTTTCTCTCATTTTTTTCTGACATTGTTTTCAATTTGAATCAAGATTTTTATTCTCGTTTTACCTTGTCACGTTTTTCGGGCTGAAGACAGAAGTACTTCTCCGTTAGCTCGGTGTGTTCAAATGAAGAAGTTTATGTTTAAAATTTGATTTTGCTATCTATCGACAACATTTGTAACAATAATTTTGTTGTTTCATTTCACACATATCACCAATTATCTCTAAAGACCTTACTGCAATGATAAAAGTTCAACAATGTTATCATTATGAAAATTCGGAACTATTTATAGACGCGTATGATTCTTTGAAAAATTAAACAATTTCTACTGTCCTTACTGCAATGTTAATTTCCTTTGCAGTAAGGGCAGTATACATTTTTTAAAGAATCATACGCGTCTATAAATAGTTTCGAATTTTCATAACAGATGGCGCGCTAATACAACATAATGTTATCATTGCAGTAAGGTCTGTAGAGATTATATTTGATGATATTTGAAAAGAAATACATTGCCAGAAATTATTGTTACAAATTGTAAAGAAGTTTATGTGGAGCCAACAAGGATTGCTGAGGTTAGGTAGGGAGTTATGTAAAGGCCAGTATGTAAATATGACCAGCTAGGAGAGAGAGTTTATGTCCAATATCACCCCGGGATATTAACGCGGTTTATGACGTCACTGGTGTCAGCAACAACGCCATCTGTATATTAGAAAAGAAACTATTTAGCGCTGATATTTTCTTTTATATATAGAGAGAAATACTTCCTGATGTCCTCTTACGGTGATGGAATACTTTATATACATTATTTTAAGAAAAAGGCACCTACTTATCGTGCAACTGAAAGTTGCTGATGGCTTGCGCCATCTATCGGAATAAATATCAAATATTCTCGTTGATTTTCAATTATTCCAGAATTGGCCAAATACCCATTCTTGCACCACGCTGATGAGGGCCAACAGCCCGAAGCGCGTCCGTGGTTAGTTTTTCTTTATTAATCAAGAATGGGTATTTGGCCAATTCTGGAATCATTAAAAATCAACGAGAATAGTTGATATTTATTCCGATAGATGGCGCAAGCCATCAGCAACTTTCAGTTGCACGATAAGGAGATGCCTTTTTCTTAATGTATGCACCTTATCTCAGTACAATATTACATTTGTACTATTTTTTCATACTTTATATACAGGTATTCTTAGTTGACTTGTTTGTGTTTCCGGGAGAAATAAAAGGGGAAAGAAATAAAAGGCGATAATTTTAAGGAAGGGGAATATATAGAGAAGGTGGGGTGTGATTTAACAGAGAATCCAAATAGGAAAATGTAATAATGTGGGTTGATATGTTGCACCTAAATGTATCTGAAAGACAGATATGTCTCATATAAGGAAATGACACTTACACTCATGGAGACAAAACTCAAGGAAGTTGTACCTTTTACCATGTATATCGGGATTCAGAAAAATAAATCCGAAAGATATTACAGGGACCTTTATTGAAGACACACCAGATAACCAAGTATGAATAAAATTGCCTTTGTCTTCTTAAAAAAGATAGACGACCGGCCACATCAAAGACTTTCTACTTCCTTAAGTTTTAGTCCATGAGTGTCATCATGAATATTCCACCTATTGTCCGTATTTGCCGCAATCAAGCAGACCCGGGCCTGTGACACACATCGCCATATCTCCATAACCTAGAAGTTGATGACTGGGAGCATTTCTGTAAATTCACAGATTCCTATTATAGGAAATGAAAATTTTTAATCATGAATGTTTCTTTTATACACAAAACAAACTTCTAATGTCCTTACTGCGATGAAATATATTGAGAGAGTTCACCATTGATGAGCCAAGCCCTTCATATATTTATATAATATATATCGCAGTAAGAACAGTAGAATTCGTTATGTGTATAAAAGAAACACGCGTACTTGAATACTCTCATTTCCTATATATGAATGGCACGTTTTATTCTCTCTGTTTGATGATATTGTTGGGTCCTCAATTTGGATTACCCTCTCGACCTTCCATACATCCAGTTTATTGTGTCACACACCCGCCTTAAATCCACCCGGACGACGGCTCCAGTCGTTAGACCTAGCGACCACCCAACGCTTCAAGAAGGTCACACGCCCTCCACGCTCCAGGAGGAGGATGATGCTCTAGGCACCACATCTCCCTCCAGTAATGCCGTTATTCACTCCGAGACAAGGGAGTCGGTGGAAGGCTGGTTAAACCGTTTGGTTTTCGACCACTACGACCCGGGTTCGATTTCCGCATTGGACACTTTTTTTCTGATTTTATAAAAACATGCTCCAATGGCCCCCGATTCTTGCAAAAGTCCAACCCCACCAGCGAGTGCAAGTAACCAAACGGAAATCCGGCACATTTGTAAGTGCAAAGTCGAACTGATTTCACATGTGTATACATGTGGTGCACTTACAGTAAAAGCAATCGACTACTTCTACCCACCATGATTATCATGGCCTGTACCACATGCACTAGGGATAAGCAAAAAAAAAAAAACTCCGAGAGAATATGTCTGTCCACATATGCTGGCTAAAAATTCAAATATTGTAACAAAGTATTTATCAATTTTTATTATATTTATTAACAGAGTGGTCATTTTTATGTTTAAATTTTGCTACTCTGTAAATTCCCCTCGTGAATTATCTTTTGTTTACCATTCATAGTTTGTTCTTGCCTGAAATAAATTGTTGTCTCATCCCGAAGTTGGTCTTCCCTAATTTTCCACGTGGCAATATTATTCCATGAAAGGAGTTGTGAGCTCATATAGATTTGTAATGAAAGGTGATTGTTGAAGTACCTATAACAGTACCTATAAGAATAAAGGTCACATTTCCCGTTAAAATAGACGTCAAAACTATACGCCTTACATTGACCGTCTCCGCATACTAACGGACTCGGGACAGTGTTAAGGCCACAGCACCAGCTTTGGAAAACTGAGAAGCGTCCACCCGGAGACCATGGTTCCGAGATAATGGCCCTTGTCAGTTAAAGACGGACGTCATTTAATGAGATCTACACTAGATCTAATGGAATCTTCACAATCCGCCGAAGAGATGTTTAGCTGGTAAAGTGGGGTCAAATATCTAGGTCAAATCTATGAACAAAATATAGATGGGAATTTTACTGAAAGGATATTGAACTTTAAAAATAGAGGTCACCTCTCCCGTCAAAACTGGACGCCATCTATTGACCGTCGCCGCAACACTAACGAAGTCGGGTCAGTGACAAAGCCACAACACCAGCTTTGACAATCTGAGAATGAAGGTAGAGGTCACCTTTATTCTTATAAATCACTATTTTCCCGGGAAAATATCCATCTATACCATTTGTACAGTTGTTCTCGGTGTGAACGTTGAGAGACTCCAGGTTAACAACCACCCTGTACGGAATGTAGAAAGATTTGACAAAACCCGCTTCCAAAATATTTACACAGCCGCCATAAAACTCCAACATAAAGATCGCTCTGTGATATCCCACCTTTCATCCCCGTTCAGGAAAGTTGGAATTTCTTGCTTTTATTGTGTATATCCGATTATATATAAGCTGGCTCATGGTGATAGCATTCTCGCCATGTTTGACTCTCCCTTCAATATGCTCTTTTATATGGGAAACTTCTATATATTTATTCGAATTGATTATTATCGTAGGATGATATTTTTTATGGTGACAGAGGATGATATTTAAGATCGAAAATAGTATACCTCTCCCTTTATAGAATAAATACGCCAAAAACGACGTATTGATAATATATTTTAAGAATATATATTAATATAGATAAGCCGCATTATATTGTATTATGAATTACTTTATATAATATTTACGAACGGAAAAATATGTCCAGGGTAGCTTAGTGGACATGGCATCTGCCCGGTAAGCGGAACACTGTGGGTTCGATTCCCATCCCTGGACACTTTATTTTTTCGCTTATCATTACTCTTCACAATTCATCCTTTCATACCTCATCCCTAAGGTTAGAAATAATCGTTATTTCTCCTTAAAATAAATTTCGAGTTTTCGTTCAAAAGAAACACATGCGGGATCAAATGTCGTTCTATAGATAAGGGAGGTCATATAACAGTTCAAGTTGGCTTTTGTTCGAATTTCTCAAAACTAGGATTGTAGGACATTCTTTATCACCATCCTTACATTTGATACTAGGCGATTTTAACTAAATTTCATTGTATTCATTTATTAAATTAAAAATATTTAATATTTATCCCGATAGATGGCGTTCTGCCATCAGCAGCAGCTATATCAATCGGAAGATATTATTCCATTGTGATAACACCCCCTGTACCATTAATCGCTTGTTAAGCATCTGTAAGACATTCTGACAACAATGTCTCGTTTTTTTTATCTTTCGTCCTGGTAGTTCGCCTCCTACTTGGACAAATAGAAACCTGACATTTATTAACTGAGTGTATTTCTATTTCCAAACAGTAGCATTATATAATACTTAATTAAGTACTTCACAAAGTGTTTATTTACCAATATATTTGTATCAGCAAGCTTTCGAGTTGAAAAAAACAACTCTTATACAGGCATCTACTAATCGTACAACTGAAAGTTACTGATGGCTTACGCCATCTATCGGAATAAATATCAACTACTCGTTGCTTTTTTAAAATATTTATACCAGAATTTACCAAATACTAACGATTAGTGTATATTTATTCCGATAGATGGCGCAAGCCATCAGCAACTTTTAGTTGCGCGATCATGAGATGCCTTTTTTTCTTCTTCTTAATTTATCCATCTGATCTGAATACAATTTCAATCTTCCAAAGGCGTGTTTTTTAAAGTATAAACACTTTAAAATAGATATTTGTAAAAGGTCCTTACACACGACTGGACTCTACTGTCTATTTTGAAATGTTTATACTTGGGAGATACGCCTGTGAAAGAGTTTATTTTTTAACTCGAAAGCTTGTAAATCTTTGTGTGGGAATAATAGTTACCTAGAAAGTATTCAAAAAAAAAAAGAATAAACAATATTAAGGTAAAGGGTTTCTTTTCATTTTGATTTTCGCAAGTTTTCGGGCAAATTTTCTGTTCTTCAACTTATAGAAGTACTAGCCGAATGACCCGGGCAACGCCCGTGTTTTACCCGATTGAATGTTTTGATTCAAATACTATTTGTTACAATTATAAATTGACGCCTTAAATAATTGCATATGTTAGTTAATAACTATAGCCTATGTGCTTTATCTGTCTATGTACTGTTGACTTCCGTAGGCGTCTCATACTGGGAAAAAGAAAGAGAGGATTCCATTTAGTTATTAACTAATATATGCATTCATTTAAGGAGCGACCCGCTCCAACACAATAGTTACAAAGACGAAATAGCGAGTGGGGGGGGCAAAGGTGGCGTGACCGTAGCCAACCAATAGGAGGGCGCCATTCCAAAAAAAAAAAAAGCAAACGGTGACAGAGATGAAAACTGATGACTGATTGATTAGGAGATGAGGAATGACGCTCGTAACTGTATATAGAAGTATATGCCCGTTGAAGAGCAGAAATTTTGCTCGAAAACTTGCGAAAATCAAAATTAAAAGAAACCCTTTACCTTAATATTGTTTATTCTTTCTTTTTCGAAAAACGTTGTGTAAATAAAAAGTGAAGAAACCTTTATGTGAAGTACATGATTAAGTATTTTATAATATTTTCTGCAATTTTCAAACGCGATGGAATAAAGAAAGTTAAATATAGTTTTAAAATGTATCTCAGAGAACAATATGCAATTTTTCTAATCACTCTGAAGGTTTCAATGGAATGTTTAGGTGTATTATATTTCAACGGATGATATTTTGATTTCATTTTCATTTTCCCTTCTCTCCTTTGTTTATGTTTCTTTTTTTCCTTTTCTCCATGAAAATGATGTATGGCGAGTCCTTACAGGACGGAAATGTCCTAATAAAGCTGTTGTTGTTGTATTTAAAAAAGGGGAAACAATTTTCAACGGGTTTCCGTGGAAGGAAAGATACTCTGCTGCAGGTGATGAAGATGCCTGAGAAATATAGATGAGCCTTACAAGACATATTGCGCAATACTTACCTAATTAACTCCATCTATCAGCTGCCAATTAACGCAGTTTCTTGTTTAGCGACGCATTTTTAACTAGCGCTAATTGGGTTACCTACATTCTGGGTGTCGGAATCTTTCATCAAAGACGTGAAGGGAAGGATAAATTTAAATTAGATTCAAGGTGCCATCTGTCGGTAGCAAATGTAACTATTTAGCGAGATTTCTCATTTACATATAAGCAACTTCCTATTGTCTCATTGCGATATAACATTACAAGTGCCTGGCTCATCAATAGTGAATCCTTCGCAGAGGTGTTGATAGTTTATTCTACTAGACCGCTATACCATTGTATTGGACTGTTCTTGGTGAAATCGTTAAAGGAAACTGTAGACAAAGGTACAAGCCAGATTGGCATAAATTAAGCACAAGTCATTAACGAGACCTCTGTTTTAAATAAATGAAATTAATTGGCGCTATTTATGTTTCTTTTCTAAATAGAACCAAACGTCCTTATTGACACATATTAGGAAGGCCTGGGTCATATCAGTGATGGACACTTTCTATTGTGTATATTTCTAATGTTCTCGGGACATATGGATACCTTCGCAGGGAACTCCTGTAAATTACCAAAAATATAGTTGTGGTTATGTTCTGGAGGGCTTCGAGAAACCACAACAAAGGTTGTCAGGTAACAACTGGACAACTACCAGGATTGTGGTATTTATAATGAATAAGATGACATCTATGTAAAAAGGGTAATTGCAGTGATCAAAGGCATATATGCAAATTAAATTAGGTAAATTAACAATAAAAGGATAAAATGAAGAAAATAGAATGTGCTATGTCAAAAAGATTTCTGCTTAACAATATAAACAATACAATATTACAGCAGTATGGCAGATTAAACTGGCTATTTGCTGGGAGGGTTCTCCACTGATGAGCCAGCCCTTCCCAATTCAGTTTTCAATTATAAAAGTTAATATAAAAATTAATATTTAAAATGGAAACAATGTTCTATATTTTATATCTAGATGAAAAGCTATGCAATGTGTAATGCTCAAATTGTGGTTGCGTAAAAAAAATTGAATTGATAAAATATTTATCAAAAGGAACCAATGTAACGAAACTTGAAGGAATAAAATATAAAAGTAAGAAAGGAAGAACCAAATATAAAAAATGAGGTGAATATAAGAAGGGTCTCTCACCAGCCTAAGAGGACTTAAGGTGGTATTTGACTTATTGTTTGGAGTTTTGGATTTGTCTGGATTTAGACCCCTAGGCGGAATCTTTTAAAAGCTTTTCGATCCGTTCTTTACCGCCAGTGGTTATGTGGATTTTGATGCTTCTTTTTTTTTTAAACCTGGGATTTTTCCATGAAGTTTTGGTGTCGAGAGGATGGCCGTTTTTTTCACAGGCTTCTTACCATCTCGGGCCTATTAACTTGGCGGGTAAAATGTTTTCTATCCAAGAGATATCCCTGTATCGTCACATTCTATTTAAGACCTGGGCTCTAGCTTTCAATAAACACATATTCTCATCTTCAGGTACGTAATTAAGCCTACTTACACAAGATATAGTTATTATAACGCCCTTTCAACCTCAGAACAATTTTTAAAGCCTTGCCAAATGCTTTATTTTTATTTACTTCTCCTGACGAAGACAAAAATATTTGTCGAAACGTCGAGGAAAAAAAAACTCTAACTGGCCGAAGTGTCTATTTTTCATAGAAATATGTAACTAGTGTTAAACTAGTATAACTAATAGAGGTTACCTGGCTGACATTCCTATTGCATTCAAATGGAGACACTTCGGCCAGAAATTTATTTTTATTGTATCGACGTTTTGAAATCATGTTTGCTAAATGTTTTTTTTTTCCATCCTGTCAATGACAAAGGTTGTCGAAACGTTAATAAAAATAAAAGATAATATCTGACTGAATGTTCTCATTGATATGGAATAGTAACGCTATCTTATATTAAGAAAAAACTGAAAATATCTGATGGCTAAGCCATCTGTAGGAAAAAAATATCAGCTATTCGTTGATTTTCAATTATTCCAGAGTTGGCCAAATACCCTTACTTTTTTAATCAAGAAATGGTATTCAGTCAATTCTAGAATAGCAGGTCCTATCTGGTTTCAAGATAACAATGTCCCCTGTTTTCCCTGTTTGCCAATTCAAGTAAAACTCAGTTCCTTCATTAAGGAAGAAAGTTATAAAAGTCCAGCGTTTAAAAACATCTTTAATTCAGAATCCTTTCTAATTATAGTATTCATTCTAAGCTATTCATCAAGAACCAAGAGACGGTATCGTAGCTCATGAGGATCTTCCGAGGCTCGATTTTTGCTAGTTGAAAACTTTACCCAATTCTAGAATAATTTAAAATCAACGAATAGTTGATATTTCTTCCTACAGATGGAGCAAGCCTTCATATATTTTTAGCTACACGATCAGGAGATGTGTTTCTTTTAATTTGTTCACCAGATACCTGGGCAATTTTACCTTGGTACCATTTCCCACTAAGCTATATAAATATGACCTGTGCAAGAAAGCTATCCATGATTTAAACATGTCGCTATAGTATTGTGAAGGATTTTGATGTAAAAATCAATAAATGTTTGTGGAAATATTTGAATTACTCGATGTCTTAACCGATATGGCGTGGGGGATATACCTAACCACGACAATGGTTCAAACCTCGGAAAAGCCAGTTCCTAGTTTTGCTGAATCATGCTCTGGAGTAAATGGCCACAAGCGAAGTCTGACCTTATCTCTCACTTCTAGGTGTTGTGCCACACTGGGAAGTAGATATCGGGGTGATGGTCCACTGTCATCTATTCGAATATTGTTATTTTATGGAAAGTATTCTGTGTGCCGATCCTGAAGGCCTTTCGAACTGTTGGCCTTTATCAGCTGGTGCAGGGATAGATGGCAGTAAGCCATCAACAACATTCAGGTTAAATACTAATAGGATGATATTACCATTTATTATATATATCAGAAATATAAAGAAAAAAATATTTCGATGAGAAATTAATTATAAATCCAACCTCTTCATAAATGTTTCTATTTGTTTTTCTATCGTGTTGAATGGTTAGGTTTTCCTATCTCACAGTCGCCTTTCCGAAACCCGCGAACGTCTCAGAAAGGTGAAGATAAATATATGTAGCGTACAAGTTTACTAAACCTCGTTGAAGTCAAATCTTCATCCCCAAATTGACAGATTTTGTAGTTCAACGAGAGAGAGAGAGAGAAGAAATTGTATCTAGACAATTTATATATTTAGTAGATCAGTGTTCCATCAGAAATCTCCATTCTTTTCAATGTTCGCCAAATTCAATCTCATTCCAAGAGTCCCTGAAATATTAACCTGTTCCCCGGCCATAAACAAAGGTCCATGGAGGGCTCCAGAATTTTAATGGACTCTCCGTCGTGTAACCGCTCAGATTTACGAGGATTTTAATCCGCGGACCGCTGGAAGTTACGTTGTTTTGTATTCAGATTGTTGGAGAGATAACTCCACTCAGTATTATTTTACAAACATATTCTTTCCACCTTTTCCTTAATTTAAATAAATGGAAATCTTCAAACACGTAGATGCCGGAGCATGAATGTCTTTTTGAAGATCGTTTGTTGGTTGGGAGTTTTTCTGGAACAATACATAGCTACATTAACCTATTATTTATTTATTTTCCGACGTGTCAGTAACTTGCTATCACTCTCTCCTCAGTGTAATGATTATTTTTGAATCATTTTATCACACACACACAAAGCCTTTATTAAGACCCCATTGGTCTTTCACAGATTCTCCGGAGTGTAGACAATATATATATCTATTTTTTGCTTATCCCTAGTACACGTGGTACAGGCCATGATAATCATGGTGGGTAGAAGTAGGCGACTGCTTTTACTGTAAGTGCACCACATGTCTACACATGTGAAAAGCAGTTCGACTTTGCACTTACAAATGTGCCAGAGCCCCGTTTGGTTACTTGCACTCGTTGGTGGGGTTGGACTTTTGCAAGAATCGAAGGCCATTGGAGCATTTTTTTTTCTTTTTTAACATAAAAAGTGCCCAATGCGAGAATCGAACCCGGGCCGTAGCGGTCGAAAACCAACGGTTTAGACCCTCCTTCAACCGACCCCCTAGACAATAATGATCAGAATGAGTGGGGTTTTAAATGTACAGTATTGTATGAAATGCACTAAGAAGGAATCATTTTATCTACAAATCGTGTATGTATATAAGTAGAACTAGGAATCAAAATAATCATTCCCTGAGTAAAGTGACAGCGAGTTCCTGAAACATCGGGGAGTGAATAAACAAATTCGGTTTACATGTAGCCTTATATAGTTTTCAAGGAATAATATCTTATATTTTTTACAACGTTTCGGTAGATTTGTATTTATAAAGGATGTTAGCTAGCTGGTACCTTCCTATTCTGTAGTAGAAATCTCGGACTGTTGGAAGTTTTTGTACGATATTTCGATACATTCGTAAGCTATGTCATATCTTGTGTGCAATGTTGGTAATTGTTAGAGATTACTGATTCCGGCTACTGAAGTACATTCATGGACAAACCTTAAGGAAGTTGTGCCTTTTAGCATGTATATCGGGATTTAGACAATAACTCTGAAATATATTACAGTGACCTTTAACGAAGACGCACAAGATAACCAAATATGAACAATATTGACTTTAAAAAAAAAAATAGCCGACCGGCGACATCAAAGACTTTCCACTTCCTTAAGTTTTGTCCATGAGTGTAAATATGACACAAGTTTTTTCAATTCTGAATGAAATCAACCTCTTAGTGGTTCCTTAATCCATTATTTGCATAATCGAGTATTGTCATTGTTTCATCTCCCTCTCTTATTCCTTCTTTGCTCTGGAGGGTATTGATCTAGAAAGTCACCTGTCCTGTTAAACCAGAGTTTGCAAGACGGTCGATAGATGGCGCTTGGCGTCTGTTTTAACGGAGAGTTGACTTTTTTTTTTTACAAATATTAATCGCGTGCAAAAAAATATATATATAAATCTGTTTTATGAATATGTAAAATTTATATGAATGTGTATTTACAGAGGGTGTTTCATTTTCAAAATAACGATTTTGCAACGCTGTAGCTCGGGAAAGAATAGCGCGATTCGCGTGATGTTATATTTATTCTAAAGAACAAACATTGATTTATATTTCATCAAAAAAAAAATATTTTTAAATATTCGAAATACCTATAATTATAAGTCATTTTGTAAAAGGTTACGTTTTCAGAACTTCCGAGAAGAAATATGCAAATATCCATCCATCCGAACAATGCATCTGCTATGCACGGGAAAATCAGATCGGTGGATAAAAGTGTTTAAGCATTGAATGGGTGCCGGTGAAAGGTAAGATAGAATTCTGTCCCATTTGGGTAATACTATCCACGGACTGTATCGCTTGTATAACTCCAGTTTGATGAACTAGATTTGCATAACCTTGCTATTGTAGGACGGATATTTAAAGAATTATTATTTGACTAGGAAGCAAAGGCTCCGTGAACATTTTTTTATTTTAAGATGGTATTTATATTATGGCGCTCTTTCTTTCACCAAACTATATGTTCATTTAAAATTACACTCATGGACAAAATTAGATAGAGTGGAAACTCTTTGATTGACGCTTGTTGTCTGTTTTGTGAAGAAGACAAAGATAATTTTGTTTACACTTGGCTATTTCGTGTGTCTTCAATAAAGGTCACTGTAATATCTTTTAGAGTAATTGTCTTCGATATACATTCTAAAAGGTACAACTTCCTTAAGTTTTTTCCATGAATGTATCTTTCAGAGTTATTGTCTGAATCTCGATATTCATGCTAAAAGTTACAACTTCCTTAAGTTTTGTCTATAGGTGTACTATAGTGGTGAAGTAAGAGTTCAGAGAAGCATGTCATCTATAGATTGTTGTGTGTGCAGGTGCTCACAAACTCAGCAAGCTACCTCCCAGCACTCTGCCCTACTTCGCTGAGAGGATCCCCAACGTGACGGTGGCAGCTGGGCGGGACATCAGCCTGCCCTGTGTGGTGGAGAACCTGGGGAACTACCGGGTGGGTACTTATTTGCATATTCTCTCACTAATTGCATATTCTCTCACTATTTGCATATTCTCTCACTATTTGCATATTCTATCACTAATTGCATATTCTCTCACTCTCTGAGGCCTTTGTGAAACTGCCAAACGTTAATTAGTATAAAAGTAATTCCACTGTCCTAAAAGCTTATATTCATAGTTTACTTGAATACCATTTCTAAGATTCCATCCTTCAGTGTTGCATGCATATAAACGCGGAACGATCCAATACAGTATTAGAGCTCTAAAGAAGCGGTCTGGTGGATTAAATTTGCGAAACCGCTGGGAGGGTTCACCACTGATTAGTCATACCCTCCCAATATTTTTTTCATCGCAGTAAGGAAAGTAGAGGTTTGATTTATTTGTGAAACATTCGCGTTTCGGTGTTTTAATTTGTATTATATAGACATATCATATCTCAGAATATTTTGATCAAAGTATTTATTTTATTAATAATACAAGGCTCAACTCTTAAATTATAGTGTAGGATTTTTTGGGGATTGGGTACTTTGTGTACTGTCGAATTGCTCAACTTCAATCATAGTTTCTCATTCAAGGAGGATGTCGGCTGTAGTACTGGAAGTGTTGAGAAGTCACAGTAGCTTTCATCGCCGATTGTCAAATGTATTTTTCCTCTCTTAAAGAGTCATAGAGTTTTCAGGCTCTTGTGTTTTAATGGATGCTTTCTGCTTTCTCAGAAACTCTTGGAACTATGTGTTTCTTGTGGGTCTTCATACCTTCGTGTTACATTGTGTTCTGAATCATTCCAATGTTTGTTCTGCATTGTTTGGCAATATCTCTGATCGACATGCTTTACGGATTGTCTTGATGATTTTTTGCAAACAGAGCAGGATCACTGGGACCATCCTTTCTTCCACGTCCAGGTTTTATTTCAAGAGAGGAACTTTCAAAGAAACTGATTTCCAAATGGCTTGAAAATCCACAAACGTCCAACCGTATTGATCGCAAAATACTTAAAGATATCTCATAGATCAGTTTCTTTGATTCTAAGTTCAAAGAAACTGATCTATGAGATATCTTTAAGTATTTTGCGATCAATACGGTTGGACGTTTGTGGATTTTCAAGCCATTTGTAAATCACATTTTGACGACGTTTCTCTGATTCATTATTGTGAATGATGGCTAACTCCAAAACAAAAAATATTCTTTTAACACACTTCAAGTAAAGACTCAGGTTCTCGAACAGTGACCACGAGGCAACTTGCACGTGATGTTCACAACACTCAGTTAAATTTGGCGGCTCGTTTCTTATACAGGTCTTAATTACACATTGGTGGAATTTCATACGAACACAGATTGGTGTGAGATTGGCACAGGCCATGATAATCATCAGGCGGTTGAAGATCAACGAATCCTAATTCCCGTTAAATTTGTTTCCTTGTTGGATCATGTTTGGCCAGCTTTCGTGGCAAGTACTCTCCTTCAACAATAAGCTGACCGTATTGACATATTATAAATGCGATTGATAACAGAATGATAACCATAGTGCATAGATATTCAATACCGTTTGTACAGTAAGTACGTCACATATCAACCCATGTAGACACCTACTCTCACGTACTTCCAATTCTATAAAGTTCAGTTTAGTTTGTCTTATATTTACTTTAGGAAGTCAATATGGTTTGTTTCCACGTGGCTTCAATACAAGGTTATTGTGCCGGTTCGCAGATAATCTCAGAGTTGTAACGCTGAGACATCAATATTGCCCTATTGAAGATTTTAATACACTTTAACCCAGTTAAATAACTTTTTTAAATCAGAAATGATCATGGAATACACAAAGTAATGGTTCAAACAGTATTTACTTCAATTACAAGCAACTTACCGCTGCACTTGTGGAATTCGGAATGCGTTGTGTGAAAATGGTTTATACGACTCAGGTCTTTGAACTCAAAGTTGAATTTTTGTTTGTAAAAGTGGCCACTCCGGAATTCAGTCCCTGGTTATGGCTGTTGGGATAGACGGTTTGTCTTCACCAGCCCCACGGAATTACAAACAAACAAATGGTTTGTCGATGATAAAGATACTTATCAGATCCTTATATTTCCACACCCTTACTAGGAAAGAACAAACGGCGATTTCAGGATTACGAACAGGATATCTTAGAATGCTCAAATTTAATGGAAAAATCAAAACATTCCCCAAATGCCCCAAATTCGATTCCCAACCAGCCAGTCCTGAACATCTATTGAATTATATCAAATCCTCCAAAAAAGACCTCTGGGAAAACCCCAGGACTATAATAGAAAAGCTGAGACAATGGAACCTAATGGAGATCGCATAAACGACTTAAGAAATAAGCAACAACACAACAGAAGCTCGTCTCCAGAAACCTGTAGCATTTGTTTGATTGATATCTAGGAGATTTAAATCTATTGACAAACAATGGACAATGGATAATCATAGTTTTTAATTATTATAATATAAATAAAAGTGGAGGAGATGTTATTTTTATTATTAAAGCCGAGATCGCCGCACATCTTAACACGAGAGAAATGAGACAATTTATCCCAGAGAAGCTGGAGATATATAACAAACGACAAAAGTCAGGCGGCGATCAAAAATAAATTAACGCCATGAATTATAGATATCCCCCTTCTGTAGTTTCCTATTTAAAAACAAACTCTAAATAATAACAAAAAATGTGAGCCTACCAGCATTTATTATTCTCACAGAATGATATTCTTCACAGAGAAAAAAATCTCAGGTAAACGCGGGCAACATATATTTCAATTTGAAAATTCAAATTAAGCCAAGGCGTTGTTAATATTTGATAGGAGCTGCAACTTTAATGGGACACCAAAACTGGAGGTTTTCTGGGAGATGGAATAAAGCCATCTGGGCGGAAATTCAATTAAAAAACCTCCGCTAGGAGAGAGATATGTCGGGCGAATATCCCCAATATCTCCTTCCATGGAAATAATGTGCCGCTCGCAGGAGTAATGTGAATCAACTTTCGGCTATGCTATGGTCGAGAGGCATGCAAATGGGATTGCACAAGTTGTCCCCCTTTGTTTTCCTGTCTCAAAAGATCCCCCCCCCCCCCCACCTTTCTTCCAATTACAAGTTCCCTTTGACTTAATTTGAAACCAATTTATTGACTGTCCGTGGAGGAGAAGGGAAAATATCCTTTTTAAAAATGTTCTCCTACCGCCGGCAAGTTCTTCTTTGAATAATTATTGCAGAGTTGCAATTGTCTCGGTCAAAGTTTCCGGGTTTGTGGAAACTCTTGAATGTCGGGTACTCAGGTTCAATACGACACGTTGTAGAATCGTCTGCTCCACTACTGGAGATACGAACTATCGATCTTTGGGAAACAGGCTCGAACACGGCTTTGTCCACCTTGTTTATTAAAAATAAATTGATCCAATAATCCTCGATTTTTATACGAGTCAAACCCCATTAGTGAGTGAAAGTAAACAAACGGATCTCTGGCAGATTTTTCTCTACAAGTGTAGACATACTTGCGTGTAGACATACAGATATGAGACATACTGATGTTTATTATGCTAAAAACACCTGCTACAAACTAACCATTAAGGTTGTTCGTGTATTTCAAAAGAATGAATTGGGAATAATGAAAAAAAAATAGTTCTCCTTCCAGACGTAAATTTTTTTTCCGTTTCGATATTTCTACTATCTTTATCAAAATGTTTTATCTATGACAAGAGGTGTTATATTTACAGTAAATATGTGTGTGGAGAGAGGAAATATGTATATATTGTGATTTACATAACTAAATGTGTAAAGTTATTGTGTCAATGTTTAATTATACGTAGAGAATATTTGATGGGGAAACAATTAAATAAAGGATGTTTATTATCCATCTATTGTAGATAGAGGATTGTGAAGTGGGTGTACATCGATTTGTCTTTTGATGATGTCTCTTGTGTTCTACCGGACCCCAGCTCTCTGAAGGATAAGACGAATCTCTTAGATCTTGAAGTACACACTTCGTTAAATTTCCCTGATGGAGCCTTCCTATATATATTTATATATAAGATAAGAGATGATTAAAGCACGAATGTTTCTTTTACACATAAAACAAACTTCAACTGTCCTTACTGCGATGGAAAATATAAATATATTGGGAGGGCTTGGCTCATCAGTGGTGAACCCTCCCAGCGGTTTCGCCAATTTATTCTACCAAACTGCTTCTTAAATCTCTAATACTGTATTGGATCATTCTGTTTTATATGCTACACAGAAGTGTGGAATCTTAGAAATGGTATTTAAGCAAACGATGGACATGAGATTTCAGGAGTAGAATTACATATTTACATCGAGAAATGCTCTTCCACAAATAACAACAAGGTTATTGTTAAAGGAAACATAATGGATGATAAATCAATTCAGTTTATTTATATCTGGGGATATAAGAGTTCGGATGAATAACGATCTGGAATGAAGATATCCAAGGAGCGTGGAGAACATTGTAATAGACATAAAGACTATAGACTGGTTACATATATGGTCAAACCTAGGCGCTAGCCCAATGTTTACCTTCACTAATCTATGGAAGTTTGGAAACTACCCCACCAAAAGGGAAGAGCAATGGCATCCAGCCTAACGACACCTCAGATGTCAATTGAGAGAAGAACATGCAGAAAAGAAGTAAACTACGTGAAACATGGACGGCACTCTGTGAGAGGAAAACATTCGGATATCAGATATGTAATAGAGTAAAGAGAGATGTGGGATAACTGCTGGACTGTCAGTGACATGAAGTCCGTTGCTGGGGAAGGATGGGCCGGAGATCCCGAGGACCTATAGTACTGGAGGACCCGCTCACCGGTCCATCGTGGTTACCAAATGTCGACAGTACCAGACTGTTATTAATGAATATGTCTTTCTCCATGTTATGTATAACCCATATATCTAATCATACGGGAATTAGAGGTTGCCTGGCCGGCATACATACACTCATGGACATATGGGCATAAACTTAAGGAAGTTTATAGTCTTTGATGTCGCTGTCATAGTCTGGTTTTTGTTCCTGTTGTTGTTGTTTTGTCTTTTAATGGTAAGATAGAGGTTGCCTGACCGGCATACATACACTCGTGGACAAAACTTGAGAAAGTGGAAGGAATTTGATGTCTCCGGTCTTCTGTTTTTTTTTTTTTTAAGAAGACAAAAGCAATTTTGTAGATCGTCATTTGAAAATTATCCCGCATGTGTTTCTTTTAAACGAAAAATCAAAATTTATTTCAAGCATAAGCCGCATTATATTGTATTATAAAATAAATTTTGTTCACACTCGGTTATCTCGTGTGTCTTCAATAAAGGTCACTGTAATATCTTTCAGAGTTATTGTCCCGATATACATGCTACAATGATACAACTTCCTTGAGTGTAGTTCTTTAAAAAGAAGGAAAAAAACATTTTCGGAGCGAAGCGCTCTCTTTTTTTAAAGAACTATGAACATATATGTTTTACGAATTTTCGCTTACCATGTCTTGACGCTCGACTTAAATTTAGCCATCACTTCGTGCATTTCAATAAAATACCACTCTGAGTGTCGGACAAAATGACCAAACGTACTGGTTTTCCTCTCCTCATAAAGTCAAACATCCCTCCCTAATATTGTCTTCATTACCTAGCCTGTCCTTCCACCAGTTCTTTTATTTGAATGATGAGATAATTTTTGCACGTATGAATGTAACATATTCTCCCGTAATTTCCAATATACTAATTTCCCTTAACATATCTCAGAGATAATCTTGCTATAAAGAGGTTTAAAACAAGATGTATGTATGTATGGATATATGTATGTATATATGTATGTAAGTATGACAATTTGACAATTAAATAATTTTATTGACTTTTAGTCAATGATTACACCCAAAGTCAATGGGAGAAACTACAAAAATTTACAATAAACTTGATTCTGTTAGGAGCGCAGAGCCAGCCTGAGCTCGTATATTCCCCTTTGAATTAAGGGGTGGTCATCGTGAGCATGTTCGGCGACAGTGCCGAGAAACTCGGCGAGAGAGGCTTTGTGTCTGGGTCTAGATCTGAGAGACTTGAGGAGGTACTCCCTACTTTTGAGCCACACGATCGAATGTGAGAGGTTGTCAAAGTATGTATGTAAATAGAGATGTCGGATGGCGTGTCGATCGACGTAGAAAAATACAATTAGCTTCTATGACGAAACTCTATTTAAACTTGCCCTAAATTCATCGCCCTCATTAATTTTATAATTGCTAATTATGGTAATGAAGTCATTTTGTTATATAATTACATTACGTCGATTGCTGTCAAGTTGAAACCTCCCTCCCCGCGGCTGCACTCTCTGCCACTTCACGTGGGCGACACATGTCTGGGAGAACTTAGCGTTACTGATTGACACACTCCCATATATATATACATATATATATTGGATGGTAAAAAGGCGTATATTGGATTGAATAGAAAGATTTATTTACCCATATTTAGGTTGGCTGAACGCCAACCTTTGCTGATAAATTACAAACTGTAATATTTATTTAAAAAAAGAAAATAAGACCTAATCCAAATAATTTATTAGTGTGTGACGTTTCAGCAACAACATTGTCACCATCATTAGACAAAAGAATAAAATGATTTGTTGTTGTTGCCGAAACGTCACACACTAATAAATTATTTGGATTAGGTCTTATTTTCTTTTATTATAATCTATAATCCAAATTGTGCTTTATCAAACTGTAACACTTGTTTAAACAACTTGTTTACTTGTTTAAACAAACTATAATACCTTGACAAATGTTGGCGTTCAGACACCCAAAATATTGGGAAATAAACATGTTAATTCAATCTAACATATACCTATGTATCATCTAATGATTTAAGTGCTCTATATTTTAAAACACACACACATATATAACACAAAGTTGCGGGATATTCATGTCCCAGAAGAGACTGCTCTCCCTTTAATTGTCTACCAGAACGATGGTACATCACCCAGGTAAAACACTTTACTAGCCATGATAAAGAATGATACACGACATCAGGTTTCAGAAACTTTATATAAATATAAAGATTGGTATACGGGTTTACTTTTTTGTATGAATTTGCTACAACTGGTTTTGGGGCGTTCATTATCATCATTATTAAGACATTTATCATCACCTGTTAATTTTTATTAAAGAATTTTTAAAAAGAACTCTCAGAAGATTTTGACTTGATGCATGTTGGTAGGTGAGCCATTCTCCCCCGGTGCACATCTCCGTGTTTACAATTGGTATCACCGCTGTGGATCCCTCGTAGAATTGGCGGAGAGTGAGCGAACTGAGATGTTCGCTCTGAAGACGCTCTCACGATCGTATTTAAAAAAGTCTTCATAGAGCGACGCATCTCTCCGACCTTTACGCGAGATACATCGTCACAGCGACTTCTCCATGCTCTACCGCCTCCTACAACAAGATCCGGCATCAACAGACACGTCTCGTTCACATAGAAATGAGGACAACCGGCCTGGACAATAAAACCATCTATCTACATCGCCACACCACTCGTTAGAGCAATAATCTATTGTTTAAGATGTGTTTGATAGTTGGTAGATAAGTTTGTTGAGCAGTCGGAGCTGTGGTAGTCGGAGCTGTGTTAGATCCCTACGGACACAAATGTGTAGACAACTCCCTCGGTCAACCAACCCTCTGTTGACACAGAAATCCGTCAAACAGTGACATCCGGGACACCCGAGAATTTCGACGCAAACACGACCCAGGTTCGAGTCCCACATTGGGCAATTTTTTTCTGCCTCAACGATTCTGTCTCCTTGTACAGGTTCAACCCCACTAGTGAGTGTTAGTAACCAAACAGGAATCGGGCACGTATTAATGCAAAAGTCGAACCGCTTTCTACATGTTTGGGTAGACCTGTGGTGTACTCTTATAGTAAAAGACAGTCTCCAAATACTTTCCATGATTATCACGCCCTGTACCATGGGAATACTGGATAAGGAAAACAACTAGTGAACATTTAAGGGTTTCATTCTCTAATTTATGAAACATTTACATTTTTATCATAAATCACTGGGGAGAGAGAAAAAGCCCTTCATTTCTTCATTTATATATTCCGTTGTGAAAACAGTTTGTGGTTGGATGGTTGAGGAGTGTCAATCACGCCGTATTCTCTTTATTCTTACATCCTTTATAAAAAATATAAGACTGCGAATTCTTCTTATTTACATTAATTAAATGAAGCTTTCGGACAATCCTTTCTTCAGCCTACCAAACCTTATACACAAGGCAATGCTATATATCCTTTCTCTCTCCATTGTCTTGTTTATACGTTTAATTGACTGAAGAAGGGCTTGTCCGAAAGGCTTTCCTTTAATTAATGTAATTAGAAAGAGGGGCGTCTTATGATTTTTTTATAATTTGTCGTCGAAATCCTGGAACAATGAATGCATCCATTGTCGCCACGTGGTGAGATGTAAGGATTGGATTGCCCGAGTATTCCATCCAAGAAATAGATAGAAAGAAGCTAATCCATAACACCATCGGTATACTGCCTGCACTTAGGGTGTCAGTAATTGCTAAAAATATCCTTAATTACGTCGTCCATTAGAAATTGCCTTAATTATGGGCCATCGCTAAATTAAAATAATTAAAATTTAATTATGTGAGATCTGGAGGCTTTAGAATGGAGGAGGAGGGCTAAGTGAGTTACTGGAAGTTGGGGAGTGAGTGATCCTGACTCGTCTCGTGTACACCTAGCTTGTGAGCCGAGCGGTCTAAGGCGCTGGTTCAAGGCCTCCTCGGAGGCGTGGGTTCGAATCCCACCGCTGCCACTTTTCTTTTCGCTTTATGCGTCCATCGGGGCTCAAAAATAATCCATTCTGGTAAGCAGCCCCGTAAATGAAGATATTTACGTACACCTAGCTTGTCTTGTCCAGGCTGAGATATTGTGATGTTTGGTCAGCATCGTCTTCTTCTTTCTTATCTCCACTCAATCATATTAGGGTATCAAGACTGTAAAGCTTGAGACTTGGCTGGGTGAAGTAGAATGCGTCTGCCTTTGTTATTAAGACTGGGAGCACTACTCAGTGGCAGGCCGACTTAGCTCCAAAAGAAATGGCCGCCTCTGACATGAGGAACAGACACCATGTGCAGCCGCTCCTAACATGAAGTACAAACACTGCTCATCCTGTATCCCTGGATTAGGAGCCCTTACAGGGTACTATCAGCCGGGCCAGCTGACCCCAGGTGGTCAGCATCGTTCATTTATAAATATCCAATACTGGGAGAAGAGTTTCTTTCATTTATAAACGTTTGTACAAGATTTCAGGCTAGACACCCCTCTACGGTTATAATACATCTTGTACAATACATAGATGGTATCAGTAGAAGGTTGTCCGAAAGCTGCTTGTACAAACGTTTATAAATGAAAGAAACTTCTCCCCGTTTTTTGTAGTTTTGTTTCTATCAAACGAATTGAGATATTGGTATCGTCCTAATTGTGCGTTCATTTGGATGACAAAGATTGTAATGACGTGGCCAGTGTCCAGTCGTGAGATTTCTTCCTCAGTTTCTGAGCAGAGGTCGCTCCAGTGGTTTCTCAAACTTCTTTCTTTCTAGTTTGCATCCAGTCCATTAGGTCGATTTACTTATCTGTCTGTTGCCAATCCTTATATTCTGAACTTCTTTCTTCATCAATCCTTTTTATTAAAATATATACACTCATGGACTTAAGGAAGTTGTACCTTTTAGCATGTATATCGGGATTGAGACAATAACTCTGAAATATATTACAGTGACCTTTATTGAAGACACATGAGATAATCAAGTATGAACAAATTTGACTCTGTCTCCTTTAAAGAAAAATAAACGACCGGCTACATCGAAGACCTTCCACTTCCTTAAATTTTGTTAATGAATTTTTGTGTTTTTCTGATTACTTTAAGCAGGCTTCATGCCCATCCCATTCCACTCAAGAATTCTCCAATCTTCCATCAAACAATTCTTTCTATTCATTCACTTTTAAAATGCTTCAAATCTTCTTTCCTCCGTCTTTCCCATGCAACACCATCCTCAATATCAGATCCATATCAGCCTACAAGCCTACTATTTAACTTTTTACTGAATATCCTCTCTTTAACCTCTCTTTAATCCTTTCTTCAACTAAAGGTCTTCTGTACCAACCGGGTTATAGCCAATGATCAAGAGTAGAAGGAACCAGTAGACGTGAGAGACAGCAGCGGGCTGGAGAGTGTCGACGCCACAAAAACACAGGATGACGACATAATTAGGTTATCAAAATAAAAAAGAAAGGAGTTGCAACAATCTTAATTAAACTGTCCAAAAATATTCAAAGCTGGTTTTAATTAAACAACGCCATCCAAGACTTTCTCAGCTGGACGACACTTTCCTCTTTCTCTCCGTTTGTCCTGTCTGTGTACGTCGTGCTGGAGATACATTCTCCTTACTGCCGTCTTCTTTGGTGCGTGTGTGTTATCTGGGGATAAAAATTACGTTGAGAAAGGCAACACAAAGCGCTGAAAATTCTATCTATGAGCTTCTTTCCAGAATATAGTCAAGAGTTCGACCTTCTCATCGGCTGTCTTCATAAATGTTGCCAATTGGAAATAATATATTCTCTGATAAAAGAAGAAACACAAGACTAGCTTCTTTCTTTATAGAATCTCTTGTTCCTGACCTGTGTTTCTTTTTATAGAGCTAATAGGGAGATTGTCTTAAATTCTCTGTTTATTTCCTAAAATATTGTATGTATGTAATTTAAATAGTATATAATATTTAGAAGAGAAAATATTTGGGGAGGAGGGATGGGTGTCAAGAGCTAAATATTATAAGGTTATGAAAAAATAGTACAAAAGTGTACTGGGATCAGGTGTATAAATTAAGAGAAAGGCATCTCCTGATCATGCAAATAAAAGTACGTGGTTAGCTTTTCTTGATTAATAAAATTCGAAAATAAAAAATATAAATTAAAATAACATCTAAGAGATTCTAAACTGTGTGTTTACATGTGTCAAGTCAAAATTTCTATTGACTGCTCAATATTCAGAATCACTGAATGTTATTGTTGGTTAGCTTAGGTATAGTTTTATGGAAGTGTCGCTCACTGAGGAAGACAGACGGGTGGTTTCCTACAAGGAGGGTGTTGTGTGTTCGGATTGATGAGGCCAACCTGAGAGAGAATGTCATTCCTGAGTAGACCGAATTATTTGGTGCTTGTCACCTGACTCCTGTTGGTACTTTATACCAAGTTGGTGGTGGTGGAGTGAGCGATGTCCAAGCCTGGTGTCGAACTGGTGGCTGACGGGATCCTCGGAGTAGCTGACCTGGCAAGATTGGGCTACAGGCTGGCAGAGTTCCGTAAAACCGTCAGCTTATATCTGGACATTCGCTACCTCACACACAGCTTCTCACCAATTTCGAAGTTTTCCTCAACTCTTATTCTTCATCAGCCGACCGACGAATAAATCTAAAAAAATCGGTTATCTTTCTCGTTTAGGCCATCTTGATACATTTCAGAATGGAGTACGTTTGTAGATTATCTCATCCTGTTTTTGGCGTTCTATTTAGATTTCCCTTGATATTTGAATTACAAAAACATAAGATCTACGAAATATAACTATTTAAGTTTTAAGATTTATTTCTTTAAAACTAAGGCAAACTTCTTACTGCGATATTTTATTTTTATTTATAAATGAAAAATTGATGCTTAAAAGCAGTTCCATTTATAGGATATAGATGGCGCGTTATTGCCTCACGTTTAATTTATTCCTAACTGGTCTGTCTCTCTAGTATGAATTGTTTGTGGAAGACCATTGTACCAATATTTACATGTAATTCTACTGTCCTCAAAGCCTATGTCCATACTTTGATGCCAAAACCAAGATTCCCTCCGGCAATGTCGGTTATATAAGCAGAATACAGTAGTAGAGCTCTAAAGCTGGTTCTGGCGGATTAAACTAACAAAACCGCTAAGAGGGTTTCTCACTGATGAGCCAGGCCCTCCCAAAATTCGTGCTTAATAGTTCTTGTACTGTTCATTTTACATGGTAGAGTCTGATGTTAAACAATAGTGAACAATAAGTGTTTTATTTAAACTTACAACGGTGAAATGTTGTATATGCATCATTTGTAAATATGCATGCATGTATATATGTAAATATACACTTTGTATTATTATTTATTTATTGAAGGATAAGTAAAAAAAAAAATTATTTATTGATATTAGTTCAATAGAGAGCTAATAAGTACAGAGACTGTGTATGAGAAACTTCTTCTCAACCAGATTCTTCTATGTCGATTGATTCATAGGATGATAAGACTTGGTTGTCGTGGTCCATCCATTGAGGATTTTCATGGGAAAAACAATGTGGAGGTTACCTTTGCCTTCTGCATTATATAGTATTGACCCAATAGTAGATTTAACCGCTTTTATAAGCCGTTTCCACAACTTCAAAGACAAGTAATCCTCCATATCAGGATGGAGACTTATCTCTCCTGTTGCTATAGAGCCACCCTCCGTCACGTAGAAACGCCAGTTAGAGATTCCTCCCTTCCTGGTACTATATAGTAGGACATTTCCTACAGTACTTGGGAAGGTCAAATATAGACAGCCATATTTATGACTTATTTTTAGCTTTTTTTTCAGTAATGATTGCTTCTTTTTTTCTAAACCACACTCCAAATTTGCGTTATTAAAAAAATAATAGAAATCGCAAAATCATCAATATTTAGGCTTATTACCTGTCATTTATGACCACTAAGAGTGAAGGTGGTGCTAAGACATTTGTGATTTTACCCAGTTGTATACAGTGGCCTCTCGAGACAAAAGGTTTTAATGGATAAAAATCTTAAAAGGCAATTTGAGATTGGGATCAATAACAACGCTATAAGCGGGATATCGTTATTATAAGATTTTTACACGAATAATGGCGACCAATAGAAATTGTCTCAGTAGTGTCGATGGACCGATGTCGGATAACCTTGAAGTGTCAACCACTAGCTCAGCAGGGAACGTCCAAGAAAAAAAGACGTTTGTCCAATATTGTCCTAGTGTCCCTATTGGAATAACGTCAGGGAACAAGTGTCTCTCTGATGAAAGACTTCCGTTTTGACAGGCGTGTCAGTGCTTTAATAACAGCGCGACACTTTATTACAGCCCGGGTGTTGTCCTGGATGTTTGAACTCGCCGCCCCTTTTTTTTTTTAAACTTCGCCCTTGTCGACTCCCGAGATACCAATGTTTTCCTTTCAAGCAAATATATTTCCATATCACAAGGCCGCTATACACTTATGAGAAAAACTTAAGGAAGTAGAAAGTCTTTGCTGCTGATGGTCGTCTAATATTTTTAAGTAGACAGAGATGTTCACTTAGTTATCTCGTGTGTCTCCAATAAAGGTCACTGTAATATCTTTCAGATCGACAGCGTCGCCCTACGTCACATAGGTTCCAAGACACGTGACCACAGGTTCTGAAGCAAACCGATCAAAAACCTTCTTTTTTCCCCTTTTGTCGATCAAATTTCACTTCAGCAAATTAATTCGCAAATCACCGAAGAGGCCCCTTCCCAACATATACTAAATTGTATTGGAAAGTACAAAGGATCCCTGTACAGAGAACCAAGAACTTGAACTTCTTTATGAGCACGACCTCCAAGATCTTGTCTAATCTAGACTAATGAAAGGATAAGTAAAAAAAAAATCGCGAAACAAATGTGGAATCCGATATTTACCTTTAGCTAAAATCATTAGATAATCAGTTTAAATTTTGGCTGAAGCCGGGGATAAAAATGAAAAAACTTTAAAATGGTTGGATATATATTTCTATAGGAGAGACAATCGGATGATAGGCTTAAAACAGGCTTTCTCTCTTTGACTGGAGAGCTTTCTCCCCGATCTTCCTCAATACAATTGAATAAAAATGTAAAATTAAATGAGAGAATTTGATAGTAAGCTTTCATTTTCGTCTATTTCATTATTTCTCTATAATATGTTCACTCTTAATATTTCAGTTATATACTTGTGTTGTATATACCAGGTCTCTGAAGAAGGAGGAGCCGAGTGTCTCGAAAGGTTTACCCGTTTTTAAATTAAACGTTTCGGGGACCGTCTAGCAGTTTGTCTAACATATATAAAAATATATATAGGTCACCTCTCCCGTCAAAATAGACGCTAAAACTGAGCACCATTTATTGACCGTCTCCTCAAACTAGCGGACTCAGGACAGTGACAAAGCCACGATACCGTGGTCTCTAGGTAGACATACACCTCTCAGTTTGTCGAAGCTGGTGTCGTGGCTTTGTCATCAACCTGAGTTCGCTAGTTTGCGGATACGGGGATAGATAGCGCTTAGGTTTAGCGTCTATTTTGACGGCGACCTTTATTACGATCAATTTCCTCCAGGAAAAACTTCCATCTATTTATATTATATCTACGATTCCACTCAATATCAAAATATTTATTTATATTTTATAACATTGAATGTATTAAAAAAGGCAGATGGAAATAAATCCCCGTGTTGCCGGCCCACAGATGTGAGCCCCGTGTGGAGACAACTTTAATTGTACGATAAATCGAGATTTTGTTTACTTACTTATTTATCTGATTTATCCCGGGGAATTATTTGTTTTAACGATTTTTTTCTTTTCTCCGAGCCTGTAAATAAAGGAAGAAATATTTTATTTAAACTGTCTTGTTTGGAACCGGGGGATTAATTTAGTTGGAGAAAGTAAATTGAATATTTGTTTCTAAATATAAATTCTCTCTCTCTGATGTATTTGATGATGATATCTTAATGGATTGATGGAGAGATCTGGTAGCCATGTCCCTGTAAACACGCGGTACGGGCAGTCATGATTATCTTGGGTTGGCTATACTGTATGTACGCCACTGAGTCGTGGATTTTCCTAATGGGAAGGAGAACAGATTACCTAACAATCCCAAGACTCAGAACTAAACATTATAAAATAATGACAATACATCCAGATGGCACAAGGAACCTGTAGGACATGCAACTAGTCCGCCCTAGACTGACGAGGGCCATTAGCCCGAAACCATGGTCTCTAGGTGGACGCTTTTCAGTTTGCCAAACTGACCCGAAGCCGCTAGTTGCGGCGACGGTCAATAGATGGCGTCTGGTTTTAGACGTCTATTTTGACGGGAGAGGCGACCCTTGTCTCTTTAGATGCAACAACTGTCCTGGTGTCGAACTAACACCTACCCACATATTCTCATGTCCAGCAATGGACGCGGCTTTGCAGAAAATGGACATGGATCCATAGCAGCAACTTTACACATCCAAGATAGAGGATATTGCGACTATAGAGACATGCATGGTGACATCTTAGGCTCTACATTGGACACTACAACATATTTCTTGCTCTTGGAATGCTGCGGAAAATTTTTGAGAGGTTGAACTGTGCCAGGCTTCGAACACCAAAATCAACTCGGTACCTCCCTCGCGTATCTTCCATTCCTCACTCTCCAGGCCGTTTCTCCGCGGCGCCTTAACGACTGCTTCACGAGCTCCGGCTATTCTTGGCGCGCACGTGTCCTCGAACTTGTCACCATGCCGACTGTTTCTTTCGGACGTCACCCTAAATATATACATAGAGGTTATATGACAGGATAACCTGACAACTTCCAATGAGAGACCACTTCCAAGAGAGGATCATATGCTATCTGCTATAGTCTTATATATTTTGTGTCGTACGTTTTATCGCTACTCCAATCTCGACGTCCTGTACATATGTCGTTATCACCCTACCTCAACTCTGAGTTTCACTCTCCCAGTGGTGTAACCTCACAGTGATCTACAGCAATGTGCGGGAGTTAGAATATCATCATTCCTGACAACTACAGAGATTGGTATAATGGCATAGAGTTCCTCACACACACCTACATCGGTGGAATCAATGATGTCTCATACCTGATATATTGTTTGATTAATCTAGATAGAATATTCGAGAGATTACACTACTCAGAAATCACATTAAACCAACCTTAAATTCATATTTATTTCGATAGTTGGCGTTCTTCCATCTTTAACTGCCCATCAGAGAGGTCAGGAAATGTCTTTTTGAGTCATTTTTAAATATATGTAGCCATTTTCTTATCATTTTTCACCTTTTTCTTTTCTGTGGGCGTCTTATATGTTACCACAAGACATTTAAAATAAAGACGTCACCAAGTATGAAACCTCCACACAGGGAGGTAGGTGTCCACGGCCTCTAGAGGAGACCACTCAATATTAAAGAGCCCCTGTGTCACGGCGGGGAAAAAACGGAGTTATTGATGGGACCTATGGCTTTCATAAAAAATGAAACATCTTTTTTTTCCTCTTCAGCTCCACCCAAACCCCCTTCTTCTTTTTTAATGTTTTCACGCGGAGGTAGGTCTTCCGGAGAGATAAGGACTCCTTCCTTCTGGAAGATTTTATCTTTAATTGCTCCTCCTTCTCCAGCCCTGTTAGCTTCTTGATTGATGAAATCAATTCTCTACAAACTCCATGTCGCGGAGATCTTGTGAAATATTTGTTTTAAAATATAGTGTTGAAGTGAAATTGTGTACCGACATCGGGTGTATGGATTTGTTTTCAAAAACGTCGTCTTATCGTGTAACAAAGTTGCTGATGGCTTGCGCCATCTGTCGGAATAAATATAAACTAATAATTGTGAGTTTTGATTATATATTCTAGAATCAAAACGATATTCGAGAATATATATGAAAATATAATCCTGGAATAATTTTAAAAAACAATTATTAGTTGTTATTTATCCCGCAAGCAATCTGTAATTTTCAGTTGCACGATCAGCAGAGGCTTTTTCCTTACAATATTTGTGTTCGGGTGCAGCTGGCGTGTTCATGCCTTGTTATTATAATATCTCTGTTGCTTGATCTCTCTGTTCTGAGAATTTTTGGTGGCGTGAAAGTATTCTGACTTTATTACATGGGGACAACACATGCTGCAATGATCGTGTGTCCATTGGCGGGTACGTTCCCTCGACCACACACTGATCCTTAGGTATCCACGTGTGAAATTTACACTCATGGACAAAACTTAAGGAAGTGGAAAGTCTTTGATGTCGCCGGGCGTCAGGAGATAATGTCAATTATGTTCACACTTGGTTATCTCGTGTGTCTTCAATAGAGGTGACTGTGTATCAACTATATTTGAGTTATTGTCCCGATATACATACTGAAAGGTACAACTTCCTCGAGGTTCGCCCATGAGTGTAGGTGTGTGGTATAGGTTGGAATAAATATATTGTGACCACACACTAGCGGTATATCAATTTAATACACATGTTGAGAACTTAGCTGTAGACGCCTCTGTTTATATGGTGTCGAACACATGGTAGACCGCCTGAAACAACGTGGTCTATACTGATGGTAATGGCGGTTATTTACGGAGGTTATGGTCTCTCTTTAGAGGTAGTTGGACTGTAGTAAACCAAGTTATTTCTTTATTTTATTAGGGTTGGTGGTCGCTCGGGGAGAAAGGTCTTTCTGGAGCATATTATTCCTGTGTCAATGCTGTAGAAGTGTGATGACACAAATATTGTCAAGGACAACAATTTTACATATTCTGTTGTAATTCCGTCAGTTTTAAATAATTATAAGTTGTAAGATATGTGAGTAAATTTATTATCCCTAGTACACGTGGTACAGGCCATGATAATCATGGTGGGTAGTTAGCGACTGATTTTACTGTAAGTGCACCATATATCTACACTGGTGAAAAGCAGTTCATCTTTTGCACTTACAAATGTGCCAGAGCCCCGTTTGGTTACTTGCACTCGCTGGCGGTGTTGGACTTTTGAAAGAATCAGGGGCCATTGGAGAATTATTTTAGGTTAGGAAAAAGTGCCCAATTCAGGATTCGATCCTGGGTCGTAGCGGTCAAAAATGAATGGTTTAGACCATCCTTCAACCGACACGCCTGATGATGTGTGAGTGGTTTCCAATAGGTATTGCGGGTGGCGAGGGTGTTGGTTGAAGAAGAGCGGCCTGTGCCGTCTACTGCCAACGTCCCAGAATGTCATTGTCAGAGAATCACAAACTTTCCCCTTGAAATAAACTTCCAATCAACAACGACAAAAAAAATGTCTATTTAAAAATACATTTACGATTTTTTTTCTTTAAAGATTTTAGCACACATTTTCTCGTGCTTTTTATAAAAGGAAAATGTATCAAGTTTTTACCGTGATAAAAAAAGTTTCCCCGAAGTTTATGAAAGTTTATAAGGGTAATAAAATGAAGCGATTGATTTGTTGACGCGGACTGAGAAATTAAGATAGCTTCAGTATTTATTGAAAACTGATTTTTAAAGGAAAAAAAAAAAACTTAATGAAAATTTTAAGGCCGTGAATTTTCCTGGGCGTTTATTATGGGATGGTTCAATTAACTTGGCTTCTTTATGGCAGCCTTCCATTGAGTACCTTTACAGCGTTTTACAGAATGATATTCTACCAAGAGTTGGGCATTATGTACATCATGTTCCCGTCCAGGAACACTCAACGTACCTAGTGGATCTTTGTGTGGGAAAAATAAATTAGAATATTTCGAGGGATTTCTTTCCAAGTTTATTGAACTTCTAAATGTTTATGATCAAATATAATACAAAAGTTAAATTGTACTGATATCAAGGTGGGTATATTAAGAAAAATATCTCTTATTTGTGCAACTAAAAGTTACTGATGGCTTGCGCCATTTGTCGGAATAAATATAAAAATAATCATTGATTCTTTATTATTCCAGATTTGGGGGGGGGGGCGAATACCCGTTCTTGATTAATCAAGAAAAGCTAACCACGTACGCGTTTCGGGCTGTTGGCCCTCGTCAGAGTGGTACAAGCTGTATCTTAACGACCGAAAAACTGTTTTTTTTTAGACATCTTGAAAAATTATGAAATGGGTATTATAGACTGAAAGGCGCGGGAACGCCAAACTTTGTGAAAATAGCAAAAAAGTGAATATTTCTAGAATAATTAAAAATTCAATAATTAGTTGATATTTATTTCGATAGATGGCGTAAGTCATCAGCAACTTTCAGTTGTACAATCTGGAGATGTCTTTTTTCTTAATTCTAAATATTTGTTTTTTAAGGCTGTCAGGTCGGCATTTATAGTTCTTTAAAATAAAAGAAACTAGAAGATTCGTCAACGTTTCGACAAACATGGTTTGATCTCATAAGGAGAAATTAAAAATAAACATAGCTTTACAAAGGTATTTTGTCGAATTGCCAATAAGAAACCTTTCTGACCTTATGTTGTCTTTAAATAAATATAAATGTTTATTTTTGTGAGAATGTCATCCGACACATTTCTTCACAATACATAGAGAGGTGTGATGAACACAATGTTCACTTATTTGCACATCAGCATATGCTCTGCTGGCACCTCGTCAAGGTCGGTGGATATCTGGGGTTGTCCAACTTGAACGTTACTGTAGAGAGAGGCTACGGTGGGGCAGTCCTTTGACCTATTTATCCACTCAGCACGTCACATCCCTGTCGGAATAATGGCAGTCTGGGAGATGGATTATATATACACTCTTGGACAGTACTTGAGGAAGTTGTACCTTTTATCATGTATATCGGGATTCAGACAATAACTCTGAAAGATACACTCATGGACAAAACTTAAGGAAGTTGTACCTTTTACCATGTATATCGGGATTCAGACAATAACTCTGAAAGATACACTCATGGACAAAACTTAAGGAAGTTGTACCTTTTACCATGTATATCGGGATTCAGACAATAACTCTGAAAGATATTATAGTGTTTGATGACACACGATATAGCCAAGTGTAAACCAAATTGACTCTCTTTCCTTCAAAAAAAAAAAACAGATGACCGGCGACATTAAAGAATGTCCACTTCCTTAGGTTTTATCCATGAGTATAGATTGAAATGTTGATGACTTTGATGCTCCACTAGGATATGTCCCAACAACAAGCCGTGTGTGGGCCACCAGGTGGCGTGGATCCACACGGACCGCTACGTGCTCCTCACCCTCCAGAACCGGGTCATCACCCGCAACCAGCGGTTCCGCGTCACCCACAGCAACTACCGCACGTGGTGGCTGCACATCTCGGACGTGGAGTTCCGGGACAAGGGACAGTACATGTGCCAGATCAACACGTCGCCCATGAAGTCGCAAGTGGGCTACGTCGAGGTGGTCGGTGAGTTCCTCCCTACATAGCTACCTACACATTACACTGAACCAAACAACAACTCCCAATTGGTGTCGTTGTCTCGGAGAGATTTCAGGGAAGTGCTTATATTTTCAGGATACACAAATATCGAGATGTAAAACAGATCAATTCGAGATTGAAGCTAAAAATAAGTTTTTTTTTAAAGTTACAATTATAAACGAAAGAATTAATATGTAAATTTAAAATTGATTCTGAATGTACACATACTTCAAATGTTTACCTATAGCTTGATTCTAAAAATATTGTTTTTTTTTCAAGTTATCTTTGGATTGATAAATTATTCCTATTTGCATAGTTGTGATCACACCCTACACCAGGTGTGTTCCCAAGAGTGTGGACCAGGTTAGTGCTGTTGAAATAAAGTGACGCCTCCGCTGTTAGAAGGATTCTCCCCGGCCATGTTCCGTCTGGTCGCCCGGGATAATCCATTGTTGTCCCACAGGACTCCGCACACTTCCACCCAACTTGGGGAATCCAGCAATGGAAACACGCCTATGTTGACACTACACTATGTTACATATTCCCAGTGGAATACCACAATGTTGGGCGCCATGTCTTTATCTTCGCGCTCATCTTCCATTTTTGAGGAGGTTACGTTGCTGGTTGAGAAGTTTGACGAAAGAACCCAACATATATATATCACCCAATAATTACTTCCCATTTGTAAAATTTATGACCCCATGTACACAACTGCTATGTGATAGAGAGAAAAAAAGCTAAATTATTTTATTGTTCAATGCTTTCTAGATTTATCTTTTTCAATTAATAGAAACCCTAATTGTTTTACGTCGCTAATTTTATTCATCTTCCTCGATTTATCCGGATTTGGGTTTGGCGTTGGAACACAGTATAAAGTACAGGGGAAATATATTAATTCCGAGAAAAAAACATTCTGAAATGACGTAATCTATTTATAGCATTTGTTTATAATCTGTTAATTGGGGGATTAAACCGACATTTTAAAAATAAATACAAATTTAACTACACAGCAGCTAAAATCATAGACTAATTTATGAAAAAAATTGCCTCTTGTATACATACAGCAATACTAAAATTGAAGCTTTTGCTTTACAACACAAATCCTAATAGCTTACGTCATACATTTGTATTTTATTATACATAACGGCAGAAACCTTTCATTAAGTCATTCTGTTCTCCTTCCGGAGTCCAAAAGTACAGCTGGTACAGGCCATGATAATCATGGCGGGTAGAGGTTGGCGACTGTTTTTACTGTAAGTGCACCACATGTCTACACATGTAAAAGCAGTTCGAATTTTGCACTTATAAATGTGCCAGAGCCCCGTTTGGTTACTTGCACTCGCTGGTGGGGTTGGACTTTTGCAAGAATCGGGGCCCATTGGAGCATTTTTTTAATTAGAAAAAAAAGTGCCCAATGCGGGATTCTATCCCAGGTCGTAGCGGTCCAACGGTTCAGACCACCGACCCTCTGTAAATCCCATCTAAATATATTTATATAATTATGGCATTCCGTCTCTCAAATAGACTCATCTCCTGCAGTCCGACAAAGAAACAAAACAGAGACAAAGTACCAATATGTAAATAGGTTACCACGGTTATATACAGTCTTGGTAAAGAGATATAACAACCTTCTAGTCAACGTCTTTATCATATTTAGTAAGGATATTCCTGCTGAATTGTAGAATAGGTAGTGAAAGTAGCTCTCCTCGGTCAATAAATCAGAACATGTAAATATTTGACTTGTTGCGCTGATGTGAGGCCGCTAAATTTTGTCGTTCACCACTGATGAGCCAGGCCCTTCCTATATTCTCCACCGCAATAAATACGATGAGAAATGTTTTTTATTTGAGAAAATAAACGCTGTAAACAGTCGGGTTTCCTGTGAAGAGAACGAGGGATGGACTAACGTAGGGAGGGACTGCCACCTGTAAAAGTCCGGGGCTGTAAAAGATGAGCCTCAGGGGACTGCAGGCACTCCTCCCCCCGGCGTCTTCCTGCCGCATACTTCCTTCATTGTAAGGTAAATTTGAATCATTTATGTTGAATAATGTCTGGCATTAATGTCGGCCACATGGATTGCTTATTTTCATTCATACTCTCTACTCAGAGAATGTAAGGTAAACATATAGCAGGCTTATATTATTTTATACCACGCTCCTTCTATGTGTTTACCTTATTTTCAATTCTGATGAAAGAACACTAGTCGTCGTGAAGAAGTTCCAGCTGTTCAATTGGTGTTAGACGTTGGATCTATAAGACATCAAATGATGTAAATTCAGCGTCTAGAGATTGTCCAGCAAGGATTATGCAATCTTCTTTTTTTTTTTTATGAAGATCTTTTATTTTCCAAAAGTGTTGAAATAAAGTTATATTAAATATATATGACATGGCACTCTTCATAGAGAGAGGAATATACGACTGTTCAATACTTTATGTAGTTAAAGCTTTCGAGTTATTAAATATTCCTCAGAACCACCGTGTTGCATAGTGTCATTAAATTCCCATACCTATCTGCAAGGTGATAGATGGAAGCTATATATGTAACTTGGGGCGAAACAACTTACAGACTTAACCTAAACTTTATAGAGATAACAAAGCAGAACCAAAGGTGCAATCACCATATGTAACAATGGCGTCTTAAATCTTGAACCTCACGGCGCCGTCTCACTGTGAAATATTTAGGTTCACTACTATGTAACTCTAGTTAGTTTTTTAAAGAAATATTTCTGAAAATATCTGTAAATTACATTGCTAGGGGCTTGGCTCATCAGTGGTAATCCCTCCCAGATATTTTGACAATTAGATCTACAATACTGCTACAGCTATTATAAAAACTGCTCCGATCACATATATTCTACATTTTTGCCTCGATAAAGAAACCTAGATGAACTATTGAGATATCTTTTGTGGCTTTAGAAATTAAGGACATTTTTCTAGCCTCGAGTGCGAGGTTATTCAGTCTAAAGAGCTGACAGCATTTGCATATGCGCCATTGTTTGAATCCAATATACACGCCAATGTTTAAGCTGATAGAACTGTGCTCGAAGCCTAAAAAAATGTGTCCGTAATATCTCCAACCACAATGTTTTGTACAATGGATTGGTAGGAACGCTGCGCATAATCTACACCGTGGAATTAAAACAACAAAAAAAGATAAAAATCCAATTAGAGCGAACAAAACCACCGATCCCGGGGGAGTGGCGGCTTGGAACGCTCCCAAACGGCCACCTAGGGGTGAATACAGCCCAAATTTCATTGGGATTCCGAGAGCCTCCCTGGATCTGGGGGAATTTATACATTCTCTGATTGGACGCCCAGAGTCTGTCGGTGTCGAAGTTTCAACATTAGAAACGATAAAATAGGGAAGAAAACTGCATGTGTGGAAATACTATCTTCAATTAATGATTTTCCGGATAATCCCACATCTCTGTTCTTCTCTCATTTTAGCCGCAGCTTTAAAAAAAAAAACGTAAATAATTGTAGACATAAATGAAAATGGTAACCAGTACATTTTCTCAATTGCACTTACACATTTGTTTGAGTTTTGAATTATCTGTAAAAATAGTTCTGCGGAACTGGGAGGAATTCCAAACCAAGCGGGTTCACACCCGGGCTTGACCGAACACATGACTTGTCTGTCGCCATGAGTGAATTGTCCCTCAGGCAAAAAGGAACTAGAACTGGGTTGGGAAAATATTTCTTCTTGTAAAAGAACAAAAATATATACAGTTGACCATTTGTTACTACTGAGGCAGTGTTTTTATAATTTTGAAGATCCCACGAGAGAGTCAACAAACTAAATATCTTTCCGCACACACCAAGGCCATCATAAAATCTATAACCTTCTGCAGGATCGTCTAATAAAAGGATATATCTAAATGCACTAGCGCGCCATCTGTTATCAATTTACAAAACTATTTTAGAGGCGTAATATTATTTTTAAAATATATCTGTCTAGAGAATATTACAGTAGTTACAAAGTCATCTCCAATCGTGGAACCTTCTCTATTTACAGAGTTCTACCTGTCACAGTAGGATCTTGTAACGTCCTCTGATTGTGTGGTTGACTCTTCCATCCAGGAAATAGGAGAAGTGAGGCTGTATAGGGTAACTCAAATCAAAACCGTTCTTAACTAACGAAGTCAATAGTCCGAAACTACGGTCCTCAGGTGATACAGGACGTTTAGCCGCTTCCTCACTACAGGAAGCCAACAAGGCTGTTGATTGGTCGCTCGATGTCTACGTGGTGTGTGCTACCCCCATCAGCTAACACCAAACTTTACCTGAATCACTTTATAAAATAGATTATAAATGGCATATTTATTTTACTAAGACATGAAACAAGGCGAGGGAACAGACAATAGATGGAAGGCCTTATAGAGCATGATAGTTGTGTCCGTACAGTGTCCCGGTTGGGTCGTCCAAGATCCTCTTGTTGAATAACTCGCTTTGTTTTATGTCTTTCACTGCCCCGAGCTCGTTCAGGTCCATACTTGTCCCAGCATTCTTTTAGCACACTTTAGGCTGTGTAATGTAAAGGTAGTGTTCAAACACAATTCCAAAACACTTACTTTTCCTGATACTACAAGGTTATCCCAAAAGTTCGTAAACACTTGCACAAAATACCAATATTATAGCCATAATATTATTCGCCGTTATGTCTTTGTATTATGTATAAAGTAATTGTATTATAAATTCGCCAAGTAATAATAAAAACAACGTTTTAAGAAAAACTCGAACTTTTAGGACAACCTCATATCAAATATAGTTGGATCATTCGCGAGCGCGTGATAGACAGGTGAGGGAAGATTCAATAGTGGACGTGGGAAAAGGTCAACAATAGAAAGTCGTCGTTTGTATCGGAGTATTCTGGCCGGACAGCTAACAAGGCACCGACTGTGGCGACATTGTGACGAACAGATTGTAAGGCTTAAAATGGGCCAGACGGTCCTCCGCGAGCTCTCCATTCCGCCGTCGCCATGGCAACCGGCAAAGTGGATCAAGGCGCCGGGGCCAAAAAGGATTTCAAACATGTGTGTCCTAAAACACACAATTTCAGATCCTGAATAATAAAATGTGGGATTTTTGCTCTCGCACTTCAGCCGCGTAATCCCCGGCGCTGCGATCTGAGAAAACATTGGTTCTGACAATTCCTGCCTCGGCGCCGAGTCAAGTTGTCTCTCGCTCTGCAAGCGTTCTTTATATTAATTTGTTGTAATGTACATTGTGCTGAGTTTGTTTAGATATATCCTCAGAACACAAAATGTTGGGAAAATTGTAAGAATAGCTTTCACAACTCTCCTGTTTGGCAAGAAGCTGCAGGACGGTGAGGTGATACGTTATTAAGCTAGAGCCTCAACGTCAGCCGTGTTTACCAGCGCAAGGGACAACTTAGTGTAGAAATACAGCGCTGTGTGGACATGTCTTGAAATCCTGTAGTGTGGAGCTAGGAGATAGAATTGAGCACGGCTGTCTTTCTAGTGATTTCATCTGTTGTTTACTCAGGAATTTCTACATTAGAAATTTCGGCTATTGTCAAAAGTAATTTATTTCCGCTGATAGATTATGACAGCTAATGTTTCCCGTGCCGCCTAAAGTTGACATGGCTGTCGCTTAGAACGTAGGAGAAACCATTTTTGAAGGAGTGAAGGACGAGAAGATCGCCACCTCCGAGAGAGATACAATAACTAAACCTAACTACACACAGTAGACATACTTGGGTTATAGTTTGTCCTTGTTTGTTACTGGGAGTTCGGCGAATAGCTACAACACCGATGTGTGGAGCTAATACATCGCCAACAGACATGGAGTTAATATGACTAAAGAAAATGATTGAAAGAGTCCATAGTGACTCCACAGTGGAATTCCTCAGCTAGTGGAAGATTGTTGGTTCACTACTGTGGAAACACAGGGAGCAATATGCCAACTCCAGGTAATATGGAGTGTAGAATACAGACGTACTTTACTCCGTTCATTCAGAGACACGATCGCTATAGAATTTCCAACATGGAATCAATTCCCTTTATTAAATGTGCGCCTGAGAGATGATTCAGTAATGATATAATGTTTTACATTTATTTCCGGCGGCGCTATTACAACTTTGCGCCAATGGAACACAGGGGAGTTGCAGCCAATCAGCTTTGATTATTCCGTGTTATATAGGTCCGTGTCGTCAAGCTACTTGTGGTAGCCAGTACTGTGACCAGACCGGAAGTCCAAATGGACCTGACGCGATGTAAAATGGCCCCTATACACAGACAGGAAGTTGTAATCCATTTAGCGTTACCCAGGGTGCACCACGTGGAGGCGGATTACACTACACCCCGAAAGAGGAAGAGGTCGCCTTGACGCCCCCTCCGCGAGGGGGACTAAACAGGACAAAACAAAGGGCCGACACGACAACGCGGTTGTCCCCCAAATAAAGCCGTTACCCAGGCAGCAGAATTTGTGAGACGACGTTGAAGGCGGCCCTAAGTTCTGGAGCCTGGAGTCAACCCAACGTGGAGCGGACGCCAACGACCAGATCCCCTTTCGGGTAAACTACTAGGGTCGGGTTCGGCTTATATAGCCCGCACTGGACGGTCGTGGTAGCAAACGGGTAGTTATTTAAATAGAACATTTACTCCACTTTTGAGGGTGGATTTACCTTTCTTGGAACTGGGTTAGTAGTTATATTCAGGTTAATTTGCATAACGAAGAGATAATATTTGAATAATCGAACTAGGCGCGCCATCTATAGGCGAAGTTAGTAACTATTCTTGGTGGCTGCCTGCGCTCTGCAAATATTTTGAGACATTTGGTGGCGTGGATATGCAAATATTCTCGAGTGTTCAGTTACGTAAATATGCAAATATTTTAAAAACATTTAGTGGCGCAAATACACATTTCCATTAATTAAACAAATATTTATATAACTGTGTAACATTAAAGAAAAGTTATATCTTTCTGCGTGGGTTATTTCGGAATAATTCCCCTGCTGGGGTTTGAGAGAGGGAATTTCAAAGCTCCTCTTGAGTAATTTATTACAAAACTCTATTTGTGTAAGGACGGAACAAAACTATGATAATCATAGTGGGGCGAATATACTATATATAATGCTAGGAAGAGAATAAAATCTCCAGAATTTAGAGATTTATTTATAAAGAAAGGCTTATTTAAAAAAAAAAAGAATTTAGAACTTATATTTTATGAAGTTTGGAACTTTAAGAGGACGTGATTACTTTGTTATCAAAATGGAATTGTTGTAAAATCTATTTAGCTCCATATAATATTTGTTCCTATCTCCAATCTACAGTACCGGCTATATAAGCAGCACAATATAACAGCTGTAGATTAAACTGCTTAAACCGCTAGAAAGGTTCGGCATTGATGAGCCAGGCCCTTACACTATTTCTTCTCTATTGCATCTAGAAGAGATTTATTGATATAAAACAATAATATTGTGGTGAAGCGGTTTAAAACTTCATATAGAGATGTGATGCTATATTTAATCAGAGATTACATTTGGTGTGGCCATGTTCTCATTCCCCCCTGTATAAAAAACTTGGTTCTAAATCACAATGCGTCAAATACCAGTTCAGGTTGCTGCGAGGTAGAATCTTGTGGGAGTTTGAAAGATTTTCTTATTTCCATGTTGTAGGAAATGTTTTGAGGCGAGATTTATAAAGTATGGAGAATGTGGAATATGTATTTAAGTACGATAGCAATATTATCCTACAGCCTCAAAGTGGCGTGAGGGTGTAAACACAGGACGTCGGTAACTCCTGCTACATACCCGGCTAATGTATCAATTGTCTGTTCTCCATAGTCTACACTCCATGTCAGGAGACCAAAAGAAGTCACACTGAGTGGTCTTCACACCAACAGCACCACTCTTTCCTTCTCCAGGAATAAGCAACAACAACATATTTTATTGACCTACAGCGTGCAATGATAACAGATGGGAATAAGGAGACGTCAGAGTACAACATACAATAGATGTCTCTAGTTTTTCACTTCCGCAACCAATTGTTTGCACTGAGTTGATATGGAATGTTTCAAAATGACAAATATTTTCTCACAATGAGTTTATTTTTATTAAAAAAAACGCTAGCTTTCAAGTGATAATCGCTCTTCAACGAGCTTAATAAAATATCGACTTTATCCCACCAGAAATATTTACAAAAACAAACGTGCGCAGCTCTTGTTAATATTTCTGGTGGGATAAAGTAGATATTTTCGTAAGCCCGCTGAAGAGCGATTATCGCTTGAAAGCTAGCGTTTTTTTAATAAAAAGAAACTCATTGTGAGAAAATATTTGTAATTTTAAAACTTTTTTCACAATATTATCATGAATAGAATGTTTTAGCTTGGCACGTTCGCGATTTGATTGGCTTATGTAGGTGGCGCGTCCAACTTGGGAAATGTTATTTTCGAGCTCAAAATCTGATGACAAACCTTTATAAATATCCCTCACATCCTAGTAAAGTGAGAATCTGCACATTTCTGCTCTCCGACTTCTTTGAAGAAGGTTTTGATTGAAAGCTCAGTCGCATCCTGAAAACCCTTGTTTAATCCTTCTACAAATGTCTCTGTATCTAAAAACTTAAATCTGGAACATGGGTTGCCTATGGTCCGTGCTATCTTAGAAGGAATTCTCATGGCTCAGTTGTGTTGTAAGGAGGAAGTTGACGGACTGAACACGTGACTCACTCCACCCTGCAGGCAAAATTGATTTTTCTCTCCAAGAGAGGATCCAAACTTGTAATTAACATTCGGCACTTCCTCTGGAGACTTTTGTACAACTAACCTCTAGTTTTAAATATGGGATTTGTAATCACAGAAATATAGTGTTTAAATTGTATTGGTCCGGCTTGGAGGTATTCATGTGGAACAAAAAGGTCAACTCTCCCTTTTTGTTGAATGCTTTAAAATCTTTATTGCCAACTGCAGCAATACACTTCCTATTTTGGTATTTCTGATGGGTATGTAAATATAGGGCTCAGCGCCATGTTTGTCAAAATGAGAAACAGTTTTAAAAGAAGTTATATTTAAATAACTATTTGTCTCAACACAGTCTGTATTTCAAAATTTGAAACTATTTTAAACGCGTAAGATTCTTTTTGAAATTAAACAATTTCTACTGCCCTTACTGCAATGGAAAAATAAATAGGAGGGCCTGGCTCATCAGTGGTGAACCCTTTCAAGAGTCTAGCAACAGTATCACTATAAAAGGAAGTTCCAAAAATGCAATATAACAGCGGTATGGTAGTTAATCTACCATATCGCTGGGAGGGTTCACCACTGATGAGCCAGGCCCTCCCATTAATTTTTCCATTGCAGTAAGGGCAGTAGAATTTGTTTAATTTCAAAAAGAATCATACGCGTTTAAAATAGTTTCGAATTTTGAAAACAGATGGCGCGCTAGTGCATCACAGTCTGTATTTATTTATAAATATTGCACTTGTGTGAAAACATATCTGGTCAGACATATTCGTTTTGATGTGAAATCTGTTTGTTCGAAACAATCCTCAGGCACACACACACACCTATCTATGTACCACCGAAGGTGGCACCTCTCCTTTTTAAAATGCATCTAAAAAGTGAAACATTTCGTGTTGTTATTATTAGTAAATTCGACCGATTCATAACCCCTCCCGTAGGATGTTATGAAATCGAAGCCGTCCCTGTACTGATGCGGGCCATAGCCCGACCCATGGTATACTGGTTGATGTCTGAATTTACCAAAACTGGTGTCTCAATTGTTATCACAAACTCTACGTTTTGTGTGATAACAAAAAATGCATAGATCACTTTTTAAAGGCATTTTAAAAAAGATAGGGGTCACTTTTGGTACATCATCCTCCCGCAACTTATGTTATATATGAAAATGGAAAGGTGTGAATATTAAAAAATCAAAAAACATATCCTGAGAGCTCACATTAAATATATTATACTTTATTTTGAAAATAGATCAATCTATAACTATATCTTTAATTAAAAGGACATTTTGGATTAAAAATAAGGGTAAATAAATTATTTTTGATCCCATTAATGCCTTTTTAATAAAATTGACATATATATGTTGACTTTATATATAGGCATATTCTTACTTCAAATTACCATGTATTTAGTTCAAAACCACCATTAGACAAAGTATGACATATATACACACGAGGACATATGCAATATAGGACGAGTTAATGTAGTCTGGAAGGTTAACAAATGTAAGAAGTCACAAAACAAGGAGTTCCGTTCAAACAACATTTTAAAATTAAAGATGGCACCACCCTTTGAATTATTTATAAGTCCACAACCTGCTTTTTAAGTATTTCATATATAAATATTTAAATGTTTTTTGTCTCTCTTTCCACGGCTTGCTTCAGAAAAGAAAGAAAGGACGGGGTGAAATTGTAATAGAAAGTGAAGAAATTCATTCAAATCATCATCATCCTGTGAAACATAAAGTTATTTAATTCTCTGAAACAATAATTCTGTAATGGTGCTGTGGACCCACTTCTAGGACCCCATGTAATGCCATTCCTTGGCGATATGTTTGTTCTGAAACTTTTCTCTCCACACATAGTAAAATATCTTTTTGCGAAATAATTTAGAAATGTTAGCGAGAAAAAAGGAAATAGCTTTTATATTAAGAATTATTTATAAAATGTTTTATTGTAGCATTTTGACAAATAAATTTCGATAAAATATCAAATGGAAAATTTTCGAGTATTTCGGTATTAGCGGGAGTATTCTTCAATTGATATATTTCAGTATTATGTGGGTGGCCCAGAATGGCATCACCTTGACTGGAGCATTTCCTTGAAAGGACGTGAATTATATCCAGCTAGGTGTTAGGTCTGGTGATTCTATAGTGATGTTTGGTACACTTTATAAAATGGAAGTATTCCAGATTTCTTAATTATGTGACTATATTGAAAATGCGGGGGCGAGACTCATAACTATATCTTCAGAAAACGATGTATTGGATAGTTGTACTTTGACAAAGGTTGGCGTTCAGCCAACCGAAATATCGGAAAATAAACTTTATATCTTGATACGATATAAGGCTTTGTGTGATACCTAGAGTTGTGCCAATTGTGGTATCAATGACAGATACACCTTGGATATGTCAGCCATGTTTTAAATAAATGTTCCTCCACAACTCACTCAGCCAGAATATTTTAATGAAGTCAATTCTTATTTAATTGAAACAATATCATTATTTTGCCCCCCGAATGTTGGGTTCGGAACTACAAAGGGATATCTTGTGGAGCACTTTAGCGAGGGTTGGTTACATCTCCTAGATTGCCTTTCGTCCCTGACGTCAGGTAACATTCAGGTAGTTCTACTTTGTCATTACTGGAAACATCCCTAAGTACAGACGATTTAACGTTGTAACAATGTCCATATTGTTGTAATGTGAATTATATTTTATGGGAGCCCCCTTTGCGAGCATTTCAACTAGTTATTGCTTTTTAAAGTTGTCACTACAAATCGGCCATTACTTTTGCATCAACCCAATAGTCATCGTAGAGATAGAGGCTGCCTGACCGGCGGCATTCATATTTCTTGAAAATAAAGATACTTCGACCAGTAAATCTTTTTATTACTTCGACGTTTCGACAAAAATCTTTTGTCCTCGTCAGGAGCAAACAAAAATTAAAACATTTGGCAAGGCGTTAAAAATCATTCTAAGGTTCCAAGGGCGTTATATGATTTACTGGCCGAAGTATGTTTATTTTCAAGAAAAAAAAACAATAGTTGTATTGGGAGTTTACAATAATCACAAGCGAAATTGTTTTCACTGAGCGGTTGAAATAAGCGATAAGAAAATATACCAATTTATAACTTTTTCTCAAAAAGGAAATGCTACTTCTCCTGTTAAAAACCCCGCAGTGGCTTCCACCCTCCCGATGCTGTAAGATTCCAAGTCAATAGGTGACACATGGCTTTGGAGTTTGCTTTTAACGGGGAAGGTGTTCAATTATTCCTCCGGAAAAACTTACGTCCGTCCGTTTATCAGTAGGCCTTACACGTCGTAGTGATGTTGGCTAGTCTAAAACATGGGAAAGGTAGACAATGGAAATATCTGAAATGTGGAGATCTTTATTAAAAATGGGTTAGGAGTAATGAAAAAGTAAAAGGAAGAGTTATCTTCCTTCAGTACCTTCCCCTACACATGGTCTCTCTCTCTCTCAATGTGCAATTAAAACTTACTTCAGGCAAAACTTTTATATGGTTGCTGCTAGACAAACAACAATTCCATAGTCAGTGTTCAAAATATAATCAAATCACCGATTGGTTCCACCAGATGTCATCGGAAAAATGTAGAAGAATTGGATGAAACATGTTAGGAATAAAATTTTGACGATTAAAATACTGGAGGCTGAAATGAATGGAAAGAGAATGGTAGGAAGAAGTGAAGTGATGGACTGGATGGGACGCCATGAGGAAATGAAGAGAAAAGATTAAGAATAAAGTTGAAAAGACATTGATAGAAGTGGCGCAAATCGGATCTCCCCGACGGCACCAGGAGGTATGCAAACAACCACGTGGTTCTCTAGCTCGCCAACTGAGGACTTAAGCTGGACGGAACAGCTGGGCTGGAGAGCTATCTCATTGGTCCGGACAGCAGTCACGTGAGAAGGCATCTGGACGTGATTGGTCATTCATTATTTAGGAGTTGAGCGGTGGGAATCTGTCGTTTGGCAGGGAATTCTTTTATTTCCTCTCTCTCTCTCCTTCTGCCTTAATTTATCTGCCGAGTTGTGGCTCGGGACCATTCTGTAACCATCTCTCTCAGTTCACTACAGGATATAAGTATTTGGCTGAAATAATGACGTCACTGCTTTATTCTACCTTTGTAGCAGCCTGAAGTATTAAATAGTGGACCTTTAAATTAGGCTTAGCACCATCAACACGGAACTCTTCCTCTGGTGTTCGGGAGGACACAGAGAGTACTGAAGTAGACATTTTCCCCTAACACATCAATATCGTCACACGTAGCTACCAACCAAGATCCGACCTCTGCTCCTCAACGCAGTGAACAGGATGGCGTAGAACTAACGTTCGTTTTATGCGATTTCTTTTATCAGAAAAGAAAGGGTATTAGTCAATTATCCGGGAGGGATCAACATGCAGTTAGCATTTATTCCGATAGATGGCGTACTGTAATTAGCAGCTAACAGGATATCCTCCACTTCCCAACTTGACTTCCCAGCTGCATCTGTGGTTTAAACAAAAAGGATCACTTATTTGTGTATAGGAATATCTTCTATTTTTCAAATCTACCTCAATATAGATCTTCGTATAGGCCTTTGAAATAGGCCTATATATATGATGTCCGGTTTATTCGTACGCTGATTGTTTCTCCGCTGTCACGTGACCTTAAACGGCATTGAATCCATTAGTCGCCCGGCGTGAAATGTTTTTATAACTCGGAGGTTTAACCAAAGGACTATATTTTAACCTTAAGGTCGGAATTTCTTTGCATTTATACTGAAAACTTCCTAGATGTCCATTTAGTTGTAATTTTTCTACAAATATGAATATTCAGGCATCATATCTATTTTTATATATCTTCGTGGTATAGGATATTTAGTCTCGAGTTCCTTATTTTGTAAAGGTTACCGGCGTGAGAGAGAATGACCACGTTTTATGACGTCAGCACATTTTTAGGTTGATTGTTGACATGTACCGTCACACGTGTGGTTATCTCCATACTTTGAACAACACAACAAACAAACAGAAAGCCAGTCATTCTCTAACCAGGTGTGGCAATTTCCGTACAGCCTTCCTATCAACCTGACGAAGAACAAAAGTTTTTGTCTGCTAAAAAAGGCCGAGAGATGCTCGGAGGGCGATTACCTGAGTATCGCCATAACAGCCGAGTGGTAATTTGACAATAGATAATTAAAAACACGACAAAGCAAAAAAAGGCGGGGAGAGAGGGGAGGACTTGAAGTGCGGAATTTTATCTTAAATGGCACAAGGCTTTTTCCAGTCGTCCTCTCTATATTTATTAATGGGAGCTTATCTCGTACAGTACTGCCACCGCCGCCGCGGAAAAACCCCAACAAAGGGAGGAGCTATCTTGTGGAAATTATTCCCGCGGATAAAAAGCCGGGGACGTGATAGACCGCCGCACGCTCTTTTTGTAAATTTTATATTTTTTTTTTTCTCAAATTCCTTTCCTACGCCGCCTTTCTCAAATTAAAACCCACATAAATTTTAAAATTTCGCCCATTTACTGGAGGTGTTGTTGTGGGGGAGAATTTTGGTAATTAAAACGGCCGATAAATACAAAAAGTTTGTGTTTTCTATTTTTTTAAACTTTGTGTTTTTTTATGTCACATTTTGAGATCTTAATTAAAAATATAAAATTAGCATTACAGTATAATAAGTATAAAGTATGTGATGTATAATTGTTCCAGTTTATAAACGTGTTATAACGTTTGTTTTACTTTTAAAACATTGTCCTATGTCAGCTGGAAACACCACCAAAGCGGACTTTGACCCCACACAGTGCTAAGCCTACTTTATAAACAGCGTATATTTCTACAAAACTTAAATTTATAATAATCACTTATTGTGTGACACAACGTATTTCTTTTCACATATATAATCTAATATAATCTTTACAGACCTTACTGCAATGATTAATGGTTATTGAATGAAAGGGCTCATCACTGGTGACCCTCTCAGATGTTTCGCAAACTGATGAGCCAAGCCCTCTCAGTCAATAACTTATATCATTGCAGTAAGTTCCGTAGAGATAATATTTGATCACATATGTGAAAAGAAACACATTGTGTGTGCAAAAAAAAAAATAATAATTACAAATTTTAACGATAGATGGCAAAGAAATTATAAAACCTAAATTGCCATGATGCAGCGAATCCGTGTCTGTATACAACCTGAGATATTGTCCTTAAGGTATTCTTTTTATTCTTAGAGGAACCCGGGATCTTCTTTACCACACATTACGTCGCGTTAATGAACATAATATATTTTTATATTTAAAATATAATATAACGCGGCTGATGATTGTAAAACGAAAATTGCAATTATACCGCGAATGTTTCTTTTGAACAAAAATCGACATTTATTTTAAAGAGAAATAGCGATTATTTCTTATAATGTTTCTCTTTAAAATAAATGTCGATTTTTGTTTAAAAGAAACATTCGCGGTATAATTGCAATTTTCGTTTTACATATTTTTAATTAAAAAGGCATATATATTGAATCGAATAAAATATATTTAACCAATATTTCTAGATAAGAAATAACCAAGTATCCGACTTAGATAAGAAATCCAGGAGACGCAAAATGAAAGAATGCGCACCACGTTTTCTACTTTCAAACGTAGTATATAAATAGAATTTACTATAGGGGGAATCCGTCCGCATGTTATGTGGAGAACTCCGTGTACTTCCATTTAATCACGCGAACAAAACTTCAGGATATTTCCAGAGTACATCTCCCATATAAAAATGCATTGAAAGAAAAATGGTTTGATATGTATGGATCCAACTTGTCAAAGTTACAACCAATACAAGTAATCGCGGCATGTCTTATATTGAGGACTTGGTGGAATATGCTGAGGGTCCTGCTCATCCTTCCAGCTATTGCCGGGAACCTTCACCGCCCCCAAGACTGGCGTGCATCATTTCTAGCATTCATTGAGGATTTTCGTCGGGAAAACAATGTTCGTGTCCCCACATAGTTAACCCAGTAGTAGGTTTATCCGCCTTTAGACACAATTCCCAACTTCAGGGAGTGACCTCCTGGCTCACCACAACTTTGGGAGTATTCCAGTAGCGTGGGTTTGATGAGAACAAAGGATGTATCTCCGATGTATAGATTTACTGGAAGTAAATTGACACATTGTTTACAACTTCGTACAACTTTACATATTTTATCTTTCAAGTCTTCGCCGAACAAATTCCAAGACTTAGCAAGTTCGGGTGATGAGCCCGTTGAAGATCCTTACCTCGAAAGCTGCTAGGCTTTATCAAATGAATAATATTTATTGCAAGATGCTATTTTTGGTCTCTGTATTCTTTGTAACTCTCATCGCTTTATCTCCTTTTTCTGATTGATGGCTCAGGCCATCAGCAAACTTCATTTTCACGATGTCTTTTACTTACACTATATGTTATTATTTGTAGATAACACCTTGGAGTAGTATACAACCCAGGGAGATACTGTACCAACTTCATTCCAATACATCACAGCTAAATCCTGCCCGCCAATATCGGCATTTATTGACAGTGTAATCTCTCTCTGTGCCCGGCAAGTTTGAAATTATCTTACCACCTTTTTGTCTGCGGGGAATATAACTTTAAAATACACAGACTTCATAATTTACTGAGAGGTGATTCAGAAAAGGAAATATATTGAGTATTTATTTATAGTAAAAATCAACATTTGCATAACAATACATTTATAGAGGTAATAATTGTGAGAAAAATACATATTGACATATTGGCGGAAAGATATTGATCTATATAAAGAAATGCTACCTCTCCCTTTAAAATAAGCACAAAATCTCTGTGCTGTCTCTGAAATCTAGCAGAGAGTGACAACAATAAAACATGAGAGGACACTTCTCAACAAAGGACCGTTTTCATCGAAAATATTACCATTTTTATCAATTATCTGCTATTCATTCAAAGAGTACACTTCTCTCTGAAGGACACTTTGGCTCTGAAACTAACTGTTGTCTTTCACTGGAAGGTTTCTACTTTGTATTTCTGTTCTACATGACATCCTTGGCTTCTATTAGACATCGCGGGATAGACAACAACAATAAAGTTTCCAATATTTCAGTTCAGCCAACTACACCACTGCCTGAACACACCGTTTGAATTCTTGTTAGAACCCCCAGAATAAACTTTAATCACATTTCAAACTCATTCTTTAGCGTATTTGAGTAAAGCTCATGATAAATCAAAGATATCTCAAAATTTCTTTAAACTTTAATTCTTTTTTTAACACTTTTTAATCATTATATTTAAAATATATACAGAACGTGAGAGATAAACAGGCTATACAAGAAATCTTAGGATATTCGATTCATCAAAGAGGGAAGACATTTATCTTACGTTATGAATCATTTGAATGAATAAATTGAAGTGAATATTTTGCGAAATTTTAAAAAGCGCAGAATAAAATCATTAGCATCTAAAAAAATTTGGAAATATCTTTGTTTTCCTGACACGTCGTCACGTGATAGGTGGGAAGCAACCAATCAGGATGAATTCTCGCCCATTTGGCAGAAATCTTTTATTTGTAATAAAGGTGGCGCCGATGATGGCCAATTTGGAGAGAGAGGGGTGAACCTAATCAAATTCAATCCCAAATTTCATAAGCACCGGCGCCATTTCACCGCCTCTCTATTGACGCACTTAGTTCCTTCCTTCCCTGTATTTATTTATTGACGGATTTTCCCCCTCAACTCTGCATTTAATAAGTTGCCTAGAACACAGCTCTGTGCCAGGATCTGGGGACTTTTAGTTTAGTTTTTACCTCTAAACGGCCGATATACAGCTCGGTGTACACACTCTGGTGTCAAGTCCTACTTCAACTAAATAATGGCGTGTGCAAGGCTTTTGTTTCAAGGTGATGCGATCCTGAACCACTTAGTTACTTCTATTTGTATACTACGTATGAAAGTATAAACAATGGAACATGCTCGATGTCACTTGAATTTACTATTCTTAAGTATATACTTCCTGTTTACTTAGGACACATATTATGTCCATTTGCTACTTGTCAGTCAGAAGCTATTTAGGACATAGTTCTCCGCAGTAGTTAACATAGGAATATTCCAGGTTCGCATCCTGGCAGGATTTGCTTTTTTGAAATTTTGTTTTAGGACTTTCTTGCGTATCACATTTTCGTGACACAATGCCCTATTCGGATAACCGTCGCAAGAATGTATTGTCTGCTGTGTTGTGAAGGAAAGTTGTAAGATCTTAATTGGCAACCTCCATGTGAGGTCATTGTTGCCATCGTCAGATAGGAATTAAGACCGTAAATTGGATCCATTTCGACTACACTAAAGAAATTATGACTATATATATGGAACTCTATCATATAAAATGGTGCAAAAATCACATCTGCCTTTTGGTAAATGCAAAGAGGATGCATTGGTTAAAGACATCGAAGTAATGAAATCGTGGCTTTCCTGTACTGATAAGGACCATAAGTCCGAAACCGCGGTATTCCTGGAGGATGGACCTTTTGTCTGAATTTATCAAAGATTCATTGACCCGATTAAAAAACTGCGCCTTCTGTCAAAAGGAGATTAAATCGATGCATTTGTTAAACAGGAGAGCTGTCTTCTCTTACACATGAATCCCGTCCTCCCGTACTCTCTTTTACAACAGTGTAGCCTAAGTACGTCACAGGTCTCAAGCAGAGACATCTCTAGAAAGCTCGAGGAGAACAGCAGACAGTGAGAGATACAATTTGTCTCTATCTTTGTATTTCCTCCATTTAACCGCAATAATGTATTTGAAACTATTATAGGCGCGTATGATTCTTTTGAAAATTCAAATATTTCTAATGCCTTTACTGCAATGGAAAAATTAAAGGGAGGACCTTTTTCCATTGCAGTAAGGGCAGTAGAAATTATTTAATTTTCAAAAGAATCATACGCGCCTATAATAGTTTCAAATTTCCATAACAGATGGCGCGCTAATGCATCATAAAATAATTTATTTGTTCGGCGGTTTAGTTCAACACAACGGTACCATTAAGATATTGTTATTTCAACGAAATAAAACCGGGAGGTAGCTTGTTGTTGGGGTAGTAAGTCCAGGTGTGGACCCATCAACAGCTCTGTGACAGAGGACGCCGTAAAAGACCTCATCAAAGACACAGGGCCATAAAGACCTACGTAACCATTACCTGGCATCAACTTAATGCTGACTTAATAGGCGATGTCATTCCCCTGCGTCGTCAAATTTGTCCGCGGACTGTGGGGGATATTGCCGGGTAACTTGACGCCAGGTTTGGTTCAAATGTTTATTCAACAATCTATGGAGTTTATCTCTGGGTTTCGAGACTTATTCTACAAGAGAATAAGATAAAATAGAACAATTTCATTATTATGTATACTCTCTTGTTGAAGCCCCGAGAGTCAATGAATAGAAGCTATCTCCACGGAAGACTTTCACCTTGGGACAGGGGATAATTTATTGAGTAGGGAACCAGCTTTCGAGGTGTAGCTCTTCATTACTTACATTTGAGACAGACACTTGAACATTTCACAGACATGTCGCCGCCAACATCACCGGTACTACGCTGTAATAAGCCACAATGCTTGTGCCCTCTGGCGAAGGCAAACAACTATCTCCTAACACATTGTCGGAGACAACTTTATTGCTACAGTAGTTTTTACACCGTGAGCAGAATGTTAATTGAGCAGCGCGGCAAATTAGATTAGGAGGGGTGTGTAGCCTACTGTCGAGTTTACTTACACCGCTTATAAAAACGTAATTTAGACTTGATTAAGTTTTTTTATGTGTTTCATTTTGTGTAAATTGGAGGGCGCTCGCTCATCCCCATTTTGTGTGGCTGGGCCGACTGGACCGCCCCACAAACACTGAAACTACTGAGGTCGAAATTATAATTCCTTTTGGCCACCAGATGTCGAATGAATTAAATTTCTTTGAATAAATTTGAGACAGGGGGGGATACTGAAACAACAACACATCCCTACCTACATCAATAATGGAAAAGTTGAACGCTACACAAGCTAGTTGTCGAGCTAAATCCTCGGATACAGAAACCTATCGGTATGTAAGGTTGAAGTGATTGGTGTGCTAAGCTTCCAGCCAGTATCTACACGGAGTGATGTGCAGTCCCGCCCAAGGTGGACGAGGCCCTCACCAGCTCGGACTCGGACGTGCGGGAGGGAGCCGACATCGCCCTGCGGTGCGTGGCCTCGGGTCACCCGCCGCCCACCATCACGTGGCGTAGGGAGGATGGCCAGAACATCTCCCTGGGCAAGTACAAAGGTGAGTGAGTAGTAGACCTATGTGTAGCTTGTACTGGCCATACCTTATATGGTCGCTGGGAGGTAAAACGTGGATCTGGAAACTGCTTTTATCACATTGTTCATATTAAATTTTGATAGTTTGTTACTCGACATCTTATCGCCTCTCTATTATATGTTGTTGATAAATTGGATCGGGTGGAATAAATTGCCCTATGACGCACGTGTCTTTCCTATGTTTCTACCCGACGTACTAAGCAGTTAACACATAGATATATGTGTGTAACGGTATGAAACACGGAAATATCCGTGTATCTTGTGGGTAATAAAAGTGTAAAACATTCCCCCAAGTTGCATATCTCCGGATGTAGAGGGAGGGGTAATTGGCAGGGCGCCTCTAATGGCATCCTGCCCGCGGTGAATGAAGATCCAAATGAAAAGTTTTCCTTATGTTCCCGCCGAGTTTTTCAGGAATATTTTCTTGGAATAATTATTTGGAGAGGTGGGAGTTTTGAAAAAAAAAAAAAAACTGGTTTCGAGGAAAGAGTATTCTATAGAGAGGTTTGTATTCTGGCGGCTATCTTCCAGGATATCTTTATGTGTGTTTGTTTCAATCTATAGATATTTATATGTGGGGTTAGTCTCGTTGTTAGAAAACTGTGTCGTTATTTCGAAGGTCATCACGTGGTATTCTAAAGAGAGATTATTCTGATCAATCACTTAATTCTTTCGTTGGTAAGTACATCTTCAGTTTCACTTAAATCTCTTCATTCTACAGATTCAAATCATCATCCGCTAAGTTACCACCTTCATTCTAAACATTCAGGCTTATATTGGATTCTAAAAATGGTCAAAAATGTTTCTATTCAAACTTGTATTCTATACATTCGAATCTTCATTTTATAAGTTGAAGCTTTCATTCAATACATTCAAACTTATTAGAAACAAAAAATGCATATCCTGACCCCTTACATGGGCATCACGATGTGGCTTTGATACAACACCATTTTCCCCTTCAAACCTATATAGTCTTTCATCATTTATTTCTTCGACCCCTTAATAAGATTCGGTGAGGAAGAGAGGTTGAATTCTAACTCTACCTGTGATACAGCGGCCGTCGGATATTTCTATATTAGGGACGTTGTTTAAGCAAATTTATTCGACCTGAAGAATTAAAAACTCCACAAAATATAATCTCTTAATAACCGAGTAGGAGAAACAAAGATACATTTTTGAAACGTAGATGAATAAATATTTTTTACCCGAGAAGCTACAAGAAAAAGGACTCCAATTAACATTTTCAGCAAATATTTGTCTGTTTTAAATAGCCGTCAATTGTCTTAGCTGTTTTTTTACTTCGGGTTTTTTCCGCCTTCTGTTAAATTAAATATTTACCTTGGGAAACCTCGAGAACTCCCCGCTGTGTGATCTCTTGTCTTCGGGGCAAAGTTGCTTGCTCAAAGCTACTCGCCGTTTCTACGCAAAATTGCAGTTTCAACCATGGAATTCGGGTATTTGGTCGTTCCTGCACACAACGGCACATTGTTTATAACTGAAATGTTTAGTATCGGTCTATATCCCCGTCTCTTGGGAATGGTGCGGCACGTATGGATGCACTGAGATAAACCTCATGTCTTCTATCAAATACATTTTATACTTTTTTGCACTTTTACTTGTATAAATCATTTAAAAACCCACCTCATACCTACCTAAAGCTATTCCCCATTAGAAGCCAAATTCTTTCATTTTATAGAATGGCCGTATATATACATATGGTAATTTAAGCCAACAACCCCATGTATATAACTTATAACAAGATTTTAATGTTGTATAATAGAAACAGCTGTTAATGATTATACGTATTATTGACGTGTGTCTTTACATCATCATATGTAATGTAATTTGTACAAAGTGGATGAATAAATAAACTCTGTAATAGATTTAAGAGTTGAGCTAAGCAAGAGATGGAAGTCATAACGTCAAAATCAGATAGATTTACAATTCCCACGACAAGACCACCCACACTGTCACATGTGGTGGAATGCAGAGACCCCTCTCACACCTGGACATGCAAAGCCCCCTTTCTCAGAAACGGCCCCCTGTCACATAAGCCCCCCCCCCCCCCCCCCCCCCCCCCCCCCCCCCCCCCCCCCCCCCCGTCTTTAACCTATAAATACAATCACTTTACAGTGACTAGAGAGTACAGTTTAGTTCACCCTCAACGCAAGCTCACGTCGGTTGTCACCAAGGTCCTCCTCATTCACCATGTAGACTTGTAAGGACTCTTCTATCTCCATCTTTCGCTCCTAGCTCAACTTTTATCTGTTAAAGGAACTTTCTTAGTGCAATTGTGTCTTCGTTTTTTGTGTGGACATTCCCAAACTTTCCACTCTGCCTCGACCACGACTGCCTGTATTTTGTGAGAACTTTTAAAGGTCTTCCAAGGTGCACAGAGGTACTGGAAAACTCTACATCCTGGCTGTTCCTCTCGGTTAACACAGTATAGCGAGAGTCGACACTTCATCATCACAAAGTAATCGACAGGATTCTCTACACAAGGCTTACCAGAACTTCAACTTATTTCAGCTAGTCGACAGGACATCAACATTACATGAGCCGACAGGATTCTACAAGAGTCAACAGTAACTCAACATTATTTCAGTAGTCGACAGGATCTCTTATTTCATACACGTATATGTATATAAGAATAATGTCTAATGTTCTATATGATTAGAACCATAATGACAAAAATGTGAGCCCATGGAAGGAGTGTGACATATCAATGGATACTCTGTAGAATGTATTCTGGTATCATGATCTAACTTAATGCCTCTTATGTCAGCCAATGCTGAACCAATCTTGTAAATTGGAATGTCAAAGAATGCACCGATTATATCATTGTGTGTGATTGGTGTTTCTACATTGTACAAGGTACTACAAAGAGAGTAAAGGGTACTGTGCTAAACAGTTAGAATAGAATATACTTGTCTCACTCAAGGAGATGTGTGTCGCAGTGTCATCAGTAGACGGCGCCGTCCTCAACGTCACCAAAGCCAGCCGGCTCCACATGGGAGCCTACCTCTGTATCGCCTCCAACGGCATCCTGCCGGCCGTCAGCAAGAGGATCGTGCTCAGCGTCAACTGTAAGTCGTCACTTAGTTGGACTAAACCAACATTGAAACACAGCTTGATATTGAATAGATTTGCTACAAGGCACTACGTGACTTTATCATGTTTACGAGGTGCCCCAGCTAACACAGTGCTATTAAATACCTAACACTATCTTGTACAGTAGGTTTGTGCCAACTTGTCAGCTAAAGACTGATCGTCACTATAATAACGTGATCTAATGCGTGCTGTTTTGGAGATTTTTGCTCTAAGCCTGATTAGCAATTTATCATAATGGGAACTGAATCAAGTTGGACTCAGGTGAACACAGTAGTGGTGAACATTCCTCCACGGCAGTAGTGTATGTTCACATTGCTGTCTATACTAGCCCCACCATATACTACTGGACGGTAAAGTAAGCCCACAAAAGTACTTCCTTGTGGTTATTTGTTCCTCAGAGGTATATTGGACATCTCCGGATTCAATCCGATATAGAGACAAGTCACAAAGTGTCTGACATATGCAAATTATCCCGAATTGAGACTGATTTCCATATTCCCTTGGTTCCTTATAACCGGGCGGTATAAAAGGACCGCCTCGATATTGTGTTATTAGAAAGAAGGAAAAACTATTTTATAGTTTCTTTTATTATAGCAATTTCTACTGCCTTTAATGCGATGATAAAAATAATGGAAGAAACATTCGCTCTAAAATAGTTTACTTTCTATTACCAGATGGCGCGCTAAGGCATCATCAATATTTCAACAAATACCCAGAAGTGTGCGACAACTGAGTTTCTGAAATAGACCTAATTATGACGTATTATATGAAAGCTGCGGAGCGCACAGTTCCATGGCACTTTCTCCTTTGAGCACTGAATTCCATGAGCCAGTAGAGTTAATCTCGTCCGTTACAGCCTGCTACGCCAAGTTGTATAAAGATTAAATAGAAGAAGACAGAATTAAAAAGGATGAAGAGAAGAAAAACCCTTCATCAAATAGGAGGGATGTAATGAGAATAAAGAAATCAAAACATGGCGGAAGTCACAAAAAGGTCCATAAAAGCGGCGGAGTTTTAAAATCCAATCTATAATTGGTGGGAGATCGTTTTTGAAGTGTTCTGCTCTTAATTTCAAACTTTTTTGTCCGCTCTCCAAGTAATGACTGACCGGGGCAAAAAAGGAGCTTGCTTAATGACGTCGACAATTACTGCCGTCGTAGCTTATTTATTTGTTGGCCTCTGTAATAAACTGCTACCTCGTGTCTTTGTCACATACCGAGCGCCAATGTCTTCACCTTCCCACTGGGTGCTAACGGGTCAACTCTCCATTTTTTAAATTATAAAAAATGGTTCAGGTCTTCCATCAAGCTATGCTTGCACAGGTGCCTCCAGTGAATGAAAGCAACCAATCAGGGCGCTGATACCTTATAAGTTCGAAGTCGCACACAGCTTGTACGTGTGTGTGGTATTTTGAATATTATTTCACGGCTTGCGCTTATGGTGTATTGTGAGTATCTGTATAGTTGATCTACTCCCAGATGGCCACGTAGCTGCCAGTGAGGTTGGTGCAGATGGACCCACCAGCAGCGAGGATGAGTGTGGTTATCATAGTGGTTTATCAGCCATATTTCCATTACGGGGCTGGTAGAATAAATGATATACAAACCGTAGATTTTAGAAAGCCACGATCCGATATTGAATCCCTCATTGAGAACTTTTTCTGAAAAATAAAATTGCTTAAATGGCCCCCGATTCTTGCAAAAGTCCCACCAATGAGTGCAAGTAAACAAACATAGCTCTGGTGCACTTGCACCGCTAACCCACCGTGATGAACATATCCTGTATATGTAGTAGGGATAAGTAAATAAACTGCGTGTCCCAGGCAACATTCCGAGGACAAGTGAAGCTGAAATATCAGAGGCCGGAAAGGAAATGCTATTTGTCCCTCCGCCAGATCACAGAACGAGATTTATTTCCCTCTCTCTCTCTGTAAGGTTTTCTCTCCGGTAGAAATATTCCACATTTTATGGCAAAATCCAGGGCCCTTCATAGACTTTATATATTTAGTGTTGATAATAATACCTCCCTATATATACACTTATAGAATATAATTTATATATAACGGTGGAATGTTTATTTGATTTATCGTGTTTTTTAGGGGAATTCGACGCTGATAATATAAACCTATTTGAATTCTTTCGCTCTAAACCAATTAATTTATATTCAGTAAACTATGTCCGACAACTCTGTTAACTCAATTAATTTCAAATATATATATATATAGTGTAGAAACTATATAACAAAATTATAACAGTGATTATAATTTTAAAACTTAAGGAGCAAACTGATAATAATGATAACTTATATCAATTAGATTTGATTAGATTAGCAAGCTAAATCTGAATTAATTATAATAATAAATAGTTATTTAATTTTATAGTCCAGTTTTGTATTAAGATTATCTTCACTATTATGATCATTTGAATTCAAATTATAAAATTTGTGAATGTTATTAATTTGTAGATAGAGAGAGAAAAAAAAATCTTTACTTCTAATACATCCTCAAGTTAATTATATATTTATAATTAATAACAATAAAAATTAACAACGTAACGTCTATTACATCGGCTTTTACACGTCATTTAGACATACTCTAATCCTATATATAGAATAATCGAAGAGAGAATATATATAATAGTTAGAAAAAAGAGAGAAAGACAGAACCATGCACTTTTAATCAAACTAATAATAAGGAAAAAAAAAAAGTTTTGTAAAGAAGGTAGATAAGATTGTTAGTATATATATATATATATATTTTTATAATTTTATATTTTATCCTTTTTTTATTAAAAAGGAAATTATAAATTATTATAATAATACACTTAAATACACAAAACCCAATTCAGACATTCCTTCTTTTAAAGAAAATATAATTAATTTACAGAAGGACTATATTATCACTCCTATAGATAAATGTTCCAATAATTTATCTTTAATTTGTAAAAATCTATACCACGATATACTAAAAAAGGAAATTGATAATAATCATAAATACACTTTTGCTAGAACTACAGGCACAAAAATAAAAAAAGACATCAAAAATGTTGAAAATTCACTAAAAATTTATAATAACCACAAAAATCCAAACATACCAAAGTTCTATATAATTCCTAAACTACACAAAAAACCTATTTCTTTCAGAACAATCACATCTGGTATAAATTCAGTCATAAAAAATATTGATATACAATTAGCTTCAACACTACAATTTATTATAAATAAATTAACTAATAAATATAATTATAAATTTATCGACTCAAATAAAAAAATCATTAATTATTTAATGAACAATTGGACAAACATTGAAACAGTACACACATTTGACTTTGAGGACCTATATTCTAAAATAAATTTAAGAGATCTAAATAATAAAATAACCAATTTATTTAATGAATTCATTAATGACAAAACTTTCTACATTAAAATTATTCATAACAGATATAAAACATTTAAATTAGATCTTAAAACAGCAAAAACTCTACTGGAAACATTTTTAAATTTTAACTATATAGAATTTAAAAATAAAATATATATTCAATCAGAAGGCGTTCCCATGGGAACTTCTTCTAGTCCGTTATTAGCAAATCTAATATTGTTCTGGTACGAAAGAGAATACTTTCTACAAAATAATATTAATTGGCAAATATTCCGATATGTAGATGACATAATAATATTTAATAATCCACAGTTTAAAAAATTAATACCTGAAATATATCCTAAATACTTGAAACTTAAGAACAATGAAAAAATTTATAGAAACAAAAAAGTTAACTTTTTAGACTTGAATATAGACCTTACAAATAGTGCTGTTAGAGTTTATAATAAAAAGAGTAATTATAATTTCAATATTATAAAATACTGTAATATGAATTCTAATATATCATTAAATTGCTGTAAAGGTATATATTATGGTCAGTTTCTAAGATTTTATAGAATAAATAATATATTAGATAATTTCATAGAAGATGTTAAAAATTTAAACATGGAATTTATTAAAAACAAATTTAGTATCAAACAAGTAAAATATTTCAACAGTATATCAATTATAAAATATTTAAAAAAAAATAAATGGAAATATCCATTTATGAAATCAACTTTCTATAATTTCTCTTAATAATAACTAATACAAATTTATAATCTTTAACAGTTAATTAAACTTTGATTAAATAACTGATTAAAAGATTTTTTCACAAGATTTTTAAAGTATTATAGTATATAGTTCATTTTGTTTAATCTCCAATTTCTGGGGAGGAAAATGGAAGTTAAATAAAGGTGAATTTGCACAATTAATAGCTTTATTAAACTCTTATAATTTGCCTTTTTAAAGGAATATTAAAAGATGAATAAGTGTTGAATCAGTTATTTTGATATAACTAGCTGTAAAGATTATGAAATTCAGCTTTCTTCCTTTAACTATTTTTCCTTTCTTCTTTAATTTTCTTGTTGTTCAAAAAAATTCTGAATAAATGGTCTAAATTTGAAATGTCCCCCCCTCCCGCAACATGTGTCAGCCAGAAATAGATATTCACAATGGAGGACGCCGCGGTCGAGGTAGGTTTACAGTTTGAATTTGTTAACACTTGTATCTGTTATATATGTTCATTTAAATATTTAACTGAAACAACTTAATATTAACACATAAAATCCGGTTTAAAAGAGATCTATGACATAATAAAGAAGGGGTGAAATGTCGTTGGACTTTTATCTGAAGATCCCCGGTCCAGCAGATCTCTTTTTCCAATTTATTTCAATTTAAAGTTTTTTGTGTATGTCTGGTCTACCATTAGGGTTTCAAAACATAATATACAAACTTATAACAAATGTTAATTCATACTATAGATATATTACTAAATACAACTATTTATAATCATATTATAAAATAAAAAAAAACCTTTAAAAATCTTTAAAAAAAAAAGGATAAAATATAAAATTATAAAAATATATATATATATACTAACAATCTTATCTACCTTCTTTACAAAACTTTTTTTTTTTTCCTTATTATTAGTTTGATTAAAAGTGCATGGTTCTGTCTTTCTCTCTTATTTCTAACTATTATATATATTCTCTCTTCGATTATTCTATATATAGGATTAGAGTATGTCTAAATGACGTGTAAAAGACGATGTAATAGACGTTACGTTGTTAATTTTTATTGTTATTAATTATAAATATATAATTAACTTGAGGATGTATTAGAAGTAAAGAATTTTTTTTTCTCTCTCTATCTACAAATTAATAACATTTTACAAATTTTATAATTTGAATTTAAATGATCATAATAGTGAAGATAATCTTAATACAAAACTGGACTATAAAATTAAATAACTATTTATTATTATTATATATATATATATATATAGAAGCAATGGGCGCCTCTCCCGTCAAAATAAACGTCAAAAACTGACGCCATCTATTGATGGCGTCAGTTTTTGACGTTTATTTTGACGTTTATTTTGACGGGAGAGGCGCCCATTGCTTCTATGGATTAATTTCCTCCCGGCAAATTTTCCATCTATATATATATATATATACATTAAAGTATTTGACTTCAAACTTCGACATTAGCTATTGGCTGAACGACGTAGTTATGTTAGAATCATTCACGCTACACCCCAGAAGGATCTGTACATACACGTAAATATAAATTACACATTTCTAAAGCCCCAATAATATTAAAGTATATCATCATGAAGCTTTCAGCGAAATGTCAAAATGTATAAAACGGCAGACAGAGTATTTAAAATTATATTAATAATCTTGGCTAGTCGGCGGTGTGCAACAGACTTGCGGAAGGTCAATAACTTAGTTACCTGAGTCCACAGTTATGTAAATTACTTCAACCGATTGCTTATAAACGCCGTGTCCACGTTACTCCTGTCCTACACTGGTTCTCTCTCTCCCTAGTGTGTTTCCTCCACTGCGGGTAGTCAAGTCACCAGAACATCCCTAGCTCTGTGTATCCAACCCTAGCTCTGTGTGTAGTCCCTCCCATGATATGGATCCCCAACCAGCTGGTCGGCTCTCCCCTGGGGTCCGACGTGACGCTGGACTGCATCCTCGAGTCCCACCCCAAGTCCGTGACGTACTGGACCACGAAGGAGGGCCAGATGCTGATGTCCAACACCAAGTACGACACCGTCATGCTGGACTCGGGGCTGTACAAGCTCCAGATGCGGCTGCAGATCAAAGACCTGGTCCCCGACGACTTCGGCCTCTACACCTGCGTCGCCAAGAACTCCTTGGGGGAGACGGAAGGCACCATCCGCCTCTACGGTGAGCATTCGATCCTTGCTGTCCGCGCCGATAGGATTAACTTTACTCCCATGGATTCAGAAACATGCGTGAGTTCTATTATATATGCAAATATAAATTATTCAAATCTGGTCAAACTATCTCTCTCTTATATGCAAATAGTTCGTAAGCATATAAGATGAAATATGTCTTTTATTGAGTGGAGATTTCTACGTAAATAACCCATCCATTAATGTCTCACACATAGAATCCTTCTTGTTAAAACATGGGAGGATCAGTTTGTCTCAAAAGAGGGAAAATAAAAAGACGTTACAATCATCGATACAATTTTCTTCGTCAAAATTTCTCTGAACAAAATTAAGTTCCGAGAGATCTAAGTGTGGCAGATAATGTCCCGGAGTAAATAAGTTTGTCAACTTGGTATTTGCATAGCTTTTGATATTTGCATACCCTCCAGTTCAGACGGACAAATCCGCTCCTATTACGCCAATCATCGCGATAAATCTCCGCTAATTGTTGTTTTATTCAAATTCACTTTTTAATAGGCAATTGATTTTTTTCTTCTTCCCTCATCATGCATTTTTTTCCTTTCTCTCCGGACCCCACCTATTTGCATAGTTTTGGAATTAAGAAGGGCGATCTCAGAAAGCTCTTTTTTTATTATTATTAATATTCAGTGACGGGCAGAGTGGCCGGATCGGAGGAAAAAAAAAGTCTTAAGCTCTTCGCCTCAATTCATATAAGCTTCATTTCCATGTGCTTCCAATGGAGTCACTTTGTAAGTAGGCCGGGCTAAGTGGCAAATGGTTTAAGTGGTGTAAATTATGCAAATGGCGCTATTGACTTCTGCTCCGGAGTATTTTTCCTCTCTCAACTGGAGATGTAAGAGTTAATTCTCTCTCTTGATACTAAAAGCTTGTTTTACATCGAGCTCTGGTGTTTCCTCATATTATAAATGGACAGCATTCAAGGGCTGCAAATAAACGCCAATGTCTTTTTATGCTGAATTTGTTTCTTTCTAACCTTAGAAAATATAGAGTCAGAAATAAATGTCATTTTTACACTATCTAGACATTTATGATAAAGTATAAACACTATAGAATTGAGATAATTGGTGCGTAGATTAAGGTATGCAGGTTGTTGGTCGGAACTTGACAAAGCCGAGGTTAAGCCTGTATATTCTTAACTTAATATTTAGAAGTTTTCCGTAATATATTAATGGGCACATTTTATCCTTCTAATCCATTTTTAAACAAATGTGTCTTCTTACTAAATTTATGCTATTTATCTTTAAAAAGTATTTCGATTTATTCTTTTGTAATTTGTTAACAAAACGCCTGAAGATGGCGACGAAGGTTTTAAGGCTCTATTCCTAATACACACGTATCCTATAAATAAACTCCTGGTCTATACCTTAATAAATGTATAGACTATATATGAGATAATAAAGGCGCGAAATCGCTGAGAAGGTTTACCACTAATGCCTTTATAAAACATCTTATTAAGGTCTGTACTTTCAATCCTATATATTCGAATAGATTTAATGATGCCAATGGCAGTTTCCCTGCTTTGGCCACCGTTGTGAGAGGACTTGGTATACAGCCAGGATCCCGGAGTTTGCCCTGGTGATATTGGTGACACCTGGGAAGGACTTGAGGTTCGATATTAAAATATTTTTACAATAAACTTTGTTGGTTCTTTTTACAAAATTTATATGCGCTAATTTTTAATTAAACCATACTATTTCGTAAATTTTACATTTTCTCTGCTCTCAGTTCCATATAACGAGAGCTAACTATTTATAAGAGTTACCAGCGTTGTGCATATGAGCAAAGTTTCCTCAAATGTAGAAATGTAGCACAAAAATAACTATTCTTTATTAATATATGAAATTTTAGAAAGACGCTAAACCATCTCGTGGCTTGTTCACATTTCCGTTTTGTGAATAAAGTCTTAGTTGAGTTACCGGTCGCGCATACAGCCCCGAACATCCTTCGCCCTATCAGCGAGTTTTTTTTCTTAATCCTTCTGTGGTCCTCCGCGGCGCTGGTTTGTCAGACACTGTGTTCCCAGAAATCCCTCCGCCGTCCTCGCCCGCCAGCCCGGGTCCTGAAGCAGTCGTCCTTGGCAAGCCGGAGAAGTTGAGGAACGGCGTCAACTACGACCGAAAAGGTGGGTCCACTTACTCTAAAATTGGTAAAGAACTAGTTGAGTTTGTACACAGCCTTCTTTCGGTACATCTCCGCCAGTTATGGAGGTATTTGGAACCGAATGATATCGTGTAAAATACTGGAGTTTGAATCAAACTTCTGAACCGCGATCAATTTGTTGATTGTTTCGTAATATTACATATTCCACCGCACATAATGCCTTTTTGTTGCGGACTGACTCCCCCCAGGTCGAAATGCAATTACGTCACCAACCCTACACACAGCTCATTGTGGGTCTCTTGAAACATATTCTGACTGAGATATTCCGATAGATATCACAAGCCATCAGCAACGTTCATTTGCCCGTTTAGGAAGATGTTTTACCACCTGATATCTCTGAACCCTATAACTCAGCCTGCGCCAGTGATGATCACAACAAGTCGGTGTGGGAGATATAACCTGCATTATAAACTGGGGTAATGTAGGAAGTTTGGAGACAAACTGATCAAAACATTCTTATCCAGACGTGTCTGTAATGGCTAATTTTAAACCTCGCTTAAACATAAGAAGGAAAACCATATTTAGAGAGAGTTGAACGATTGCTTTGTTTATGACAGAAAGAGTTGATCTTCAGACTACGAACAATATAGCGTGATTTTTATTTATTTATTTGCTTAACTTTATCTTTTTATTATTATTATTTCCTTATACACACTAACGCCTTACATTCAATTGATGCATAACTGGCATGTTTGTGAAATATTGGCAGCTTTGCTAGGGAGATTTGACGGCATAGAAATACCTTCACCGAGAATTCGCCTGAAGTGCCGGATATATAGGCAGAATGCGGTCTGGTAAGTTAAATTGGTCAATGCGCTGGGAGGGTTCACCACTGATGAGCCAGGCCTCCCTATAATTTAACATCGCAGTAAGTACAATAGACATAGTTGTTAAAATTGGAGAAGGATTAAAAGGTGCTGAATGATTTATATCCCTATATACAGAGTGGGCGTCTTATATAGATGTTGTTTACTGGGTACGCCATGATGGGGCTAAACATCTATGGCCATACTGCGTCCATGTAAAAGTCCTTACTTCAACACCACGCAGCTATATTGACAATATTTCAGTGAGAATAGCACCATGAGAGGTGTACAAAACTTATTTCATGGAGTCCCGGGCTATCTCTTTATTAGAAAATTCTTCGCCAAAGTAATAAATAAACGGACATAGTTTGGTCCCCTCTGGAATTGTAGGTCCGTCTGGTTCACAGTTCTGTTGGAGAGTTCTACTTATATTCTCTCGGGAATAGATTTGCATAAGTCTGTTTCAACGGTCGGATTATTTCTGTAACTTTCTCTCACCACAGAAGGGTATTTAAAAAAAAATCTGTTCTGACTGAGACTATCGTGTCTGACTCATCAGTAGTTTTGTCAGACGGTAATCTACCTAAATACCGAGAATTTACGTGTCGGCGCTATAACGAACAGCGGTACGAGAGATTAAACTGGCTGGTTCACCGCTGATGAGTGTAAGATGAAAGTAATTGCAGCGCTACACGTAGCTAGCTACCACCCTGAAGTCAGTCATAATCGTTGGCAAGATCGGGAATCCTTGTCTTCCAAACTCCGAATATCACCATGCTCTAATGTCAATCAGCGAAAAGTGGTCTTCATCTTCTACCTGGGTTTCTCTAACCATTCCGAGATTTCTGAAGACACCAATAAGACTTCCTATTTGCATCCTGCTTACTTCTTCAACCCACGTCATCGAAGATCACCTCCAAGTCTTGAAAATATTGGTGAGTACGGTGACATTGAAGAGACTAGCAGAGTATCTTCCTACCGACAAATATTTATTCTATGCATAAAAAGCACTCTTCTCCCATTTTATAAAATAAACGTATTAAATGCATCACGATACAACGCATCTCTTTTACATAATATTTAAGAATACCTCGAATATATCCAGATAAATAATTAAGCCACAGCATCAATTTGGCCTATTTCGTAAAAATGCCTTGCAAAGATCTGCGTGTTTCGATAAAAAAAAGATGTATTTATCTTAAAAGGGATATTTGCCTTTCTGTGCGCTTGAATATCATCCTCCCGCACTATTATCTCCCGTTATATTGTGTGGTACATCGAGTAGCCTTATTTGCACAACGGCAATGGCTTGTCCGCTGACCCGATGTGCTTGCTGCCCAGACGTGTCTTCCGATGGAACAGATATTGTAAGGAAAGCTGTAAAAGATCTCAAGTCTCAAGAAACCGAATTCCAAGGTAAGTTCCTCTACACCTGACGAGATTCTAGCGTGGAACGACTGTCGTATCTCCATGTCCTCATAGTCAGTGTGCTGAGATCATTGATGGATGAACAGTCGGCTTGTACGTGACGGGACTCTGCAAGACACCTAATAGATGCCCAGACTGAGGACCGCCGTTACTTAGAGTGGACTGTGATGTCAATTCTTACATAATCCCTCTATAATCTGTAGGCCACCGCAGTAATCGATCGTGTTACGCCAAAGTTGCCTAGAACTTACATGAAGAAACCTTCTAACCAGGATTGAGAGTGAAGTAAAATATTTTAGTCGTAGAGACCGGGGATAATCCTCAGTAGCAGGCTGACTCAACTCCAATATTGTATGATCACCTTTGACATGAACAGACACCAGCTGCTCCTAACTTATAATACAAACACTGCCCATCCTGTATCTCTGGAGTCCTTACAGAGTATCATCAGCCGGGCCAGCTGAACCCGGGTTGTTTAGAGTGTTTGTTAGTGCTCCCTCTTTCCTACTTTTCCATCTAGCTGAAGATGTGTATTTTCTCATGAGTTACATATTTAACTCCATATTGAGATGCACAAACCATGTTGAGATATGAAGGTATCAAACTGTGCCAGTACATGGGTATTTGAGAGTAACTCCCCCTTCGTCTAGAGTAAGTCTACTGGTCTAATGATGCATGAGATTTCTATGCAAATATTTCGTATCTCTCCAAGATCCTCGACGTTGAAAGCTGCCGTCACAGAAATTTATTAGGGTCTGAGCGGCTGAATAAAGATGACGGGGTTTATAAATGGCGTTTTTAGGATAATTGGCCGGATGTGGGGCGATGAAAGTTCCGTTTTACATATTCTACAGTTCCTTATACAGATTATCGATCCAGACCGACCGTATATGTGACTCCATACAGCAGTGGTCTATAAAACCGTACCGATACAATTCAAGAGCGCCTTCCGGATCGTCTCTATTAACTTCAGACAGCTGGCTCTACATAGGGTGCTCCTGTAACACACAGGTATTATAGTTCAGTTCGAGAGAAAAGATACGGTTTATTTAAAACCCTCTATTTTTCTTGGTACGAACTTCTTGGGAACGGCAGAGTCACCTATAAAGTATTTTTTAAATGCGGGAGGTATTCATATATGCACAAAACGGCGTCTATCCCTTTCAGTAAATGCAAAAAGACAATATCTTGCATAGTAATACCACAACCATGGAATTTAAACCAGTAAATATACATTCCAATCGCTTGACTTCCTAGTTGAGGAATATAGCCTTACTGGCTGGTCAAGAGAGGACTTACTTGTTTGTAAATGTAGCCCTTTAGGAGTCATTGGAGAGCTTTTAATGCAGAGTTTCCGTGAAAGCGTAAAAGATTATGGAATTTGCGAAAATGTCTTTTACGGACAGCTTCACTACACTCATGTCATTCACTGCAATGTGCAGTGGAGTATACCTAGTTTAAGGTGGGTATACCTAGTGTTGTGTACTGTGCAGTGGAGTATACCTAGTGTAAGGTGGGTATATCTAGTGTTGTGTACTGTGCAGTGGAGTATACCTAGTGTAAGGTGGGTATACCTAGTGTTGTGTACTGTGCAGTGGAGTATACCTAGTGTATTGTGCAGTGGAGTATACCTAGTGTACTGTGCAGTGGAGTATACCTAGTGTAAGGTGGGTATACCTAGTGTTGTGTACTGTGCAGTGGAGTATACCTAGTGTAAGGTGGGTATACCTAGTGTTGTGTACTGTGCAGTGGAGTATACCTAGTGTACTGTGCAGTGGAGTATACCTAGTGTAAGGTGGGTATACCTAGTGTTGTGTACTGTGCAGTGGAGTATACCTAGTGTAAGGTGGGTATACCTAGTGTTGTGTACTGTGCAGTGGAGTATACCTAGTGTAAGGTGGGTATACCTAGTGTACTGTGCAGTGGAGTATACCTAGTGTAAGGTGGGTATACCTAGTGTTGTGTACTGTGCAGTGGAGTATACCTAGTGTATTGTGCAGTGGAGTATACCTAGTGTAAGGTGGGTATACCTAGTGTTGTGTACTGTGCAGTGGAGTATACCTAGTGTATTGTGCAGTGGAGTATACCTAGTGTAAGGTGGGTATACCTAGTGTTGTGTACTGTGCAGTGGAGTATACCTAGTGTATTGTGCAGTGGAGTATACCTAGTGTAAGGTGGGTATACCTAGTGTACTGTGCAGTGGAGTATACCTAGTGTAAGGTGGGTATACCTAGTGTTGTGTACTGTGCAGTAGAGTATACCTAGTGTATTGTGCAGTGGAGTATACCTAGTGTAAGGTGGGTATACCTAGTGTTGTGTACTGTGCAGTGGAGTATACCTAGTGTATTGTGCAGTGGAGTATACCTAGTGTAAGGTGGGTATACCTAGTGTTGTGTACTGTGCAGTGGAGTATACCTAGTGTATTGTGCAGTGGAGTATACCTAGTGTAAGGTGGGTATACCTAGTGTTGTGTACTGTGCAGTGGAGTATACCTAGTGTAAGGTGGGTATACCTAGTGTTGTGTACTGTGCAGTGGAGTATACCTAGTGTATTGTGCAGTGGAGTATACCTAGAGTAAGGTGGGTATACCTAGTGTTGTGTACTGTGCAGTGGAGTATACCTAGTGTATTGTGCAGTGGAGTATACCTAATGTAAGGTGGGTATACCTAGTGTTGTGTACTGTGCAGTGGAGTATACCTAGTGTATTGTGCAGTGGAGTATACCTAGTGTAAGGTGGGTATACCTAGTGTACTGTGCAGTGGAGTATACCTAGTGTAAGGTGGGTATACCTAGTGTTGTGTACTGTGCAGTGGAGTATACCTAGTGTACTGTGCAGTGGAGTATACCTAGTGTAAGGTGGGTATACCTAGTGTTGTGTACTGTGCAGTGGAGTATACCTAGTGTAAGGTGGGTATACCTAGTGTTGTGTACTGTGCAGTGGAGTATACCTAGTGTATTGTGCAGTGGAGTATACCTAGTGTAAGGTGGGTATACCTAGTGTTGTGTACTGTGCAGTGGAGTATACCTAGTGTAAGGTGGGTATACCTAGTGTATTGTGCAGTGGAGTATACCTAGTGTAAGGTGGGTATACCTAGTGTTGTGTACTGTACAGTGGAGTATACCTAGTGTAAGGTGGGTATACCTAGTGTTGTGTACTGTGCAGTGGAGTACTCCGGAGCTTCCATTCCCACAGCGGGCGCCCTGCTAGTGCTCGCCCTGGGTCTCGCGGCGGCGGCGCCCTGACACCTCCAAGTGCCCTACCGATCCTGTGCCAACAACCACCACCACATACCGACAAAGACTCTCTCCTTATTTTTTACCATCGCGGCGCCGTTTCTTTTTCTAATTTATTGTTGCTGTGTGTCGGAGAAAGTATACCCACGTGGCAGTAAGTGCTAATCAAAATAAATAAACAAAGATAGAGGTTTTATCAGCAACGGCTCTTGGTCCTTATTTACATACCCCTCTACCACACAACAGCACGTTCCAAGTACAACAACACTGGCTTTACTGCGAAAACATTGTTTTATGCACGGGGCTTTATTGGAAAAAGAAAGAGTGGAGCCAAATAGTTACATTTCCTGTACACAGATGGCGTGCCATCCACGAGACGTGTGTGTCTGTTCACGCGTGCAATCTCCCCGTGAGAAGATGGACGGTCCTTAATGGAATCCAAACAGCCTGAAGCTGGTGCCGACTTCCCTGGACGCTGAATAAACTGATGTCTTCCCATCGCAGACAACTTAGGCTTTTTTTAAACTACATCTTTGGCTGGATAGTATCATAGAGTTGTATTGGACACTGTGTGTATAAACTTTGTATAGTGACCTCCTGACAACTGGAGTTGTCGGGACAGATCAGTTTCTATTTACATAATGGCCGCTCATCAAATGTTTTATCCCTCCCCGTATCTATTGATTTAAAAACATAGCCCGCGCCATCTGTTATTTCTTTTTTAAACTATTAGTACGAAAAATATTTCTTTCTTTCCTCAAAATAAATAAAATAAAATTTCGCGCTAAAATTCCTAACGTAGTATGCAAATTAAAGTCAGTTATCATAAGGCAAATAACACGCGATCTATACACAAGAAATGAAACCGTTAAATCAAGAATGGTTTCTTTTCAAATAGCATACGAGATTACTCGTATTTTATCGTCGCAGTAAGGTAGGTAGAAGTTTGTTCTATTAAAAAGAAACATTCGTGATTTAATAGTTTTATTTCTTGTGTAAAATGAGGAATAATTGCGCTAGAGTCTCAGCTAAGCTAGGAAGTTCAGAATGGCGGAGCTAGGGCATTAGATTCCCAACCGTGAGTCGAGATAGACTGTGTACTACAAGCATATCTTCAAATATTGAAGGCTACGTCATCAAAATAGGGAATTATTCAGCACGATTTTTATCTTACAAATACAACGTTTACTGCAATAGGTAAGTATTGGGATGGCTCAGCGGTAAGTAAACCTTTTACTACTAGTATTAAAATAGTTTTATTACTCGACTATAGATGGCGTGTTTAAATTGTCATTTATCTACTTTAAGTTTCCGAGCTGAACAACACGCACCAAGTTTCAGCACTTTCCTGGTGTATGTCCACGCCACCAAACATTACCTTTGGGACAAACAATGAAACATCTGTGCCACCACTAACGAAGTTGGTTTGTTGAATATGACAGCGACTTGATGTCGGGATAATGAAAAGTTCTAATATCACCATCTCGAGCAGACAGAACGAAATACGTCGTTCAACAGCAACGCTCGGCGGGGGATGTTGACCTATCTACGCCCCTCATTTCCATAATTAATTACTCCACATTACCACGGGGCTCATTAATTTATCTTTAATTGATTGTGTAAGACACAATTCTTGGCGCGAGATAATCCGTGGCGGTTTAACTGGGGTTATTGTACCGGGCTGTTACTGGAGGTTGGGATTATAGAAACCTCGAGTGGAGGAGGCATCTACGAGCTGAACAATGACTTGGGAACACATGTTCGAAGTTTATAACGCTAATTGTGCCGTTAATTATAAACTTACGATGTGTTAACAGAAAGAATGCCTGGAATTTATCCAGAATGTACATCTTTCTTCTTAATTTAGATTCTAGCTGTAAATCATAAACCTTTCCGATAGAAATGTTGCTCTGCCATCTACGCTTGTCTGTTAGACTGGCCTGTTACTAGAAGGAACGTTTTGCTGTGTCTACAGTAGAGATAGCTCTACGTTCAATGCCTCATTATTGTAAACACGGGAGTGCACTACCAACAATCATTAGCAGCCACCTGTTCACGATGTCTAGTTCCTGAATTTAAACAAATATATATAGCTAAAGTATATATATGTGTGACATAAATGTACAATCATGGACAAAACTTAAGTAGAAAGATTTTTATGTCGCCGGTCTTCTGTTTTTTTTTTTTTTTTGAAGGACACAGACAGATAATTTTTTTGCACACTTTGTTATCCCATATTTCTTTAAATAAAGGTCACTGTAATAACTTCCAGAGTTAATGTATCAATCCCAATATACATGCTAAACGGTACAAAACTACTCCGGTACTCCCTAAAATTTGTCCACATGAGTTAATATTTAATTAAAAAGGCATATATTAGATCAAAATATCATTTATTTTACCAATATTTCAGTTGGCTGAACGCCAACCTTTATCAAGGTATTATAATGGTTGGCGTTCAGCCAACTGAAATATTGGTCAAATAAATGATGTTTTGATCCAATATATGCCTTTTTAATTAAAGATTTATTTATGGATTTCTCTATTCTCAAAATGAGTATATATGTCATTGTGTGTGCTGCTTATATAGCCGGTACTGTAGATTGGAGATGGAGAAAAATATTATATGGAGCTAAATAGATTTTACAACAATTCCATTTTGATAACAAAGTAATCACGTCCACTTAAAGTTTCAAACTTCATAAAATATAAGTTATAAATTCTTTTTTTTTTAATAAGCCTTTCTTTATAAATAAATCTCTAAATTCTGGAGATTTTAAATATATATTCTCTTCCTAGCATGATATATAGTATATTCGCGCCACTCTATGATTGAAAATATCTATAATAGTTTTGTTCCGTCCTTACACAAAAAGAGGTTTGTAATAAATTACTCAAGAGGAGCTTTGAAATTCCCTCTCTCAAACCCCAGCAGGGGAATTATTCCGAAATAACCCACGCAGAGAGATATAACTTTTCCTTAATGTGTTTACACACAGTTATATAAATATTTGTTTAATTAATGGAAATGTGTGTTTGCGCCACTAAATGTTTTTAAAATATTTGCATATTTACGTAACTAAATACCCGAGAATATTTGCATATTCACGCGCCACCAAATGTCTCAAAACATTTGCAGAGCGCAGGCAGCCACCAAGAATAGTTACTAACTTCGCCTATAGATGGCGCGCCTAGTTCGATTAGTTAAATATTATATCCTCGTTATGCAAATTAACCTGAATATAACAAATAACCCAGTTCCAAGAAAGGTAAATTCACCCTCAAAAGTTGAGTAAATGTTCTATCTACATAACTACCCGTTTGCTACCACGTCCGTCTAGTGCCGGGTATATAAGCCGAACCCGACCCTAGAAGTTTACCCGAAAGGGGATCTGGTCGTTGGCGTCCGCTCCACGTTGGGTTGACTCCAGGCTCCAGAACTTAGGGCCGCCTTCAACGTCGTCTCACAAATTCTGCCGCCTGGGTAACGGCTTTATTTGGGGGACACCGCGTTGTCGTGTCGGCCCTTTGTTTTGTCCTGTTTAGTCCCCCTCGCGGAGGGGGCGTCAAGGCGACCTCTTCCTCTTTCGGGGTGTAGTGTAATCCGCCTCCACGTGGTTCACCCTGGGTAACGCTAAATGGATTACAACTTCCTGTCTGTGTATAGGGGTCATTTTACATCGCGTCAGGTCCATGTGGACTTCCGGTCTGGTGACAGTACTGGCTACCACAAGTAGCTTGACAACACGGATCTATATAACACGGAAGAATCAACCCTCAAATCTGATTGGCTACAAACTCCCCTGTTTCAATATAGTACACAATCTCCATCCTTAGGTCAAAACAAGAAACATTACCTCGGCGGCCTCTATCGCTGACAATGATGCTTATGCCGAAATAAGGAAAATTTGAAATGGAAAGCATGAGTGGTGGTGACACCAGCGATTTCGCCTGTGTAAAAATGTGTAAGTAAAAAGAATGGTTTTAAAAACTTTGTGTGTGGAAAACATATATATATATTTGCCATCTAAAAAGCACATGTGCTCGTGGTCAGGAGATGCCTTCTTTATTTTTAATATATGTAGTAATCCCGAGGTGGAATGTACTGGGCAGTCGTGGTAGTGGGTGCGTGATGGGATTCCCGCACTGGGACAGCAAGAGACAGAGGCAGGTCTAGATGGTAACTCCAAGAAGGTAGAGGTAGACCACGGACGAAGACAGTCGGACCATGGGCGTCACGGATGCCCTACATCGCGGATAGGGGTGAGAAACCCGACCGTATGACGGCGTCGCTCTGAAAACCAACTAACTAACTACTGTTTGTCCCAATCTTGGGGGGCTTTTATATGAGACGTTCGCAGATGGCGGCGAGTTCTGATTGGTTCCCGTAATCACGCCACCTGTCAAGCGCTGGGTTATTAATTATGTCTGGCCACGTGTCGGCCACCTGCTGACGGGGGAATGAACTCATTAGCATAAACACCTGTTAGTCTGGGTTGTTTATCATGTCTGGCCTTTGTCGTCTGGACTATGGCGTCGTCTGATCTACCTTTACCTCTTTGCTTTATTTGTCACTTCTATTGTTCGATACATATTTTTATATACAGATATGGGGTTTTATAATAAATATTAGAAGAAGGTTGTGCTCTATCTACCTTAAAATATACTACAGAATGTGTCCCCGGTGATGAAGGTTTGGTTGGGGGAATGACATGTAAAGAATGATAACCTAACAAACCTATTATAAAAAATAAAATAAATAATTTGTATACAAATTAGTTAAAATTATTATGAAGTTACAAGTTAAAAGGAGAAAGATGTTGTAAGGGTGGTGTATCAATAAAAATGTACAAAATGAATGATAAAAGATTAAGAGAAGGTATATAATACAAAATGGTAACTATGGTAAAATGAATCGTACAAGGAAAGTAATATCTTATTGTATTAAAGATGAGAGAAAAAAAATGAAGTTAGTTTATTGACTGAACTTATAATGTGACGCTAAGGTTGAAAAAGGGAAAGGGGGTATCTGAGCATGTTTCTGCAAAAGTAGTATCCCAAGCATCCTGCAATGCAATGCGAACTTGTTTAAGTGAGGCATTGTTTTCATTAACAGAAGGCCTAAGATATTCCGTCTGCATCATTAGCTCAGACAGTGGAAAGAGGTGGGAAGATTGATGGAGGTAAAGGGGAGAGGTAGAGGTAAGAGGGATCCCTGTTGTCCATAATGATTATGCCCGGTTGAATGATGAGAGAAAAAAAATGAAAAGTTGAAAATATGATGAATTGATATGATGAGTCGGGCGATGAGAAAAAAAAATAAAAAGATCGCGCTGGATATCCTGAACTCATTATTGGGAATGGTATAGTGAGGAAGGATTGTTCCAGTCGGATTAATCAATGGAAAAAAAAATAAAAATGTTCGGCGAACTGGAATCCCTTGGAAGGTTAGAGGTTTGAAGGATGCGGAAAAGGAGAGGTGGGTGTAAGAGAATTATTGCTGCCAATTTTGATTGTGTCCGGCTTGTGTGGTGAAAAGAAAAAGTTGAAAAATGAAAAAATGATGAGCCGGACGATGAGAGAAAAAAAAAATTAAAAATCCAACTGGGTCTCCTGAGCTCACTGTTGGGAGATGTACAGCGAGGAAGGGTCTTCTAGTTAGGTTAATCAATAAAAAAAAAAAAGAAAATGGCTGACGAACAATAATCTCTTGATGGATGTAAAAAGTTGAGAGGAAAGGTTCATGGGATAGAGTTAAGAGGTTGTACGGGAAGCGTCAAAAATAACATTTTGAAAATCTATTAGAAAAAATAAAATGATAAATGTTTTAACTATTTAAGAAATATTATTATTGCGATTTCACCGCCACTCTGTGTTGTGACGACGATCTAAATTCTATAGAGGTAGTCACTCACCTCTATTCTTGGTCGGCGGGGTTGAAGGTTCAAAGTTAAGGCGTCGTTGTTTATAACACTTTTAAAATATACGACGAAAACAGGAGGGAAAATTATATTTATTACAATTTAAGAAAATAAGTAAAGTATTATTTAAACATTTACACTAAAAGAATCGGAGATCAGGGCAAATTCTAGCGTTCGAAAAAAAGTTGTTTACAAGTTCTTCCTCTATTGTTTCCTCATTTTTGCCGCTGCATCCCCGTAGCTGCCTCCGCCGGCCTCCCATTGGCTGCTTCGGACGTCTTCTTTTCCAACATTTCTCCCACCTTTGAGTTGGCGTCTCGACGACTCAAACATGGGAAGGAAAAGTTCAGTAGATCCAATCGGTTGGGTCTCTTGATGGGCCGTCCGTAACTTGACACAACATTCGGGGTATCAATGTGATGTTGCTCTTGTTGTGAAGTCAAAGGGTCCTCTTCAGTTGTCAATCGAACTTCTTGTGTGGGAGATCGCTCCGTTAGAGGGTCTCGACATCTTATCTCGGGCGTTATCTCTAAATTGTAGAGTTTTTGAATAGGTCGTATTTTATCACCTGATGAAGTTTTCACTTTCGCAACCCTCACAAGTCCGTCTTTTCCTGGATAGAGTTGGATTATTCTGGCTAACGGCCAGTGTAGTCTCTTTAAACTCTCTTGTCCAATGAGTACCATGTCTCCCACCTTGAGTGGTATGGTAGTCTTCAGGCGTCTCGTTTCTTGTCTCAAGAATCCAAAATATTCGATACGAAATCGTTCTCTAAGATCTTCTCGTACACGTTTGATATATTGATATTTGCGGGAGAGGGTCTGGTTATCAATCAAGTCCAGGTCTGGAACGCCAACCTCTCTGACCTCATGTAAGAACAACGAAGGTGTCAATGGAGCGAGATCCTCACTTTCTTCAGTTAGGTAGGTTAGTGGGCGTGTGTTCATCAAGCTTTCGACGTCACACATTACCGTGGAAAGTTCTTCATATCCCAAGGAGGTTTGACCGAGAATCCTAAAGAGCAATTGTTTCATCATTCCAATCAAACGCTCCCACCATCCACCCCACCAAGGAGCACCAGGCGGTATGAATTTCCAGGTGATGTTTTTCAATGTGGGATCACATTTTAATCTCGAAAAATCAATCTTCTTTAAAGCATTAGCTATACCTTTGAAATTAGTCCCATTATCCGAATACACAATCAATGGTCGGCCTCTTCGAGCAATAAATCGGCGGAAAGCTTGGAGGAAGGCTTCCATAGACAAAGATGTCACAAGTTCCAGATGAACTCCTCTATACACTGCACATGTGAAGATGACAATCCATGCTTTCTTCTTATTCTTTAAGATAAGATGTCCAGTTAGATCAACTCCTACTATTTCGAAAACTGCAGCATCTCGTACTCTGTCTTCTGGTAATGATGTTGACTCGACGGTAGCTGGTGTCGCGGTGAATCGTTTACAGCGAATTCATTGATTGATGATCTTCTTGACGGTTTTCCTGGATCTTAGTATCCAATAGTTTTCTCTCAGAATACCGAGGAGTGTTTGTAGACCGGCGTGCCCGTGGGTTTCATGGTTCCACCTGATGAGCAAAGAAACCAAAAAGTGATCTGAGGGCAATAAAATGGGCATTCTAAAATTTGCAAAATCTTCTCTTCTGCAAATTTTAGTTTTTATTCTCAAAATCCCTGAAGAGTCTACTAGCAACTTAAAGCCTTGTAGTTTCTTATCTTCATGCCCTGAAAACGATTCTCTCTGGATAAGTCTTATCAGTATTATTTCTGACTTAATGATTTCCTCTGTACTGAGATCTTCTGAAATTATCTTTCTTCTATCAATCTTGGCGTTGTTGAAGAATCTGTATATCCAGGCGGTGATTCGTACTATTCTCAAAATATGGGAATAACGTCCAAATAAATTTTCATTTTCTCTTGTCGTACACAAGGTGTTCAGGATGGTCTTGCGCCTTTCAGAATAAACAATCTCCAAATCAGGGATAATGGTTGATTTGGGCCACTCTTCTTGGGATACCTTTAACCATGCAGGTCCCTCCCACCATCTTGTCTCCTTAAGTGATTCTGCTTAACATCCCCGAGATGGGAGGTCTGCCGGGTTTAATCGGCCTGGTATGTGGCGCCAAGATTCGGGGGAGCTAAGATTATGAATTTCCTTAACACGGTTCATCACAAAGGCTGCCCAGTTGTCTTCCCTTTGGATCCAACAGAGAGCATTGGTCGAATCGGTCCAATAAAATCTTGGAATTTCCTGTAATATCAGCTTGGGAATTAAAGTCACAGGACAAGCAACTCCTAATGGATCAAATATCTTGCTCGCTATTGAAAGTACTTTTCTCTTGGTGGTTGGTCCAATTAATTCAAAATCTTCCAAACTAATTGTCAGTGTGTCTCTATCAGTATTCCATGTTATTCCTAAAATGTTCACTTCCTTATTCAGTTGGTTCATAAGAGAAAAGTCTGTAACGTTACTCACCCAATCTCGGAGATTGAAACAAGCTGTAGAGAGCAGTTCAGTAGATTCTTTCACGAATTTCTCCGTTTCTTCAACATTCTGAAAACTGGATAAACAATTGTCAACATAAAAGGATGATTTCAACTGTTCAGCTGTGATTTTTAAATGTTCAGGAGCCTTATCTAAGTGGAGAGATAAGGTAGCCTTTAAAAGATACGACTAGTGGTAATTCCAAAAACAACCCTTTTATGTCGATACGTGATTAATCTTCCGTCTTCTGTGTGCCACAGGAATCGTAAATAATCTCGGTCTTCTTCTTTTATTCCAATTTGTAAAAATGCTTTCTCAATATCGGAAGAGACACCAACTTCATATTTCCGGAATTTATTTAAAAGTCTTGGTATAATTTCTATCAAATTGGGTCTCTTATCCAGACATTTATTCAGGGAAAGTTTACCTCTCTTCCGGGCCGACGCATTGAATACTGGCCGTATTCTAGAAGTTTGACTGTTCCTTTTATACACTGGTCGATGTGGCAGGTAGTGTACACCATCTAGTTTATCCTCTCTGGCATACTCGATTATCCCCTGTTTCATCCATTCTTCAAAGATTTGTCCATACTCTTTCATGTCTCCAACTTCTTCAAGTTTTCTTCTTACAGACCTTAGTTGGTTTTCGGCTAGATCTTTATTCGAAGGAATCCTTTCCTTGTCTTGCACCCAGGGTAGAGCTACCTCATAGCGCCCCTCGATATCTCGCGTCGTGGTGTGGGCGAAATGTTCCTCCATTTCAGCTTGTAATGACTGAGTCTTCTTCTCAACCTCCGCGTCAGAGACTCCAATTGCATCTAATTTCCACAAGTTTTCTAGATCCAAAGATAGAAGTGTGGTCACGCAAAGGGAGCTGATGTCATCTCTCACCTCCGTTGGAGGAATCTTTCCCATCACAGTCCATCCTAGTTTGGTACGGATTGCCACCAGTCCAGATGAGATCCTTCTCTGATCATCAGTTAGCAATCTCCCGGCGATGTCCGCGCCTATAAGGACTTCTATACGGTCTCTCATCAAATCAGACACGTCGAGTTCTTCACTCCCTTCTAACAATGATCTTGGACACACCGGAGGTATGCTTCCACAGATAAGGGGTTGACCTAGTGCTTCAAACTCACAGCGATAGGAATTATTGATGTCAGATAAATGAATGGTATAGACCTCATGTTCAACTACGTCGGTACTCGATCCTCCAAACAAGGAATGCCGGAAGAACTCTCTCCTAGATTGTTCGTATTCCATTTCCATTGCTGTGCTATGTAAAATATACGATCTTTGGGATCCGGTGTCTATTATAGCCCGTGCCGTCTTCTCCGTTCTGTTCCCTTTGAGGGTCACTCTCAAAGTAGGTAACAAGACGTCTGGGGAGGTTGATAAGTTGGCGAGAGTTTCATCTTGCACCGTTGGAGACTTGGAAGATCCACCTCTATCTAAAATCAGTTTTGTGCACATGACATCCAGGTGGGAAGACATGTTGCAGATCGAACAACGGACTACATTTCTGCAAAATTTACTTAAATGAGAAGGCCGAAGACATTTATAACAAACGCCTTTTTTCTTCATGAGTGATCTCTTTTCGTTTAAACTAATATTAGCTGCAAAGTCACACTTAGGGCTTCCATGGTTGTCTTTACCACAAAATACACATTCATTCGATTTGTGAACTGAATTCAAAAGTTCTGAAGCTGTCGCAATTGGTTTTTCATTGTAGAATCTTGTCTTTGGATGTTTGTTTACCAAATTAGGTTTAGAAGTTGATTCATTCCCGGTACCGATTTCGTTTCTAAAACTCTTCTCCCGTGCAGTTAATTGTCTTTCCAGAAAAGTAATCAAGTCATTAATTACATAACCTGTCGGGAGTTCTTTGTTCAATTCCAAATTAAGGTCTGCAGGTAGAAGCTTTATTATTATCGGGCACAACAGTTGTCCGTAAACATCAATGGACACGTTTAGTGACTCGAGACTTCTTATATGAACAGAAAGGTTGTCAAAAAGTTCGCGGAAGGTTCTTACATCGCTTGATGTTTTGAGTGGTCTCATTGACAACAAATTGTTCATATGTCGGCTAATCAAAATGTCTTCTCGCCCAAATCTGTCTTTAAGCAATTTATAGCTTTCTCATAATTGTCCGCAGATAAAGCGAAACCTTCGACTGTGTTTAGTGCAGTTCCGCCGAGATGTGACTTCAGATAGTTAAATTTATCGATCGGGTTCAGTGAGTTGTTCTGGTGTATAGCTGCATCAAAAGAATTCCAGAACGTCAGCCATTCACTAAAGTTTCCATAAAATTTCGATATCATCAATTTCGGAAGTTTCACAGTCGTGCAGGAAGGTACATAATGTCTCATTTCGTTTTCGTCTATTCGTGAGTTCGAATTCGGTATATTTTCGCCCTGAAAATCTGATTGGCGAATCTTTTTATTTGCCCTAAATCTCCAAGTAATATATTTCTCTCGATATTCCTCTACGCCCTGTAATTCCTTCTCTAAATCGTCAGTTTCAAGAAGCGTTTCTATTTCGTGATCCACTACTTTAAGTTCGTTAAATGATTCATTCAATTGTTCTAATAATTCTTCAAGTTCAATTCTCATTAGCGTGTCAAGTCCACTTTCAATCTTATTGCATGTTTTCGTTAAATATGATCTGTTAACAGCACGCTTCTTTTTTAAACGTAGAATTAATTCTTCCGCCATCTTGTAAACAAAGCGGCAAGTAGGGTTAGCTAGCGAGTTCCAAAATGGTCAGCTCAAAATGCTTCCTTTTTTTCTTCTAGAATTTACCTTCAACAGTCCCGGCTGGGATGCCAAAAATATTGCGATTTCACCGCCACTCTGTGTTGTGACGACGATCTAAATTCTATAGAGGTAGTCACTCACCTCTATTCTTGGTCGGCGGGGTTGAAGGTTCAAAGTTAAGGCGTCGTTGTTTATAACACTTTTAAAATATACGACGAAAACAGGAGGGAAAATTATATTTATTACAATTTAAGAAAATAAGTAAAGTATTATTTAAACATTTACACTAAAAGAATCGGAGATCAGGGCAAATTCTAGCGTTCGAAAAAAAGTTGTTTACAAGTTCTTCCTCTATTGTTTCCTCATTTTTGCCGCTGCATCCCCGTAGCTGCCTCCGCCGGCCTCCCATTGGCTGCTTCGGACGTCTTCTTTTCCAACAATTATAAATATTGTTAGGTGTAGGTTTTTAAAATGGTGCCTAAAATAGTTGAAGTTGTAAAATTCTAAGTCTAAACATGATGAGAAAAAAAATAAAAATATTAAAGGTAATAATATATAAAGGGCTGATTGGTATTTGATGGCATTAATATTGAAGGTTAAGAAACAAAATGATATTATCGATTAATATTGAAATGCTTTATCTACATCTGTAAGTTAAAAAACAAGGTCCAACACCACAAAACTAGGTAAACTGTAAGTCTATTTACAAATAAATGAGAGAAAAGTTAGCAAATCTATTAAATGGGAAATAATTTGGGGCACAAATTAGTTACTAGAATAAAATAAAGATAAAGGGGAGTAATGGTGACACATTGATATAGTATTATAAAACTACAAATAATATATAAGAGGAGTACATAGGAAGGATAAATTTAAAGTAAACACACACAATAGCGAAAATAAATATTTGGGAAAGTTGGTATACTAGTTACAGTTTTTTGTTATTTAAGGTGCCTTAAGTATTTACAACATAGTTTCAGGGATGTAATACAGGAAGGAGGAGAAGTAGAGATAATAAAAGTAAAATAAAATATAAAAGAAAATTGACTTAAGCAAAAGGGTTGCGATAGGTAGTGACGCAGTGAGGAATAAAGGAAAAAGGTCTGAATTGGTTTCTGCAAAGGACATCTCAGGAGTCCTGCCCTGCAATACGAGCTTAGAAGCGAAGTATTGTTTTCATGGTTCAGCAATCTCAAGATGTTCTGTAAGTAGCATTAGATCAGATGGGCAAAAGGCGTGAAGATCGAAGGAGAGGTAGGTAATGGGAGAATATGGGAAAGAAAATTTTTCTGAGAGAGGTTAAAAAGAGATGATGACTCAAGAGCTGCACTGCTGTCGGTGATTGAGCTTGATCAGATGAAAAATAAAATTAAACGAAAAATGAGTGTGCGCATCGTGCTGTGATGGCCTGGGTCGAGCATTAGAGAAAAAAAGTCTCGCTGGTTACCCAAGCTCTCCGTGTGGAGTTAACATGGGGAGGAAGAGTGTACCAGGTCGATGGATCATTAAAAAATAAAAATTAAAAAATGTTGACGAGCAGGAGTCTCAGGAACCGTTGAAGAGATTAGAGGATGAGGTAGATTGTGAAAACAGGGCTCGACTGTTGCCATTGATTGATTGAACCCGGGTTTGAGGAAAAAAGAATGAAATAAAGAATGCTTGGACGGTGACCTGGGTGTAAAATAAAAAAAGTCGGCAAACAGGAACTCTGCGATGGACGAGGGGTGGTTAGCACGAAGGCATAGAAGGCCAATGGAAAATGATCAAGAGACGAGAGAAGTATGGACGGCCTATAATTGAATGATTGACAGGCTGCTAATGGTGGGTACAACGGTCATTCCACCCCTTTAGAAGTAGAAAAAAACTAGGGGGGAGCTCAGTGCGTCCTTGAGTTGGTTGTCAACTATCTTAATTAACATCGTCCACGAGGCTCTGGGATTCTCTAGATGAAATAACCTTAATTTCTCAGTAAGTTTTGCGTCAAGATGTTCAGACAAACGTTAGATTGGAGATTATTAGCGGTGATTAGGTTTAGAAAAATTATAAAATAATGAATTTATGAAATTTTTCTAAGAGAAAAGGTTATGGCATGGGTACAAAATTCGGTAGAGTTTCGTAAATAACAGTTTAACGCAGGCAGGAATGGAATGCAATGGGATATGGAAATTTTATGGTATGTTATTTAGTTTTCGCATATTACATTTATAGTTGTATTTGTAATTGTGGGAAAAATGGGAGGCACATTTTGAGATGAGATAATTTAAAATACAAATCTAGGACTAGTTTTTTAAAACTTTTAAATATTGAGAAATATCAATTTGAATAGTAATAGGTCAAGTAAAATAAAGAGCGTAATAAATTTAATTATTAATACTATGGCCACAAATAAGGTATTTAAAAAACACACAAATAAGTCTAGAAAATATGATTCGAGTAATTAAAATACAATATGATTTTTTATGTAAAATTGAAAGTTGCGTATTTGGATAATGCCATTTTAGGTGAATTTAAGAAAGGCATGTAAGATTAATAAATTGGCAAAAATGCGTGATTGAATATTTTTAATAATAAAATTGAAAATGATAAATTAACATTTATAATTTGATTAAAATAAAGTGATAAATGAGAGTATGAAAGTTTTAAAAATTGAATAAAAATGATATAAAAAAGTTTATAATTGATTTTAAAATGCTTAAAGTGAAAATATAAGAATAAAATTTATGCGGAAAATGGCAGAAACAAAGTTTAAAGTACCTTGAAATGGCTGATGCTGGCTGGAGTTGATCTCTGTAGATGGCTGTTTGGAAGAAGGCTGCTTGTTGCGTGTGATCCGTCGAAAGAGGAGATAATGGCCTCGTCCGCACGAGGCACGGCTTGTCCCCGCATGGCGTCTTTTAGGCGGCTTATTCGGTCTTCGCAGTGGGGTTGCATGTTGGTGAGGGCATCCGCGACGTACTCGTCTTCGGCCTCCTCATCCTCTGCATGTTGCCGTCCTCAGCCATCCTGTCGACTTTAACGGGTTCTGTAGTAATCCCGAGGTGGAATGTACTGGGCAGTCGTGGTAGTGGGTGCGTGATGGGATTCCCGCACTGGGACAGCAAGAGACAGAGGCAGGTCTAGATGGTAACTCCAAGAAGGTAGAGGTAGACCACGGACGAAGACAGTCGGACCATGGGCGTCACGGATGCCCTACATCGCGGATAGGGGTGAGAAACCCGACCGTATGACGGCGTCGCTCTGAAAACCAACTAACTAACTACTGTTTGTCCCAATCTTGGGGGGCTTTTATATGAGACGTTCGCAGATGGCGGCGAGTTCTGATTGGTTCCCGTAATCACGCCACCTGTCAAGCGCTGGGTTATTAATTATGTCTGGCCACGTGTCGGCCACCTGCTGACGGGGGAATGAACTCATTAGCATAAACACCTGTTAGTCTGGGTTGTTTATCATGTCTGGCCTTTGTCGTCTGGACTATGGCGTCGTCTGATCTACCTTTACCTCTTTGCTTTATTTGTCACTTCTATTGTTCGATACATATTTTTATATACAGATATGGGGTTTTATAATAAATATTAGAAGAAGGTTGTGCTCTATCTACCTTAAAATATACTACATATATATATATGGATTATTATGATATTAAATTCTATACAAGTACCATTGATGGCTTGGAGGGTTCACAGGTGGATGTAGAAGTTTTTTTCCCAATATTTAGGCTCATCAACCTTCACATAATGTTTCATATATTAAAACCTTTTATCTTTAAAGTTTAATAAACCTTTTAAGTATTGAGTGTTGTTAATCTTGTGGATTAAATCCAACATACAGTTATGGTATTTTCTGTATTTGCGTTAGTTGAAACAAACACGTGACAAATAAGGTTTCCATTGTTCAAAGTGGAACTTCTCACAATTTTGTAACACATTGGTGTGTCCTGTACCATTTATTTCGTGCAATCTGGATGACACTAAATCCAATTTGGCTCTCTCCGGTATAGGTGACTTTTGCCATTCTTTTTGTAACATGCGGATCATCTGTAGGTTTGATAACCAACCTGCGAACTTTTAAAGAACTCTCGGCGGCTGTGACAAAGTATATTTTCACAATCAAACATGACAGTATGCAAAATTACACAAATAACTGGAACCTTCCAACCTGGGATTACAGTAGAGCATCAAATCTTACCTCGACGGCCTTGTAGTGCTACCTGGACACACCAATGTTTTTCTACTTCTCAATTACTGTGACATATTTACACATTTCCTAACACTCATGGACAAAACTTAAAGATGTTGTAATTTGACCATGTATATCGGGATTCTGACAATAACTCTGAAACATATTACAGTGATATTTATTGAAGACACGAGATAACCAAGTGTGAACAACCTCTGTCTCCTTAAAAAAAAAAACGGGTGACATTCCACTTCCTTGAGTTTTTTCTATGGCTGTAATTTGAAACACGTCGTCAAATTTCGAACTAAGTTATAAGCTATAATATTATACTAGATACTACTATACTTTTAAAGGGAGATGTGCGCTCCTTTTGCTACTTCATTTACAACCTCCCGAAAATTTGCCTAATACATTTATTTAATGATATATTAAAATATTTTCTTTTTGAACTACAATAATTTCCTACTTCTTTTCAGCGATAGAAATAATTATTGGGAGGGCCTGGCTCATCAGTGGAGAACCCTCCCAGCCGGTTTATTCTACCAGATCGCTCTATTTACTATTGTATTGGGCTGTTCAGCTTATATAACCGGCGCAGAAAAGTAAATCTTGGTTTAAATATTTTCGAGAACTAGGGATACAAACTTTAGGATAGTAGAAATATAGACTCATGGACAAAACTTAAGGAATTGGAAAGTCTTTGATGTGGTCGGTCGTCTGTTTTTTTTTTTTTTTTAAGGGGACAGAGGCAATTTTGTTCACACTTAGTTATCTCGCGTGCCTTCAATAAAGATGACTGCGTGTCAAATATCTTTCAGAGTTATTGTCCCGATATACATGCTAAAAGGTACAACTTCCTTAAGCTTTGTTCATGAGTGTATACATCACATACTAGATATATTTATTTATATATAAGAGAAAGAAATGGTTCCAATTCTCACACCAACAGAAAGCGCTCTATGACTTGGTTTGTATATTTCGTTGTTTACCACAAAATCTCACAATTCTGGGATGTCTTCTAGTCCTTAATAAAACCTTGTCCATTCCAGGAGCAGAGATCTTGTACATTGGGCCTTGAAACCCCATCAACAACTTGGATCATCCGGCAATCCATGTCAAAACATTCTAGAAATTCCCGCGATAAACGAGATATTCTAACTACTCCAAACGCTTCTATTATAATTTAAGTCAATCCTCAAAAGTTGTATGTGTCCCAACAGCTGAAGTCGTCTAGAGCCGCTCAATGATTTTGCCAAGGAAACAATTAATTTCCAATTATGGCAGCTAATCAAAGTTTCCCTCCCAATTTGGAGAAGCAAGTTAATTAGGGACATATAAAGAAACTCAATTTAAAAAAGGAATTACAAGAGTGGTATTGATTGGGCCGAGAGAGATCAAAGGACGTGTGTGTGTTAACCTCATTGTTAGTTCCTCGCCCACCGTCAAGAACTACTTGAGCTCATTAATTTTACTCTATGCAAATTTATCCTACTGAATACGGCGGGGAGTTGTCAGTAATTCCAATAGCTGTTGCACCAGTTTAGTTACAAGACTTTTGTTAGGTATTGTGAGTGAATATATTGCTTTTTGTTAAATAATACACATTATTGACATATATACATAATACCTGTAATATGTAAATATGTATATACATTCTAACAAGTTAGCGCTACTTTAAAAAGATGAATCAACTTCCTATAGTCCTTATTGAAATAACACAAATATTGGGACGCGGGCCATCAGTGTTGAATCCACAATACCATACCACCATTATACTGGGCTGCTTTCTCATTATATTAGTTAACTTCCAGCACAACTATGTTATTAAAAAATAATTCTCCAGTTAATTTCAGGCTATATAATGAGCAGACAATATTAGAGCAGTGTCCCTATTGATGAGTTACACCCTCCCAATGTTTCCGTCAACATAAGAATTTGTAGCAATTAACTGTTTAAGTTCTCTACATACAGATTGGGAGGAATAGCTAGATAGAGATGTGACACATTCCCCTCCCTTGGGGTGTTCCCTAGATAGACGGTTGGACTTGGTCAATATAGTAGAAGATTCCAATAAAGAGATCAATTGATCTAAAAATAGCGATCTCTCTTTAATATGTGAATATATAGAGAAACGTTTCCTTTCAAAAATACATAAAAACTATGCATTTAAAATAAATGGCACCATATCTTTGATATATATACACCATCATTGTACACCACTATTTGGAATATAGCTACATCACAACCAATATATATATTTATATTAAAAATAAAGAAGGTATTTCCTGACGACGAGCACATGTGCTTTTTAGATGGCAGAGCGCCATATAGTGGAGCAAAAATAAACAAAACGTTTATTTAGCTTGCTCCGTGATATTTGGCCAACCCAATTTCTTGATAAATCAAGAAAAGCCATCCACGAACGCGTTTCGCGCTGTTCCACGCTGACGAGCGCCAACTCGATGGCGCTCTGCCATCTAAAAAGCACATGTGCTCGTGGTCTTCTTTATTTTTAATATCAACACCTGACCCACTTATCTTTTTTTTTCTATTATTTTTTCATATTTTTTATTTCCCGACATTTTTCGCTGCCACTCAGAGGAATGATGCAAGTCCCTGACACCCCGGGAACTATATAAAATAATAAGTTGATGCAGCTTATTCCAAACAAACTTCCAACCAATAAATGATCTTCATAACTATTTGTTTCACGATGCATTAGCGCGCCATCTGTTATGAAAATTCGAAACTATTATAGACGCGTATGATTCTTTTGAAAATTAAACAATTTCTCTACTGCTCTTACTGCAATGGAAAAATTAATGGGAGGGTCTGGCTCATCAGTGGTGAACCCTCCCAGCGGTTTCGCCAGTTTAATCTACCATAACTTGTGAAACCGCTGGGAGGGTTCACCACTGATGAGCCAGGCCCTCCCAATAAATTTTTCTATTGCAGTAAGGGCAGTAGAATTTGTTTAATTTTCAAGAGAATCATACGAATCATTCAAATCTATAATAGTTTCGAATTTTGATAACTATTTGTGTTAAGACAATCTCCCTATTCGTTATACAAACACAAGTCAGGGAGAAGATATTCGTTATATAAGAGGATGATGGTACAAGCTTTCTAACAAAACGTCTTTCTACAAATACGAAAGAACGATACCCGTAGAAAGGTTTCTTGCCAGAAAACATATACAATCCTTTTCTTTAATTAAAAATGCATATATTGGATCAAAATATCATTTATTTTACCAATATTTGCCTTTTTAATTAAAGATTTATCTATGGATTGCTCTATTTTGAAAATCCTTTTCTCATAAAGAAAACACTATGGGTGTGTTGAGAATTAAAATGTATATATCTGTGAATATTTATTATTAATCTGTTTGACCATTGACCACGTATCATGCAAATGTATAAATTGTAAGATTGTAAAAATAAAGGGTCTCAGAGTATCAGTGTGCTTCCGTGGTGACGTTGGCCGGGAAAAGAATTCACGAGGTAGTAGACTGGAGCAAAATACAGTCCTCTAAGTGGGAGCTAACATTGTGAAAGTAGACGTCCCTTCTGTGTGAAAAGGTGAAGGTTGTATAAGCTTATGATTTTGCTTTGTTTTAAAAATGAATCGATGTTGGTTCCATATGCTTGAATTGAATATTACACCTTAGTTCTATGTTTGAAATATTTGCAGAGAAACTCTGCAAATATTTTTAATTTATTTAACTCAATTATAATATTATTTGTATCAATATTTCAAGAGTACAAATTAGTTCTACATATATTTTATTGCCTAAAAGGGAACAAAACAAAAAGAAACTACAATTACAAAATGATTTGATAACAAAGAAAAAACAATAATATAAAAATATGATGATGATAAAAAATTTAATAGGTCTGCCAGAAAAATGCTTCTATGAAATAAAAAATAAGAATAATTACAAACTTAACATATAAACTCTAAACACCTTCCTTCTACACAGAATGCCAAGATCAGTAAAAACAGCCACGGTGTAGAGCGCCACCTGTTACCATTCCGTGAACTACCCAAGCACATATAGACTCGACAAAATACATTTCTCATATATATAACTCCGTCCAACTTCTATCTCGACACAGAAACAAAAAAAATAAAATCCTAATCAAAAGACAGAAATAAGATTAAACAAAATAATCCTTCTACATTACGGAAGGCACAACAACAAAAAAGTTATCCGACAAAAAAATAAATAATAATAAAAAAGGAAGCAAGCTAATTTGTCCGTAGATAGCAACGTGGCTGTAAAGAAATAATTGTGTGTAAATTGACAAAAATGTGAAACTCTATCTCGTTAATTACACAAGGACTCGGGGCCATTTTTAATCCTCTTAGACTCCTGCTGCAGCTGATGAATTGACCGCCTGCAGCGTTGCCAGCGATTAATGAAGGAAGGAAGCACCGAGTGAATAAATCGCAGAGAAAATATCGCAATTCACTGATGGCCTGGCCGGTCTAATGGCGCCGTGGAGAGAGAGCTAACAGGTGGAACTTTGTTGCCTTTTTAATAAATCCTTCTCGAATCCTGTTGGATTTTAACGGTAATATTTTATGATATTTGACCAGAAATTCGCTTGTTTTTTTTTATTATTTATCAAGACTCTATTCGGACAAGGTTTTGTTGTAGACCTATATATATTATTTTATTTTAAAAATAGGGCTTGTTTTGGATTTTAATAAGATTTTTTTATTAATCGAATATTTCGATGGAACAGTCGTCCATATATATTATGGATTGCTCTATATTCAGAATGTTGGAAAAAAGGAGGAAGATAGGAGAGGGCACTGAAACACCGGAGGATTTTATTAAACCGATCACGGTAAGATAACACAACTAACTAACTAACTAACAACGATATTCCATCCATATATACACCGCAACACACCACAGAGTAACAGGTCACTGGTCAAAACAATTATATCATGAAATCCGAGAGAATTGCTATTTTAACACTTCCTCTCAATTCATCAGATTTCTACATTCCAAATCCAGTGACGTGTTTTTCATACAAAAACCTTGGTAGGCCTTTAGTAAGGATGTCGGCAACATTTTCTTGGGTTGGTGTGTGGACGACCTCGACAAGTCCATCGCTGCAAATGCTTCTGATGTAATGCCATTTGATGTCAATATGCTTAGTTCTGGCATGATAAACCGGATTTCTCGCCAGCTGTTGAGCACCCTGGTTATCCGTCTTCAGAACAGTCGGTCCATTCAGCAATTCACCAAATCCCATCTCGTCCAACAGCGCTCTAAGGTAGACTGCCTCCTTTCCTGCTTCACAAAGTGCGATGTACTCAGATTCTGTGCTCGAAAGAGTGACAGTCTGCTGCTTCTTCGATTCCCAGGCTATTGGACCTCTTGCCAAAAAGTAAACAATTCCCGTATGAGATTTTCTATCCACGAGGTTTCCACCCCAATCAGCGTCGACATAACCATGAAGAGCCTCATTAGATTTCCTGTAGGTAATCCTCAAACATGAGGTGCCTTTCAAATAGCGGAGGACACGCTTGGCAGCATTCCAGTGCTGTCTCCTAGGATCATTACTGAACTGTCCCAAAGCACTAACTGCATAGGCTATATCGGGCCTTGTCGACACTGAGAGATATATCAATGATCCAATCAGTGATTGGTATTCTACCTTTTTCACTGGCTCATTCTCACCTTCTATAGATGAAATTTTTGTTAACTTGGAGTTCGAGTCCATGGGTGTAGAAATAGGCTTTGCCTCTTTCATCCTATATTTCGCCAGAAGTTCTTCAATATATCTCTCTTGATCTATGGATATTGAACCATCCTCTTTCATTTGTATCCTTATACCCAGGCAACAATTTATCCCTCCAAGATCCTTTATTTTGAATATTCTTTTCATACTTTCTTTAAAGGATTTCAACGTGTCTTCTCTTTCAGCCGCAATTATCAGATCATCAACATAGATTGCCACCAGGAGAATACCTTCATCATGTTTGATATAGACACAATTGTCAGATTGAAGTTGCTTCAGTCCCAAATTCTTTAATTCATTGTCGAGCTTTTCATGCCAAACTATTCCAGCTTGTTTTAACCCATAAATGCCCTTCTTGAGTCGACATACCTTCTCTGGATATTTTCTTGAGACGAAGTTTTCCGGCTGTGTCATGAAAATTTCTTCTTTAATTTCTCCATTTAAATAAGCAGATTGAACGTCCATCTGATGGAGTATCAAGTTGTATTCAACAGCCAAGGCTAAAAACATTCTAATAGTACTTTGGCGCACTACTGGGGCAAAAGTTTCCTCGTAGTCTATTCCATACTGCTGTGAATAGCCTTTTGCTACTAGGCGAGCCTTATGGCGCTCAACAGAACCATCACTATTGCATTTCGTTTTGAATACCCATTTGGTTCCTATGATGTTTCGATTCTTAGGGGGATCAACCAATTCCCAAGTTTTGTTCTCAATCAAGGAATCAAACTCTTCCTCCATTGCTTTCTTCCAAAAATAAGAATTCCTTCCTGACAGCGCTTCCTCTGCGTCTTTTGGATCTGGCAAGTATTTCGCCGCTAGAAGTTCTTGCGTTGACAAATTGGCTGTAGGGTACTCCTTTCTTGGTCGGCCAGGTTTTCCTGTTCTAATATACCTTGGTCTTCCTCTTCCTCTTCTTGAAATGACCACTTCACTTTCTGACGGCTCGTCCACTAAATCAGACATCTCTAGATCCGATTCACTTTCAATTTCAGTTTGTGATTTAGCTTCGGACGTGCTTCCCTTTTCTTCAACTAGAGGAATTTCCTTGACAAAAGGATCTTTTTGTGGACTAACATCGATTTCAATGACTTCATTCCTAATTTTGGACAATTCTGGTTCAATAAAACGTACATCTCTACTTTTTATAATTGTACGTGTACCAGGCTTCCAAAGTCTGTATGCCTTAGATTCTGTGAAATACCCTATTAACTTGTATTCCTCACTGCGAGGTGCGAATTTAGATCTATTCGGCCTATTATTCACGGCAAACGATTTACTTCCTATAATTTTTAAATGAGAAACTACAGGTTTTCTTTTGGTAAATAACTCATGTGGAGTTTTACAATCGTTATTTCTCGGGCATCTATTTCTGATAAAAGTTGATGTATGTATCAATTCAGCCCATAAAGTTTCAGGTAAATCACCTTCGATCATGAAGCACCTAGTCATATCCAGTAGAGTTCTATTCGCTCTTTCAGCTACACCGTTCTGTTGAGGTGTATATTCGACAGAGAGCTGACGTCCTATACCTTCTCCTTCTAGATAATCCTTGAACTCTTTGCTAAGGTATTCAGGCGCATTATCATTCCTAATACATTTCAACCTTTTTCCGGTTTGCTTCTCAGCATAATTTTTGAATATTCTAAATCCTTTGAATACTTCACTTCTCGATTTCATTATAAATGTGAAGATAAATCCTGAGAAGTCATCAATAAATGTTGAAAAATAAAGGGCGCCACCCAATGATTTTGTTCTCATTGGACCACAAATGTCGCTATGAACCAGTTCCAACGGTTCCCTTGTTTTCGTAAAAGACTCTTTCTGAAAAGGTAGCCTTGTTTGTTTACCTTTCAAACAAACTTCACAGGTAAAATTTTTAACATCAAAAATTGGCAGGCCGTATACAATATTTTGCATTTTTAACTTTTTGAGATCTTGCAAATTTAAATGGCCAAATCTACTGTGCCATTTTTCGTAATTTTTCTCTCCAGCTATGCAAATTTCTCTTGTCGCTAATGCCTTAGGACAATTAATTTGACTTAAGATGTAAAGTCCATTCCTTTCATAGGCCTGTATGCAAATTTTTGTATGCAAATTCACTATTTCAGCCTTTCTGTACTTGAAATTTACAATATTAAATTTACCTGTGCACTTACTGATAGAAAATAGATTTCCATTTAATCTAGGTACAAACAGCACATCTTCTAAGGATAGGGTTACAGTTCCAGTATTGGTTTTACAATCCAATTTTACATTCCCCTTTCCTATAGCTTCAATGAATTGACCATCTGCCAGTGTAATTTTTACTGGTGCAGTGTCTTCAAAATGAGTGAATGACTTCTTTGAGCTACACATGTGGGCAGTTGCACCACTATCCAAGCACCACTCGTTTGCATCAAGTTTGTTCAAACATTCGATTCCTAATGATGCAACCATTTCAGTTTTAGGGTTCCTGGACTTTCTTTTTCTGCAGTCGGCAGCTTTATGCCCCTTTTTTCCACAGAAGTGGCAGCTAAATGGGAATCCCTTTGGCTTTGGTTTTGATGTGCTGGGAAAATTCTTTCTTTCTGGGTTTCCAAGGAAAGCTTGTTCGGTATTAGTTGTGCCGTTCAATTGAGTTTGCCTAATTTCCTCCTCCAGCATTTTCACTTTTAAAGTTTCAAAGCTAGGCAGTTCGTCCCTAGTTTCTATCGCTGTTCTGAATCCTTCATAACTCTCTGGAAGGCTACATAATAAAAGGATAGAAAGGTAGTCTTCTGGGACTTGTGCATCCATTTCACTCAACTTGTCAGCCAAACTGCTAAATTTGTTGAGATAATCCTGCATCCTTTCATTAGGATTCATCTTCAAGAGGATCAACTGTTTCGTAAGGAAAACCTTAGTTGCAGGCCCTTTTGGCTGATGCACATCATTTAAAAGCTTCCATGCCTCTGCAGAAGTTTTACATCTCTTCACGTGTATTATCTCTGGAGGACTTAAACTTAGAACTATAGTTGCTAGCGCCTTCTGGTCATTCTTCTCCCATGCAGCAGATTCTACTTCGGTTTCAGGCTTGATTCTTATGCTATTTGCATAATCCCAAAGTTCGGAATGAATTAGAATCATTTTCATTTGCATCTTCCATGTTTCAAAATTTTCATAATTCAATTTTTCTATTTGATAAAGGCTTGACATTTTGAATACTTTCTTGATGCTATAATTTCTTTAAAGTAATCCTGGGCCCATAACCTGTTGGAAAAAAGGAGGAAGATAGGAGAGGGCACTGAAACACCGGAGGATTTTATTAAACCGATCACGGTAAGATAACACAACTAACTAACTAACTAACAACGATATTCCATCCATATATACACCGCAACACACCACAGAGTAACAGGTCACTGGTCAAAACAATTATATCATGAAATCCGAGAGAATTGCTATTTTAACACAGAATATATTATTCTATGACAGATATTTAAGCATATTAACATATGTGACATATATATATTATTATTCTACGACATATATATATAATATATATTTAAATATATTATTATATGTCATATATACATGACACCGAATAATACGCTTTTAATATTTTGAAATGATTATTATAATTTAATAAAAAAATTAAGTTTAAATATAGTATTGTAACATAATATTGCGCGAGGATGATGATTATGTATTGTAAGAGGTACCTCTCCCTTTAAAAAAAATTGCCGTTTGTCTGAATTTGCCATAGCAAGAATTATGACTCATTCTTTAACATCACCATTACATACTCTGCTGGGTAATAAACCAAAATTACATTGTTTTAATACATTTTTAAAGGTAGAGATTAAATTATTTTGGTACATATAGTAATTACTTTAAAGGCGTAAAATTCTTTTTGATATTAAATAATTACTACTTCCCTTACTGCAATGGAAAAATTAATGAGAGGGCCCCTGGCTCATCAGTGGTGAACCCTCTCAGCGGTTTCGCCAGTTTAATCTACCATGCCGCTGTTATATTGCAATTTTGGAACTTCCTTTTATAGTGATACTGTTGATAGACCTTTTGAATTGGTATTTTAGAAGAACTATTTTAATATCAAAAAGAATCTTACGCCTTTAAAATAGTTTCGAATTTTGATAACAGATGGCGCGCTAGTGCATCATATTATAAATGTTATAATAAAAGGCACAATTTGATATTTGCGGAAGAGCGATTGCTCGAAGCATATTATATATTTATAAATGTAGGTAATTCTACTGTCCTCAAAGCTTATGTCCATAGTTTTTCTAAAATACCCATCCAAAGAGTCTATCAACAGTATCACTATAAAAGGAAGTTCCAAAAATGCAATATAACAGCGGTATGGTAGATTAAACTGGCGAAACCGCTGAGAGGATTCACCACTGATGAGCCAGGCCCTCTCATTATTTTTTTTCCATTGCAGTAAGGGCAGTAGAAATTGTTTAATATCAAAAAGAATCTTACGCCTTTAAAATAGTTTCGAATTTTGATAACAGATCGCGCGCTAGTGCAACATATAGTAATGAAAATTCCAAACTATTATAGACGCGTATGATTCTTTTACAAATTAAATAATTTCTACTGTCCTTACTGCAATGGAAAAATTAATGGAAGGGCTTTTCCATTGCAGTAAGGACAGTAGAAATAGTTTAATTTGTAAAAGAATCATATGCGTCTATAATAGTTTGGGATTTTCATAACAGATGGCGCGCTAATGCATCATAATATATAGTAATGTGACATGCCCAGCTTGGTAGATCATCACGTGACGTTAGACTTCATCTACTGTAGATATTGGGCTTCTCAGTTTATCTCCAAGAGAGAGATTGAAACTGATTTATTACAATGTCCATATAAGATTATATAAGGTTAAATACAGATAGTAAATAAATATGATCATATAATGATAAATATAGGAATAAATAGATAAACATAATTGATAAATATATATACATATTATATAATCTAAAACCTCAAAAATTTCTATATTTTAAAAAATATATATTTTATTTTATTCATTGATAATTTTACTTTTGTTATCATCATTTTTAGAAATACTTTCAGTTTTAGTTATATAGTTTTGTTGTAAATATGCGTAGTTAACATATCTATCTTTTTAAATCACTAATATAGGATTAACTTTATAAATTCTATATAATGTGAAAATAACTAATGTGTAATCTTTCCTCAAGTAATTGAAAATAAAAGCTACTTGACGGTAAATAATTTTATCTTTTTTATCACGACTGCACCTCAACCCTTTATCTTATCGATCCTTTGTCTTATCAAGCCTTATTTAACAACAACAAAATATTCATAACATACATATATGTGAAAAAATAGTACAAATGTAATATTGTACTGGGATAAGGTGCATAAATTTAGAAAAAGGCATCTCCTTATCGTGCAACTGAAAGTTGCTGATGGCTTGCGCCATCTATCGGAATAAATATCAACTATTCTCGTTGATTTTTAATTATTACAGAATTGGCCAAATACCCATTCTTGATAAACGCGTCCGTGGTTAGCTTATCTTGATTAATCAAGAATGGGTATTTGGCCAATTCTGGAATAATTAAAAATCAACGAGAATAGTTGATATTTATTCCGATAGATGGCGCAAGCCATCAGCAACTTTCAGTTGCACGATAAGGAGATGCCTTTTTCTAAATATACAAATCCAATATACAGTTACGAGCGTCATGCGTTCTTCATCTCTTAATTCTTCAGTTTTCATCTCTGTCACCGTTTACTTTTTTATTGGAATGGCGCTCTCCTATTGGTTGGCTACGATCACGCCACCTTTGCCCCCCTACTCGCTTTTTCGTTTTTGTAACTATTGTGTTGGAGCGGGTCGCTCCCTAAATAAATGCATATGTTAGTTAATAACTAAATGGAATCCTCTCTTTCTTTTTCCCAGTAAGAGACGCCTACGGAAGCCAACAGTACATAGACAGATAAAGCAAATAGGCTATAGTTATTAACTAATATATGCATTTATTTAAGGCGCCAATTTATAATTGTAACAAATAGTATTTGAATAAAAACATTCAATCGGGTAAAACACGGGCGTTGCCCGGGTCATTCGGCTAGTATATATACAGTCTTCATTGGTGGCGCCCACCGCGGGAAAGACTCCGCCACCGATGGACTGCGAGAGTTCACAGAGTGGGCAGGTCGATGTGTTGGCTGGCATTACCCAACTCAAGACCAAGATGGTACTTGTAGATGGTCGCCTTCGCCACACTTGTTAAGTTGAGAGAGAAGGTTGAGATGCTCTGAACACCAATCAAATTGGACCTACTAGTGTAGTATAGACTGCGCCCCATATTCCAACCTCTACAATTATTTGATGGTCTCAGTATGTATTGAGAGCGGTTGTAAAGAATTGTCACCGTGTAGAAATATACACCATTTTATGACTACCCTCTCTACAATACAGCGATGGGTCAGTCTACACTAAGCTACCAACCGTACATGAAGGTACAGCAATATTTACATATAGCAGTGCGGTGAAAGAAAATATACATATTGGTTCGTTTTAAAAATGCTTAAAAGTAGATAAAAGGGTGTTATAATTTAACTGTAATAACTGAATAATGCTGATGACTCTCACTGCCATCTATCGGAGAACATATAAACTATTTGCTTACTTTGTGAGATGTTAAGGAACTTCCTGACCGTGCAATTAAATGTTTTATTGGTATTTCAAGGAAAAGACTAGCTGAGGAAATAGATACATTTGCCGATAGATGGCAATCAGCAACATTCAGTCGCATGATTTGCCTTTTCATTGTATTTACATATTGGTTTGTAAACGATTTGTAGAGCGGATGTTTTCTTTTTTAATAAAACAATTTTATAGTGAGCTTATTTATTTCAACACACAAAACGCGATATCCCAGCTAGGGATAATTGCGTCGATTTACATTTTTAATTAATAAATTTATAATTATATTTTGAATGAAGCTTATTGTAACGTTAATAAAGGTTGGGAGGGCACGGTAGAAACTGTGTAATTGAAAAAACATCGTCTTATAGATAATTTACATTTTTAACTGCAGATCTCGCGCTGATATACATCGGGCTTCTGTTGATTTGCATGAAGGACGGTCTATATGGATATTAAATTTACATATGTAATATTTTAAACGAATAAATCAACTAATTTATAAATTTAAGAGAATTTTAGATTTTATTAGGATAAATTCTCTTCTAAAAATACCTATAACATCTTATTTTATATTTATTCAACAAAAGGTTGCGAGAGGAGAATATATGAATGTTGTACCAAAATATGACACCTCTCCCTTCACAAATGATCTAAACAATGTATTTGGTGAGGCGATGGACGAGGAGATGTGAGCGGGTAATGAAGGTGATGTGTGAGGCGATGGACGAGGTGATGTGAGCGGGTGATGAAGGTGATGTGTGAGGCTATGGACGAGGTGATGTGAGTGGGTTATGAAGGTGATGTGTGAGGCGATGGACGGGGAGATGAGAGCGGGTGATGAAGGTGATGTGTGAGGCTATGGACGAGGTGATGTGAGCGGGTGATGAAGGTGATGTGTGAGGCGATGGACGAGGTGATGTGAGTGGGTGATGAAGGTGATGTGTGAGGCGATGGACGGGGAGATGTGAGTCGGTGATGAAGATGATGTGTGAGGCGATGGACGAGGAGATGTGAGCGGGTGATGAAGGTGATGTGTGAGGCGATGGACGAGGTGATGTGAGTGGGTGATGAAGGTGATGTGTGAGGCTATGGACGAGGTGATGTGTGAGGCGATGGACGAGGTGATGTGTGAGGCGATGGACGAGGTGATGTGTGAGGCGATGGACGAGGTGATGTGTGAGGCGATGGACGAGGTGATGTGTGAGGCGATGGACGAGGTGATGTGTGAGGCGATGGACGAGGTGATGTGTGAGGCGATGGACGAGGAGATGTGAGCGGGTGATGAAGGTGATGTGTGAGGCTATGGACGAGGTGATGTGAGTGGGTGATGAAGGTGATGTGTGAGGCGATGGACGAGGAGATGTGTGAGGCTATGGACGAGGTGATGTGTGAGGCGATGGACGAGGTGATGTGTGAGGCGATGGACGAGGAGATGTGAGCGGGTGATGAAGGTGATGTGTGAGGCGATGGACGAGGAGATGTGTGAGGCTATGGACGAGGTGATGTGAGTGGGTGATGAAGGTGATGTGTGAGGCGATGGACGAGGAGATGTGTGAGGCTATGGACGAGGAGATGTGAGCGGGTTATGAAGGTGATGTGTGAGGCTATGGACGAGGAAATGTGAGCGGGTGATGAAGGTGATGTGTGAGGCGATGGACGAGGAGATGTGAGTGGGTGATGAAGGTGATGTGTGAGGCGATGGACGAAGAGATGTGAGCGGGTGATGAAGGTGATGTGTGAGGCGATGGACGAGGAGATGTGTGAGGCTATGGACGAGGTGATGTGAGTGGGTGATGAAGGTGATGTGTGAGGCGATGGACGAGGAGATGTGAGTGGGTGATGAAGGTGATGTGTGAGGCGATGGACGAGATGTGTGAGGCTATGGACGAGGAGATGTGTGAGGCTATGGACGAGGAGATGTGAGTGGGTGATGAAGGTGATGTGTGAGGCGATGGACGAAGAGATGTGAGCGGGTGATGAAGGTGATGTGTGAGGCGATGGACGAAGAGATGTGAGCGGGTGATGAAGGTGATGTGTGAGGCGATGGACGAGGAGATGTGTGAGGCTATGGACGAGGTGATGTGAGTGGGTGATGAAGGTGATGTGAGCAGCGATGGACGAGGAGATTTTAGCGGGTGATGTGAGCGGACGAGGAGATGTGAGCGAGCGGAGATGCTGTGAGAGGCGATGAAGGCGCCACAGTTTATTTACTCCCTCCAAATTAAATGGAGAGGGAGCGAGGTATTGATTGACATGACTTGGCTGTTAGAGTCTTGAAGGGAATTGATTTTGTGTGATAGATCCAAAACCGTTACCTCGGAATTAGTGAGGCCCAATCAATCATTTCTCTACAGCATACGCCATTATGGAAATGACTTCCTGCAAGGCCTCTGTAGTGCCAGATTTGTAGTGTCGGATATATCTGCACCATCTTATTGCACAAATACCCGAGCCTACATATTTGCTCCGCTCACAGATACCTCGTTTTGCCAAAGAGCCGTTGGGGATATTCAGCCTTTTGCTGCACTTATACTATTTTTCTACTAAAGGGAAATATATATGATTTACTAACCGAATGACTCGACTTTTTCCTTTCCAAGTGGATGCTTGTTCAATGAATATCATTTTAACTTATTTTGATTATTATATTAGAATTATTTGTAGTATTTTTGCAGAAAGAAATTCCCAAGCCTTCAAACCTATGTTTTGTAAAGTCATTGAATTTTTTCAGCCAGGAGATGGCTGCTGTATTTATAATCTGTTATTCTGTATTTTGTTTCTTTGGAGTTGATCATATTGTATTATTTTGAGTTAAATTTATTTCTTAAACTCCACTCAAGTACAAACCTTAAGGAAGTGGAAAGTCTTTGATTTAGCAGGTTGTCTTTGATCATATAGAAGGGTTTGTGATACCAGAAAACTTGAGATGAATAAAATAAGAAATCCATCCTCGGAATCCTTTTGTTTATTATTTATGTGTAATTATGTATTAGCGCGCCATCTGTTATCAAAATACGAAACTATTATAGACGCGTATGATTCTATTTAAAATAAAACAATTTCTACTGTCCTTACTGTAATGGAAAAATTAATGAGAGGGCCTGGCTCATTAGTGGTGAACCCTCCCAGCGGTTTCACCAGTTATAATATTATTTATATGTATTTTAGAGGATTTTACTTTTCCGAAATGCAATTTAAGTGTGTTGGGGGTAGGGGGGGTAATCTAGATAGGCTATATGTTAATTAATGTGCTACCTATAGGTTAAATTTGAGAATGGATTTTCTCTTGGTCAATATTCTAGAGTAGTTAAAGGTCAATGATTCGTTGATATTGTAGCAAAGTATTTATTATTTTATTAACAGAGTAGCATTTTTTATGTTTATATTTTGATACTCTGTAAACTTCCTTCTTTTGCTTATCTTTTGTTTATCAATCATAGTTTGTTCTTGTCTGAAATAAAATTATTGTCTCATCCTGAAGTTTGTCTTCCCTAATTTTCCACGTGGCAATATTTATTCATACTATCGTCAACTTTCACGATCAAAAGTTTCTTTATTTTACCACCTGGTCCTAATACAATTCTTTCCATGTTATATTTGGTTTAAAAGAATTCTGAATAAAAAAAATGTTTATTTTAGTATTTTCTCTCATAGGATATTCTATAGAAAATTGTTAAATTCGGTGTTATGTAACAACATAAATTAACGTAACATTTCCTACCGATATCTTGATGTGAAAATTATAAAGTCAAGCTATATTCATAAATAAAAAGAGAGTGAAAAATCAATATTATTTTTTATCAAAGCGTGAAATGTATACTCTCATGGACGAAACTTAAGGAATAGGAAGTTGATGTCGCCTCATTGTTTTTTTTTTTTTAAGGAGACAGAGGTGTTCACACTTGGTTATCTCGCATGTCTTCAATAAAGATCACTGTAATATCTTTAGAGTTATTGTCTGAATCCCGATATACATGGTAAAAGGTACAACTTCCTTAAGTTTTGTCCATGAGTGTATCTTTCAGAGTTATTGTCTGAATCCCGATATACATGGTAAAAGGTACAACTTCCTTAAGTTTTGTCCATGAGTGTATCTTTCAGAGTTATTGTCTGAATCCCGATATACATGGTAAAAGGTACAACTTCCTTAAGTTTTGTCCATGAGTGTATCTTTCAGAGTTATTGTCTGAATCCCGATAAACATGGTAAAAGGTACAACTTCCTTAAGTTTTGTCCATGAGTGTATCTGTTGATTTATTCTGAAATATTTATATCTCCTGACATATGACTCTTATATTCCAGTTACATACACAATGAAAATGAAGCTCTCTAAACGGTTACTAATTACCTTCATTTGAGGAAAGTTATTTATGCAAGAATCTATAGAAACTTCTATCTATTTACATAGATATACATCAGTTCTTTCACTACACCCACAACTGGAAATATACCTACAAATTGTCGTAGATATAAATGTCCTATATAACCTTAAAGCAGTCTGGTAGATAAAACTGCCGAAACCGCTGTAATGGTTCATTACTGATGAGCCAAGCCCTCCTTATATTGATGTCGCCTCATTGTTTTTTTTTTTAAGGAGACAGAGGTGTTCACACTTGGTTATCTCGCATGTCTTCAATAAAGGTCACTGTAATATCTTTCAGAGTTATTGTCTGAATCCCGATATAGATACTAAAAGTTAAAACTTCCTCAAGTTTTGTCCATGAGTGTATCTGTTGAGTTAGTCTGAAATGTTTATATCTATGTGTTTTTTAGATGGTAGAGCGCCATCTAGTGGAGTAAAATAAACTAAACGTTTATTTAACTTGCTCCGTGATATTTGGCCAACCCAATTTCTTGATAAATAAAAAAAAGCCATCCACAAACGCGTTTCGCGCTATTGGCGCTCGTCAGCGTGGAGTAGGCTGTAACCACTGCGGCCAAAAAGATTTTTGGTCCCAGTGGCTTCCCGAAAAACCTAGAAATGGGTATTTAAGGCCAAATATATGTATTTTTTAATCGCAATAGTGATAATAATAACTCTTTTAAAAATATAATAGCGCTATATAATGTTGATTCCTTGCAAAATATGAAAGTTTACATATAAATATTTTGACAATTCCCATATAATAGTGATTAAATCCTCAGTGAATTGGGGTAAATCATTCTATGCCGAGACTTTGGGGAGAAACTAACAAATGGAGAAACTGGAGAATCCAAATAATAGGGTAGTTAGGAATTATTTGATCTCCATATTCCTGTGTTATTTACCCTCTTTATTATTCATGGGGATTAATCATTGAGGCAAAATCTACGATATTTGCTCCCCCGAGCTCCCATACAAGAAGGAGCTTTACCCTACGTCTATGCCAGATCTATTCATTTATGAATTAATCGGACCCTATATCTTGGAAATATTACTCCATATATATATATATATTACATATGCCCATATATATGTATAATGGTTTTATTAAGAATATTTTTTATTCGATAATTTTTTGTTCTATAGATTTCTTGTGTATAATATAGAATTTATTCAATAATGATCTCTTAGCGTATATGAAACTTTAAAATACAAATTTCTTGAATTTATTTGATTCTCTTGTTTTAGCCTTCCATAAAAAAAATCGTGATTTTTTTCCGTTTCTTTTTTTTTTTTTATTTTTTTAGAAAGGAGTTTAAAATACCCATTGCTTTCTGCTACCAAGATGTGTGAAGCATACCAATTCGGCATGCCAGTTGACGACCAGGATAAACCTTGGGCACCTCAATTCAATTGTATTCTTTGCATTGAAACACTGGAAACATGGTACAGAGGTGAAAAGAGAGCAATGAGATTTGCTATTCCAAGAATTTTATTAGAATGACGAATCCTGTATGGGACTTTGATTCCACTAAAAGGCTTGTTACTGCTGTTGTATATAGTCACAGTGTAGAAAATACTATACTATACCTAATAACTTATAGGTTTCTCTCTGTATTCTTAGTTCTCTTCTCTTCACTTACTCTGTAAACTGGCGAATCCTTTATAGGACGAGAGGTCCTCAATAAAGGCTTTTGTTGTTGTTGCTATTCCAAGAATTTGATGACCACTGATCACTCCAATAACTGTTACTTGTGAATGGTGGAACCTTCTAAACGGTGAAGAGGCAAGAATGCACTTGCTATCATCTATCCAGATATTCCTTCATCCATTGCTCCAGTTCCTCATAGTCCTGAGTTCCCTTTCATACTTTCATCGTTTCTTTACTGTCTCGGTGAGGCAGAAAGCGGTTTCGGACCGGCATTCTAGTCCTAATACCTGCCCCGACAAAGAAATGCCCATTTATAATATTACAGAGCGGTAAATAATCTTAATCTTTAAAAAAAAGTGCAATACTTAAGAGAAAATGTATTTCTTATACAATCTAACATTTGAAAAGAAAATTGATATTTTTTTAATGTTAAATCAGTCATCTCAAGGTAATAGTCATTATAAATCTCTAATTGACACAAAGTTATCAGGCATGCAGCAGACTTCCTGCCTAAACCGAAACCTATCTCGACCGCAGTGGGGCGCTGGTGCCGAGTGAAAGAGCAAATATGGAAAATTTGTAAATAACTCTATAATATTCGAGATAAAGGACTGTAAATTTGACTATAGGTTTTTACAAATTCAACTCTAATTACTGCTAAAATTTCAGCCAGGTTAGTTACGCATTGATGACGTGCATAGTCGACAAACATATATACATACATTGACTTTATATATATAGAGATAAGAGATATTCCCGTGTTGTGAGAAACATTTAAAATGCTCTAGATATATATCATTATAATGGTACTAGACGAATGGCCCGGGCAACGCTCGGGTTTTACCTGAGTGCGTATATATTTTGAAAATGTTTTAATTAAAATACTATTCGTTACAATTATAAATTGGCGCCGTGGATGTCTCTCTTGTGAAACGTCCCGCCCCAAACTGTGTGTGTCTTGAAAATATAAAAATAAAAATGTGAACGAAAAATATGTCCGGGGTAGCCTAGTGGTCATGGCATCTGCCCGGTAAGCGGAAGGTCGTGGGTTCGATTCCCATCCCTTGACACTTTTTTTATTTTATCCATTCTGACCAAATTCTATCCGTGAACTTCACACAGTGAACTTCACACAGACAGAATAAGGCAATTATATAAGTAGATTCAATGTTTTATTTAGATTTTAAACTATTCGAATTTCAAATATCCATTCCTATTCAAGTAGTCAGTCTGTTTCTTTTTCACGCTTTTATCTATCTAAGCTTTTCAAATACGGAATTTCTCAATTTTCATATATGCGTTGTGTGTATACTATATATAAATAAAAGTAAGATCTCTTTCTTTATTCATTATAATATTATGAAAAAGTTTTAAAATTACAAAGTATTTTCTCACAATGAGTTTCTTTTTATTACAAAACGCTAGCTTTCAAGTGATAATCGCTCTTCAACGGGCTTAATAAAACATCGACTATATCTTACAAACGCGCGCAGCGTGGATATTTACAACTGAAAATTTTAAATTGGTTTGTAATTTAACAATGTTATGGAATATGTCTATTTATAGTTTTAGGGCATCCAGAACCTATAAAATTGATCTATTGATTTCTTCTGAGATACCTAAGGTATTGTGATGGTATCTTCTTGTTGTCATTGGAAACGAGAGATTCTAAGAGTAACCGTTGATTTCTTTATTATTTTGAGAGAAAAAGTGCAATTATTTTGCATATGTGATATATATATATATATATGTTTTATATACACTCATGGACAAAACTTAAGGAAGTTGTACCATGTATATATCGGGATTCAGACAATAACTCTGAAAGATATTTGATACACAGATATTTTATCGCTATACAAATCAACGATTAGTTACTATTTTTTCCGATAGATGAGGCAAGCCATCAGCAACTTTCAGTTTCACGATCAGATGCCCTTTTTCTTAATTTTGAACGTGTTTTAAAAAGAGTGCCATCACCCTATATCTCACGGGGGGCACCATAGTCAGATTTTCAATCTCCACCATTCATGTGAGAAGACCTATTTACATATCTCCCCCTTTCTATAAATATTTATAACCAAATTATAAATCAGTAATGAGGCTTATTTAAAGGCCAGGATAAAAAGTTCTCTATTTCACATTGCACGTTTTGTAAACATCTAAATATATATTACCCTCTCTCTTCTATTTATATTAATTAAATTCGCCACAAATATGTATATAGGGATATTTAAACGGGCTCATTAATATATGCAACTAAGTGTAGTATTTGATGTAGCTAACTGGTCAAATCTAATTAAATATATATTGTAGCAGAATATTGTGAACAGATTGTTAATTCTGATATACATTAAACTCCATTCATTGTTTTCTCTAGTATTTTATGATATTTAATTTGTTTTGAATTGCCGTGTTCTCCCGAGGTTTGTATTTCCTCGTTGTTCCACATTGTGATATTTAAGTTTTTATCTAATACATTAACTTATATCTTTGACTCTATGTTGTCGTTGTTAGTGTCCATCAAGTCGACTTTAGATGACGATATGGTGACAAATATTCTCCAATTTTATCCGTTATATACCATACTTGCATAGTCCCTATGTACTACATAATAACCTAATCTTTATTTGCGGTGACTCCGCGGTAAATCCATGTATAATAAATTTATTTTCCTACAATTTACCCAGACTTATTTATTATCTTGATTTTTACTTTATATAATTTTTCCTGTATATAAATATCATATTACCATTATGGTACTATTACTTTTTCCTGCATGTATCCTACATATCTGCTTGGAGAATCTGTATTAGACTATAAGGTCTTAATAAATCTTTGTTGTTGTACATAATAGCCTATGAACTACATAGTCCCTATGTACCCCATAATAACCTATGGAAAGGAATCCTGGACTTCAGTGTTCAGAGTATTAAGGACTACATAGAAACCCAATGACAGCATCTTAGCTAGAGTTAGAAATGGAGGGACATCGAACATTTAATGATAGTTACATCAAAATGGAATGCAAAGGAAGGCTGAGGAGTAACAGGAAAGAAGATTGGTCAATTTACATGCATGGGCAAAACATAAGGAAGTTGTGCCTTTTACCATGTATATCAGGATTCAGACAATAACTCTGAAAGATATTACAGTGACCTTTATTGTGTGAAGACACACAAATAACCAAGTATGAAAAAAAATGTCCTGTTTCCTTAAAAAAATGACGACCGTTGACAAAGACTTTCCACTTCCCAAAGTTTTGCCTATGAGTTTAAACCAATCACCGAACTGAAGGAAGCAAGAAAACTGACTGGAGATAGAAAGAAATAGTTCATCAGGATGAAAATTCTTTATTGTGTGAAGACACGCAAATAACCAAGTATGAACAAAATTCCTGTTTCCTTAAAAATAAAATAAACGACCGTTGACAAAGACTTTCCACTTTCTTAAATTTTGTCTATGAGTAGACTAATAACCGAACTGAAGGAAGCAAGAAAACTGACTGGAGATAGAAAGAAATAGTTCATCAGGATGAAAATTCTTTATTGTGTGAAGACACGCAAATAACCAAGTATGAACAAAATTCCTGTTTCCTTAAAAATAAAATAAACGATTGTTGACAAAGACTTTCCACTTTCTTAAATTTTGTCTATGAGTAGACTAATAACCGAACTGAAGGAAGCAAGAAAACTGACTGGAGATAGAAAGAAATAGTTCATCAGGATGAAAATTCTTTATTGTGTGAAGACACGCAAATAACCAAGTATGAACAAAATTCCTGTTTCCTTAAAAATAAAATAAACGACCGTTGACAAAGACTTTCCACTTTCTTAAATTTTGTCTATGAGTAGACTAATAACCGAACTGAAGGAAGCAAGAAGGCTGACTGGAGATAGAAAGGAATAATACATCAGGATTAACTTCCAGTAATAAAATGACGAATTGCCAGATGACTTATTATAAGTTAGAGCGTCAAAAAAAACTCTCTCTCTCTTTCTCAGTTCTACAGTACTGGGAGAACAAACTAGAACTTTGATCTCTGTGGCTAACATTGGATTCTGAAATATTTTGCCTTAGTGTTTTCTGGCGACGTCAAACCTAGAGGCAAGATTAATTATTTCTCTCACACACAACCGTTATAAATTATTCCTAAATGAGCGTCCTTAATTAATTTAACATTAGGGAAAAACAGGGAAGAATTTTAAAACACACACACAGAGTAAATTAATAAATAAGTTATAAAGTTTGGTTGGAAATTGGGTCATCTCTCTGAGAGTGTTTACACCTTCTGGGCGGTAAATATGCAAATATATTTGATAAATATGCGAATATAGTTGGAGTATATATATATATATATATATTATATAATCTAAAAACCTCAAATATTTCTATATTTTAAAAAATATATATTTTATTTTATTCATTGATATTTTTATTTTTGTTATCATCGTTTTTAAAAAGACTTTCAGTTTTAGTTGTATAATTTTGTTGTAAATATGCGTAGTTAACCAATCAATCCTTTTAAATCACTAATATAGGATTAAATTATAAATTCTATATAATGTGAAACTAACAAATGTGTAATCTTTCCTCAAGTAATTGAAAATAAAAGCTACTTGACGGTAAATAATTATCTTTTTTTATCACGACTGCATCTCAACCCTTTATCTTATCGATCCTTTGTCTTATCAACCCTTTATCAACAACAACAAATTTATTCATAACATATATATATATATATATATGTGTGTATTTATATATGTAAAAAGCAAGAGGACTTATTACCTTAAAATTACATTATATTATAAGATATATATATATAAAATATATAAGAGATATGTATATATGTAATTATATATAATGTAGATATATATAAGGTGCGAATATAAAAACAAATATGTAAATATATATATAAGGTAAATACATATTTAGCAGCTTTCGGAAGTATATATCTCTCTCATATTATATTATTAATACTTCGCTGAAAATAGTTTGCCTTTATAAAATTGTTTCAACTATTCATCATTAAATACAGAATATATGTATCTCAAATAAAATTAATTTTTATAAAAACATTCTAATTATTATTGCGTTTTGAATATTTACTCAATCTCCGACTTGTTTATCGTATTTATTTACTGGCACAATGTGTTTCTTTTCGATAATAGATTCAAATTATATCTCTACAGACTTTACTGCAAGGATAAAGATATTGAATGAGAGGGCTTGGCTCATCAGTGGAGAACCCTAGCCAAATGAATCTCCAATATAGATACTGTGATTTAAATCATGATGATGCAAGAAAACGGACATTCAGAGATTTCAATCACCGAGATAAAACATACATCTCTACTAGAAGCTCTAAGATTCCAATAAAATCTCAGGGCGATGACCTGAAGAGATTTTTTAATAATAAATATTTTTAAAAAACCACTGGCTTTCCTAACTTAAATGTGATTGGAAGGAAAGCTCCTCTCCAGGCGGTGCTCGAGTGTGTTTCTGCCTCAAGTGGTTTACCCAACCTGTTGAACGCTGCGGTAAAAAACTCTCCAGAAATACTTTCGAGTGTTATCTTAGCCTTTCTTAAATGAAGATTTGCCGAGCCTATATGCAACTATAGACGCGGCAAAGATTCATCACGGTTTTTTACTTTATAAACCTTCTCTCATCAAACATCATTCAAATATGTACACATATAACAGGGAATGTGCCATATTCCGACTTTAAAATGTTGAGAAAAGCATCTCATTATGCAAATTAATGTTGCTGATTGTTTGTGCCATCTATCGGAATAAATATGAATTAAACATTTATATATTTTATTTTTTCATAAAATATTTTGACCATTTTTTTTTTCATGTATTTATTTGGTTTTATGTATTAAAAGAAAAGAATATAGGTCAATATTGTGGGATTTATTAAATTCAGTTTTAGTTTCTCAAAACATATAAGCCAAGGCGGTATTATCTTACAGAAATCGTACTTTTGATACAAAGAATTATAAAGAAAGAATGATATTATTGAACAGAAATCGTACTTCGACACACAACATATACACAAAGAATCATAAAAAAATCGAAATTCCCTACATTAATCGTACTTTATATACACAACACACACACAAATCATTATAAAAAAGACAATATTAACGTATATAAATCGTACTCAAACAACACATACACACCACAACAGAGAGAACCCCATAAGAAAGTACGATACTACCGTACAAAAATCGTACTTTTCGATACACAAAACACATACAAATAATTATATAAAGAACGATATTGTCGTACAGAAATCGTACTCAGACACACACAACACAGAGAATCATAATAAAGGACAATATTATAGTACATAAATCATACTTTCCATACACACAAAGAATGCTGTAAAATTGCCGATATTACCATACTCTCAAAACAAGGATAGGTTTAGTAATAACATGAAACAATACTACTCTTGGTGCAAGAAGTCCTACTGATCAAGCAAGAATCATACTCTCGATACACATACAGAATGTTGTAATATTGCCAATGTGTCAGTACTGGTGTTGCAAGGAAAGTACTCACAAGTACACCGTACTGTTGTAAGGAATGTTAATAAAGACAAGAGTACAGTAGCAATCCTGTGAAGTCCATCCATCAAAGTCCGACATCCAAAATTGCCACCCGGAGTAAATAAAGATTCCTCTCACTTTGACCCGTTTGTTGACACATCCCTCTTGTTGCTCGATCCTCTTTGCTCTCTTCTAACAAATAGCTCTTACGTATGAGAACGGTTTTTAATTCCTTTTTTATTTGAAATATCGCGCTAAGCACTTTCATTTCATACATAGAGATGACATGCAATTGTACGTGTACTCGTTAAATGCCATGAACAAGAATTTCTTTAAAATATCTTCTATATACGCAGGTAGAAGCGCACAAGCCAAAACTAGAGCGGTCTGGATGATTAAACTGGCAAATTCGCTTTGAAAATTTGTGTTTAAAATGTATTTTCTAATTTTCAGAGATGAAAGTATCAGAACATTTACCCATCGCACATTCTCACAATAATTCTGAGAATAGTTAAACCAAAATATGTGATATGCTTCTTGATATTAAAAAATGATAGTTATATGCTAACATTCAATCGTACAAAATAGTGTATGGATGTATTTAAACCAAGATAAATCGCTAAATTTTACCATTAAGGAATAATATCCAAGTGTGAGAACACTCTAATACCTAAAGATATAAAAACATAACATCAATTTGGATTTATAAACTCTGAACTACTACCCAACTGGATTAAATAACTATTACTGAACAAAATAGACATTTATAAAATATCAAATAAAAAAAAGTCGGTGGACGAGTGGGTAACACCCTCGATTCCCGACAGTCACGATTGAATCCCGCGTTAACATTTTGTTTAATATGTGAATAACCTTCACATTCATTGTTTAAATTATCATAAACTAGGTTGCTCTTGTTGAGCGGTACCTAATAAAGTGATTTTGAACCGAATAAAATATCAATACGATATAATAGAAACATAGTGACAACCATCAACATTTATTGCCTGTTGTTTCACCTCTTCGCTGTCATCGCACTTTACAATATGGAAGGTTTAACACCAAGATTGACTTTTGTAGAGTTATAAAGATCCAAACCATATGTGGTATATTGGTCGGACCGAAAGGTCAGGTGATGAAATGCTGATGTGTCTCTCTAAGTCAATAAAAAAGTTCAAATGAATGCAGTGGGGTAAATAAAGAAAGGCAAGAAATTTCATTTTAGAGAATTCACTTTCTATTAAAAATCCTTATTGAAATTGACTTATGGACTTATTAGTTAAGTTTCATGGAGTTTGCAGATTGATAACATTGAATTATGTTGGAAAAGAAGGAGTTCGCAGCAGCCAATGGGAGGCCGACGGAAGGGGGCTACGGGGATGCAGCGGTTGAAATGGGAGGAACAAGGAAAAAAAGAAGAACTTGTAAACAACTTTCGTACACGAGAATTTGCCCTGATCCCCGATTCTTTTAGTGTAAATATTTAAATATATAATCAATTAAATAATACTTTACCTATTTTCTTAATTTATAATAAATATAATTTTCCCTCCTGTTTTCGTCATACATTTTAAAAGTGTTATAAACAACGACACCACAATTTTGAACCTTCAACCCCGCCGACCAAGAATAGAGGTGAGTGACTCCCTCTATAGAACTTAGATCGTCGTCATAACACAGAGTGGCGGTTAATTCCCAATAAATTATATGAAGAGTTTGTAGAAAGGCATCGTTTTAGGGCATTTATTTAAAGAACTCTCCAAATTATGCATAAAAATAAGTTTTTAATATTTTCTTGCCCAAATCTCGAATTCAAATTAATATATAAGCCAAAAAATCAGGTTTTGACAAATTTGATTCGAAAACCTAACCTGGAGGCCATGGTTTCGGGCTATGGGTCTTCATCAGTAGAGGTGCTTCTTTGATTTCAGAATTTCCTACGAAAGAAGAAAACGTGCTAAAAAGATGCTTTAGTTGTTAAAATGACTAAATTTAGGCCAGAAACGTTGATATTTTACAAGAGGAAGCAATTCGTGGTAAAAAAATAAACAAATTTCATTGTTACGGTGTAATTTTAAAAAGGGTGAGGTGGCCCCTTTTTTTGCAAAGAAGTATTTTTCATCCTAGAAAAATATCATAAATATAAATTGAAGTCTGAAATTTCAAAAACAGAGAGGAATAGATATTTAAAAAACGAGAACTTATAACGCAATTAGCATCTTTATTTCGTTATAATACGATATATCGTAGCCACGAAGAAGAACCTTCTGGCCTGAAAGGTCGTATCCAATTTTATCGTAATAAAGAGAAACGTTTTAAATCTTCGTGTTTTAGGTAAATATTTGTATATATTTTAGCGACAATAATCCCTATTAAAGCCGCTATAATCCGTGGATATATGTAAATAAGGTTGACCCTGATGGCGCCGCGATTAGGCCTAATCCGGATAAATTAACCAACGTCTTTCTTCCTTTTATTGTCGCCCTGATGGCGCCTCTAAATCCTCCCTGGGATCGCCACTTTAAATCTTACCTTATTTGCACATTTCTCGTCTGTAGGTATGCAACTTGCTCCGTGGCTTGGGGCTGCGTTCAGCTGGTCCTCTCTGCAACAAATTCAAAAATATGGTTCGGTTCAACTTGTCCTTGAGGGGGGAGAGTCATCTATTCATAGACAGCTAGTATGATGACATCAATGATGATTCGCTCGTTGGGAGATATGCAAATATAGTCAAGATTCCTTAACACATTTCCCCGATGATGATGTTTCCCTAATTACAAATCATCACCTTTCGGATTTCGATTTTTGCGTGCGGTGCCTTTTTCACCTTGGGAATATGGGTAATTGGGTTATCCTAATTCTGTAAAGGTTGGCATATAATGGATATTTTCTAAATTTTCATTTGAACTTGTAAAATATAGCAATAATAAGGCATCTGATTTTTAATTATATTTATCCAAAGTACACGTTGAATAGACCAGGATATATACATCGTGGGTAGTTAGCAACTGCTTTAACAGCAAGTAAAGCACATGTCCACACATGCAGAAATCAGTTCGATAAACGCACTCACAAGTGTGACAGAGCCCAGCTTGGTGGTTACTTGCATTCACTGGTAGGGTTAGACTTTGTGTGAATCGAGGGCCATTGAAGAAATTTCATCCATAGAAAAAAGTACCCAAAGCGAGGTTCGATCCCGTGTCGTAACTATCGGGTCTACACCATACCTTTGAACAACTCAACCTAATAGAGATAGGTATAGCTGCTACAAATCTCGAAGGTCTTGTACCATGAAGTAGATCCTACTAGAGGTACCACCACTGGACATCACACACACTTTCTTCCAAAAACTACATTTTCAATATCTTTCACTTTAAATAAAATATCTTTAACCATTTCGCTGATGGACACTCTATTGCATATTGGCAGCCAGTAGCTGACATCATAGGAGTGAGTAGACTTGCCAAAGATACCGACACATTCATTTTTCCCAACACACTTCATCCTCAATAAATAAACTGTTGGAATATTACACAGAGTAATAATGGCTATAGATGAGCTCGTGTTTGAGCAGGAACTTGTATGTATATAATAATTATTAAAATAGTTTCGAATTTTGATAACAGATGGCGCGCTGGTGCATCATATAATAATTATTGTTTTTGTTGTTTCCATGTAGACATATTTACTAATATTTGTATAATTGCTATTAATAATAAATAATATTTATTAAAAATGGCATATCCTGACCAGGAGCACAAGTGCTTTACAGAAGGCAGAGCGCCATCTGGTGGAACAGAAATCAACTAAACATTGATTTAACCTGTTCCCTGATATTTGGCCAACCCAATTTCTTGATAAATCAAGAAAAGCCTTCCACGAACGCGTTTCGCGCTTTTTGGCGCTCGTCAGCGTGGAGTAGGTGTACCTAAATAATATGTAAAGTTAAATTGGTTACGGATTCATCCTTCTTTTACTTTAATTACATAACATAAACATCTATATCTTCAAGGAATGTCACAACTCTGGCATTTTGACCGAGCTAAGAGCCTTAGTAACCCCACATACCATCAAATACATCAAAAAGTGCTATGCCGGTTGAACCAGAAGATTGAATGCATTTTTCACACGTATGTCGACAGCAGTTAAGGAATCTCCTCTATTCCAGAAGGGAATGTTCAAATATCGACATTTAATTAAGATAATTGAACCAAAAAAAAAAACATTTCAAATCATTTAGGATTCAGCGTAATAATTTTATTTTTGCTTAAATTGACAAGCTTTCGAGCATGGTTCTTCAACAGGCCCCAAGTCGAGAGAGTAATAGAGGAATACCTCGCTGGGTATATTCACACCGTGTGATAGGCTTGAATAAAATGTGAGGGTCACTCGTTGGTGTGAGTATTGAATCATCTAAATTTATATTTCCTATTTACATAACTGGCTATCCGTTATCTACATAATCTTATTAAACAATATATATATATTCTATAGTTACATATATACACTAGCTACATAAACCTAACAAACATATATATGTGGTATTGAAAGCACTATGCAGTCATGGGGCCAAAGTGGTTTCAGGCGTCAATGTGATACATAAAGAACGAGGCAGGTTGGATGTCACCTCAGAGAAGCCAGCGCCGAAGACGCGGACAAGGTTCAGTAGAGGCTTGATCTACATGAGAGGCAGAGATGATCTGTTGTTGTCCGCCCGTTTGTCGGTGGCGGTCGTAAAACTGATTGGAAGTTTCCTGGGAGGAAATGAATAATATTTTACGGAATTGAACTATTCGGACACTACCTAGGGTGCGGCGGACTCTCAATAAAACTTTATACCTTATATTTTGTTACATGATGGCCAGGCTGGCGCGTTGAAGTTTATTTACATGTTTCACTATATTTAATCATGGTACATATGCAAATCTAGTGTATATTGAAATATATTACGATATATATATATATATATATATGTGTGTGTGTAGTTGTACCTTCTAGCTACACATATATATATTCCCGAACTCCCTAGTTGCATATATCTCCCGGAGATAAGCACCCGAGCTGGAGACTTCCGGAATTAAGCAGGCGCCGGAAGGAAACGACTCGGTCCCGCAACAAAACCTTCCGCAGTGTGGCGGGACAATCCTCTTGGAATTATTGGGCCATTATTGAGGACTCTTCAAATTGTTCACCTTTTCCGCCGCCAGGGCTCCGTCTAATTTACATATTGGACTGACTCAGATGAAGATACTCTCTATTATTTACCTACTACATATATGAACATGTGAATAAAGGAATATAAAAGTAGGGGGATAAATATATTCCTATATGTCTGAACAGCATATTTAGAGCTAGAACCACAGAAAATTCCAAAAATAATTGAACCTCAAGATTCTGCGTCTTACACTTGAAATTACACCGGTTTAACATGCTGACTTTCTTCAGAGTTTGCCGATGTATGTGGAACATAGCCATCGGGAAAGGAATTGTATTAATATATAAATTATAGGTAAGCATTGTAATATTTTAAATCAATAGATAGAGAAATTTTGACATTTTTCTATTCTGCTTCTTTCATATTATTTGCCTTTCTGTTCTTATATATTGGTATTGTTTTGATTAAAAATATAGTGCAATATAACATAATGCGGCTTATGATTGTAAAACGACATTTTAAACACTATCCCGCATGTGTTTCTTTTCAACGAAAAATCAAAATTCATTTCAAGGAGAAATAACGATTATTTCTGACCTTTTGGATGAGGTATGAAAGGGTGAATTGTGAAGAGTAATGATAAACGGAAAAATAAAAGTGTCCAGGGATGGGAATCGAAAAGAAACACATGCGGGATAGTGTTTCAAATGTCGTTTTACAATCATAAGCCGCATTATATTGCATTATAAATTACTTTATGTATTATTTACGAACGGAAAAATATGTCCAGGGTAGCCTAGTGGACATGGCATCTGCCCGGTAAGCGGAACACTGTGTGAGGGTTCGATTCCCATCCCTGGACACTTTATTTTTCCGTTTATCATTACTCTTCACAATTCACCCTTTCATACCTCATCCAAAAGGTCAGAAATAATCGTTATTTCTCCTTGAAATGAATTTTGATTTTTCGTTGAAAAGAAACACATGCGGTATAATTTTCAAATGTCGTTTTACGAAAAATATAGTCAAGAAAAAAACATAAGTTTTATATTTTGATGTCGCCGTAAATTTGTTTTTTTAAATGAGACGAAGTATTCAGACTTGGTTATCTCGTGTGTCTTCAATAAAGGTCTCTGTGATATCTTTTAGAGTTATTGTCCTGATATACATGCTACAACTTCCTTATGTTTTGCTTACGAGTGTAATATTGCGCTGTCACATTCTAACGTTTGTCTTCTTTCATATTTCTACGTGACAATATTTCAAGTGTTTACATATTATACGGATATATATGTAAATACGTAATATTCTGATATACACGTGATCAGTGTGATAGTGATCAGTTTATTTAATATTGGCATTATAACTATATACACTGTAATGTAACTGTGTTTTAATCTTTAAATATGTTGATAAGTATAAAAAAAAACTTACTTTCACTTGCTCGTCTTGATTTATTTACATTCTTTGTGGCAATCCTTTGTTTATTATGCTGTAAAGATTTTTATTGAGCTTTTAAGTTTTATGAATATTATTGATTTTTAATACTTAAAAGAAAATGTGAGTGAACATTAAAGGTTATAAACTGATCCCATTTATGCACATTTCTTGAAAACAAACTATCTACTTATATAATTGCCTTATTCTGTCTGTATGTCTGAAGCTCACGGATAGAATGCGCGCCCATTGGCTGCCAGCGAACACGTGGCCTCCCTGCCCCCCTCTAGACAACCCTGTTATCAGCTGTGCGATACATACACCTGTCTATAGCGGCCACTCTAGACAACCCTGTTATCAGCTGTGTGATACATCCACCTGTCTATACAGACCACCCTGTCTATAGCGGCCACTCTGAACACCCCTGTTATCAGCAGTGTGCTACATCCACCTGTCTATACAGACCACTCTGTCTATAGCGGCCACTCTAGACAACCCTGTTATCAGCTGTGTGATACATCCACCTGTCTATACAGACCACCCTGTCTATAGCGGTCACTTTAGGCAACCCTGTTATCAGCTGTGTGATACATCCACCTGTCTATACAGACCACCCTGTATAAAGCGGCCATTCTAGACAACCCTGTTATCAGCTGTGTGATACATACACCTGTCTATAGCGGCCACTCTAGACAACCCTGTTATCATCAGTGTGTTACATTCACCTGTCTATACAGACCACCCTGTCTATAGCGGTCACTTTAGGCAACCCTGTTATCAGCAGTGTGATACATACACCTGTCTATAGCGACCACTCTAGACAACCCTGTTATCAGCTGCCTGTCTATACAGACCACCCTGTCTATAGCGGTCACTTTAGGCAACCCTGTTATCATCAGTGTGTTACATTCACCTGTCTATACAGACCACCCTGTCTATTGCGGTCACTTTAGGCAACCCTGTTATCATCAGTGTGTTACATTCACCTGTCTATACAGACCACCCTGTCTATTGCGATCACCTTAGGCAACCCTGTTATCAGCAGTGCGATACATCCACCTGTCTATACAGACCACCCTGTCTATAGCGACCACTCTAGACAACCCTGTTATCAGCTGTGTGATACATCCACCTGTCTATACAGACCACCCTGTCAATAGCGACCACCCAAGACAACGTTTTTAAAATATATTCGCACTCGGGTAAACCCCGGGCGTTGCCCGGGCCATTCGTCTAGTTCTATTATAAAAACGCTATTTATATTTTTAAAAATTCTAACATCCATTATGTAAAGTATAAAGATTTGCATATGCACATTACAATCTGACTGATACATTAGGGAAATATGTAAATATGACCTACTGTTAGGCAACATAAAAATAGTTTGACAAAATATTTATTATGACCCGATTCATATATTTACTCCTATATATATTCAAAATTTTATATATAGTGTCATATTCCTTTAAATACACATTTTAATATATGTAAATATGTATGTATATTCCCAAATGTATCCTCTTATATCCCGAGCAGTTGCGTTTTTTACTCTCCAGGGGCCTGAATTATCCTTATTTTTCTCTCCTCTTATACGTTATCATTTTTACTCCTGTAAAAGGTCATAAATACTCGAAAGCTCGGCTAAATAAAGAAACCTTACAAGAAACTCTTTGCCTCAAGATTTTATTCTTCTGATAATTTACTGATTCAGATGGTCATATCCAACTTATAATAAATAAAATCTCAAAAGGCAAACCATCTCTGGATAACCTATCATTTCACAAGGCTTTCATTCTTATAAATGGATTTACCACACGCAGTCTGCAAATTAAAAGAGATTTTAAAAAGTAAAAGCTAATCACATTTATTGGTGATAATAAAATTATATACAGGAAAACTTAATTAAGACAATTAAGCTCATAAACAGATTAGTCTGGGGGTAAATCCGAAGGAAACTAAAGATAAAAGAAAGAGAATGAAAAATAGCCTAGCACTTCATTTAAAACCATATTTGCATATAGGATGTCTCAAATATAAAACTGCATATCTTGGATAGGTATTAAACTGGGTTTATTGTTTGATATTTCGACGATCAGAACGTTGTCTTTTTCAGAATAAACCAGAAGCTTTTGGAAAAGTCGAATGTTCTGATGGTGGAAATATCAAGCAATATACCCAGTTTATTTTTCTATCCATGATATGCCTTTTTTATGTTGAATTTTATGGATTGCAATATCTTTAGAAAGATATAGGATATTTATGTGATAAAAAATACATCTCGCTCTTGAAACAAACTACATAGACTTCATTTATGGAATACGTCAAAAACAATGCTATCTTAATTTTACGGATTTATATTCAAAGACAAAACTTCAGGAAGTTGAAAGTCTTTGATGTCGCTTGTAGTCTATTTTCTTTCAAGGAGACATAGGTTGTTCACACTTGGTTATCTCGTGTGTCTTCAATAAAGGTCACTGTGATATATTTCAGAGTTATTGTCTGAATCCTGATATACATGCTAAAAGGTATAACTTCGTTAAGTTTTGTCGATTAGTGTATGTATAATGAAAAGGTTAGTCAGTTTCTATTAATTAGTATGTGTCGTGGTCATTTTGTCCAAAATGTCAGTTTAACCATATTACGGAGGTCATATTGTAAGCGATGCCTAGAAGCTCGGTGCCATCCATTGAGACCATGGTCCTCGTCAGACCAAGACGGTCTTCGATTAAACTAGATTCACTAGCGATACAAGAAATCTCCAGAGCTTTTAAAAGGTACAACTTCCTTAAGTTTTGTCTATGAATGTAGATCAGTCAATAACCCACAACACCATATTTGGGAAATTCGGACAGTAATCTGTATATTATGGTTTCGGTGTTATGTCCCTCATCAGCACAGTGATAAAATCCTACGAAAAGAATTATAAAATCAGTCGAGTCGGCCATAATTTGGGTTTAGCTGGTAAAATAGTAGACCTTAAGAATATACAGTGTAACATTGCTGGAACAGATATATTTATCCTTTCTTTATTTATTCCCCCTATAACAAAATCCAATTGATATTACAAGCGCTCCAAAGACAATTTTATAAAGAAGAAAAATCGGAAAGTATTTTAAAAAGAATTAAATTCTCCAATACAGTAAAGTAAACAATTCCAATAAGCCCTCAAATTGCCCCAAATTAACCTGCGTATATCACTTTGCCCTCAGGGGAATTCTATCAAAATAAATTTAATATTCAATCGGGGAAAAATTCTATTGTGGGAGAAGAAATATGATTTTTTTTTTAAGAAAGACAATTTTTTCGATAATAATAGAAACAGAATCTTGCAACACTGATTGTTTATTTGAAAAATTTGGTTATTTGTTTTTACCCCCCTCTCCCTGCAAGTATTTCGTTATTTGGTTATTATATCGTCAAATCGATAATTTCACTCTAATTTTGTGGAATATTTGCTGAGGGATTTCCATACCAAACGAACCTCTGTTGCGAGTTCGTCTGATTACAATGTAGCGTATCGAAATTCGGTTTTATTTACTTTTTTAAACAATAGAATAATAATGTTTTTACTTTCCTTGGAAAAATACAACTTTCAATATTTTTCAATATGGGAAGACATATGGGAACTTCGCTTTTGCCGGTCCCAAGCCCGGATGAAAAAGGAGGAGGGGGAGCAGTAGCAAGCTCACTAAAAAACCTGGGCTCAGCTGGCCCGGCTGATAGTACCCTGTAAGGGCTCCTGATCCAGGGATACAGGATGAGCAGCGTTTGTACTCCATGTTAGGAGCGGCTGCACATGGCGTCTGTTCCTCATGTTTGAGGCGGTCATTTCTTTTGGAGCTAAGTCGGCCTGCCACTGAGTAGTGCTATCAGTCTTAAAGACAAAGGCAGACGCATTCTACTTCACCCAGAAATGATCGTTGTCAAGTCTAAAGCTCTACAAGCTTGATACCTTAATATGATTACCTAAAATGATTGAGTGGAGATAAGAAAGAAGAAGAAGAAAATGGGAAGATATATCCATTGGCAGAAATAATCTTCAAAATGATCTCTTTCCATACTGACTATCTCACTTATTTGAGAATCCATTATGTTGGCACAAAAGGAGTTATGCTACTTAACAATCACAAAGAACTCACTTTTAAAGAAATTACTATTTAAAAGGATATAAATCCCCAAACTGAAGTCTCCGTCTCATGGTAATACCATTTGATCGATAGAAGAACTTGAAAAAATTCAACGAACACCAAACAAAAATTCTTAAATGGAGAGAGAGACAAAAATCATATAAAAACTGTCTCAAATACAATATCTCTACAGATCACGTTGTATCGTGTTCTCTAGAAATTAAGCCTAGAAGATATTTTCTTCTTAGATTGTTGTACCAACACACACACAAGGAGATATACGCCACCAATCCTTACTCCTGAGTCTTTGTGAATATATTCTGTGATATATTCATTTATTGTATTTTGACCAACGTACTCGCAGTAGCTGTTTCCATTGAGTTCGGTTAAATAGTTAAGAGATTTATGTTTAGAGTTGCGTTAGGTTTATTCTATTTCTAGTTTCCCGCATGTAGATAAGTTATAAATTTGCTATTGGTCGTTCACTTTCACAGAAGGAATTAATTGGCAAGTCTTCGTTGCGAGAAATTGAACATCTCTATATTTTAATAAAGAAATAGTTTCAGTTATGTAGTACTTGTGTGATGCCTGAAATCCTTATATCTATAAAAATGAAATGCGAAATCGATGTTTGTTATCGCTTCACGCAAAATCTACTGACTCAATCATTATGGAATTTCGCATGTAGGTAGCTGAAGATTTCGTTTAACATATAGGTATTCAAATAAACTAAAAAAGTTAATGTGCTTTTTTTTTAAATAAAAAACCAAAAAGCGTTAGTTCCAGCCTTTTACCGCTTGGGCGCAGCACTGGTCGCGGCGATAAATGAATTTGATTGGTTAATAATTAACACGTGGTTTGTTTACACGATGAATGTTAGTTTGTTCACACGATGAATGTTTTTAAAAGGTAAGATTATCCAATCGCCGTGAAACTTTAGGAAGTTATTTACTATACTACTGGGAAGATTTCTGGTTTGAATTTGATTTGAAATAAATATTCTTTGCAAGTTTATTTGCAAATTTTCTACTTTCACTCGCAAGCAGCGCCTCTAGCGGCGTCTGGTGAAATTATATTTATAAATTGTAACAATGCTTAAAATGTTTTCCAAGTATAATAAATTTAATTTGAGAATTTAGTAATATAATATTCCAATGACGTAAAAAATACTTGGCATTTCAATATTAATATACTAGACGAATGGCCCGGGCAACGCCCGGGTTTTACCCGAGTGCGCATATATTTTAAAAACGTTTTAATTCAAATACTATTCGTTACAATTATAAATTGGCGCCATGGATGTCACTCTTGTGAAACGTCCCGTTCCAAACTGTGTGTTTTTAAAATGTTTTAATTAAAATACTAATCGTTACAATTATAAATTGGCGCCGTGGATGTCTCTCTTGTGAAACCATCCCGCCCCAAACTGTGTGTGTCTTGAAAATATAAAAATAAAAATGTGAATTTTCATAAAGATTTCATCATGTCGATTTTATTTTTTTTTGCATTTCACCTACTAAATCGATAGAGATAATTACATTTGCAACATGAACTTAGGTATATTGACTAAATAGAAAACTGCATAGTAATAAAGATCATTTTTAAAGGCACCATATCGTTTTTTTTTTTCAATAAAATCGAAACGAAAATTAACGATAAATAACGATAATTGCCTTAAAAATAAATTGCCTTAAAAAAAAGAAACATTCGCGGTGATTTTGTCTTGCATTCGTTTATACAATTATTATATACGAATGACCCGGGCGCAACGCCCGGGTTTTACCCGATTAAATGCTTTTATTCAAATACTATTCGTTACAATTATAAATTGGCGCCGTGGATGTCATTCTTGTATAATATATAAATGAGTTTTAAAAATTGTAAAAAAAAAAATGCATCGGCCGGGAATCGAACCCGTGCCGCCCGCGTGGCAGGCGAGCATTCTACCACTGAACCACCGATGGTTATGAAAAATCCCATCCGTGAGCTTCAAACAGACAAACAGACAGAATAAGGCAAATATATAAGTAGATATTTAAAGAGAAAATTGTAACGTTTTTGTGTTAAATGTTAAAATGTAATATGTTAAAATATATTTTTACATTGTTAATTTAATTTGCTGTTGTTTTATAAAAATGATGATGCAACTTTAATTGTTGTTGTGAAAATATATTTACGGAGCTGCTAACCATAATAAATGATTTTTGAGCCCCTAATTGTTGTTGTTTATTATCGTTTGTTTATATAAAAAAATTACATTGTATGTGATGATGATAAAAAAATGAATTTTTAAATTAATATATATAATTCATTGAGAAAAAAGAAATAATTAATTATCAAATTCACAAAAGTGACAATATCTTATTTAAAATATAATAAATATTTTCAAAAAAATATGTGTTTCAAAAATATATTTAAACGCATATAACAATATTTATATTTATATACGTTTATAAATCAATATATAGGTGGATTGGATGTTTTCTAGAATCGTTTTAACAAATGTTCGTTAGGCAAACTTTTACTCGGATAAAAACTGTGCGAAGCCGGGTACATTCGCTAAATACAGTTATTTACAAATTTTCGTTTGTGGCAAGATACTTTTCCTTCAACTTCAAATTACCGAGTGGACCAATTAATACTGATTTTTTTCAACTTATCGAGTATTTTTCAAGGGACCGGGAAAAAATTATCGAGAGTGTAGACAAGTATAGATTCAGTAGGGATTGGATGTTTGCTAGAATCGTTTTAACAAATGTTTGTTAAACAAACTTTTACTCGGGTAAAAATCGGGCGACGCCCGGAACATGTTTGTCGGCTATGCACGCCCTCGATATGTAACTAATCTCGCTGAAATTTGAACAGGACAGAGAGTTAAATCTGGAAGAGTTTTTTGGCGCACTTTAACCAAGAAAAATTATATTTAACCAAGTACTGAGCAACAATATTTTTTTAGTCAGAAATGATTATGACAATATTGCCGTATCATGCTTGATTGCATTAAAAAATCTTTTGGAGAATATTCACTAAAGCAGACCACGGGCGAAGCCAGATAATGATTAATAGTAGGCAGGAACAAAATTCTACCAGAGAAACATTCACTCGAGCAGAAAACACACGAAGCCAGGTCATCTCTATATATAAAATATCGTTTATCGGCCTTTTGGCTAAGATCATGTAGTATATTTCTAGATATTTTTATTTATGTATATCTTTTTAAAACTCTATTCAGTAGAGAGTGGATATGTTTGCTCGAAAAATAAATTTCATATATTATATAAATATATGACGTAACGAATATAATTATCATTATTATCATAATATTCTGTGTGTTCCAGAATATTATTATCAATAACATTCGTTAGGCAAACTTTCACTCGGATAAAACCCGGGCGAAGCCGGGTACACATCCGCTAGTATTCTATAAATCTATAGATAAAATATATTTGCCTGCTTATAGACTTGACTATAACTACTGTATACTTCTTGTCTAATCTACCTTTTGTCTATTTTTTTATCTTCTTCTTGCCTACCTTCTATCTACTTATCGTCTACTTGTAACTACCTCTTTTGTCCTACTTTCTTCTACCTTCTTTCTACTTCTTGTCTATATAGTGTATACCTTTTGCCCCAACTAATATACTTTATATCTATTTATTTTATACTTCTTTCTCAATCTACTTTTATACTTCTCGCCTACTTTATATATTTTGTATGTATTTTGTCAATTTCATATATACATATATATTTCTTTGAAAATAGAGCAATCCATAAATAAATCTTTAATTAAAAAGGAATATATTGGATCAAAATATCATTTATTTTACCAATATTTCAGTTGGCTGAACGCCAACCTTTATCAAGGTATTATAACATTTTAAAGTGTGTCAACAACAAACACAGCGCCACATAACGTCAACAGCATTAAGTTTTTAAAATATTTTGTTATATTCAATGGGGAGAAAAAAATTGATATATTTATTAATATTTTCTCCCCATTGAATATAACAAAATATTTTAAAAACTTAATGCTGTTGACGTTATGTGGCGCTGAGCTTGTTGTTGACACACTTTGAAATATTATAACACCTTGATAAAGGTTGGCGTTCAGCCAACTGAAATATTGGTAAAATAAATGATATTTTGATCCAATATATTCCTTTTTAATTAAATATATATTACTGTTTACTTACTTCTTAGCTAATTTTTGGTGACTGTGAACGAAATAATTTTCCATTTGATCATGGACAAAACTTAAGGAAATTGTACATTTTAGCATGTATATGAGGATTCAGACAATTACTCTGAAATATATTACAATGACCTTTATTGAAGACACACGAGTATTCACGTGTGAACAGCCTCTGTCTACTTAAAAAAGATAACTGGCGATATCATAGACTTTTTCCACTTCCTCAAGTTTTGTTAGTGAGTGTATTTGCAGATATTTCGGTTGGTTGAAAGCCAACCTTTGTCGAGGTACAACAAAGTATTTATTTAGTATATATATAAACACACTCAGCGCCACATAGCATCAACTCACTGATGCGTTTGTTTATACCAAATAAATATGTTGTACCTTGACAAAGGTTGGCCTTCAGCCAACGGAAATATATGACAGAAATAAATATATCTAATATATTTTAATTACGTAACTATTCTTGAAAAGTTTTCTTTCCAAAAATATTCAAATTGGAAAGTTTTCGAGTTTAGGAAATTTTATAGAGGCATTTCTTCCAAATACATACATTTAAAATATATATTTGCACACTGGACTCGAGCCCATCACATATTTACTTTGAATATTTCTCTCAAAATATTTTACTTCAATTGTTCACTGATACCAAACACCTTGCCGCTATTGTGCTTGAACATCGGTTATAACCTTGTCTTGTAATACGGATAAACTACGATAAGAGGCCGAATTTTCTGTTTATACTATTGTGTTGAGATGATATGAAGGGTTCTAAATATAATCCCCAATAAAAAGAGACAAAAGTCGCCTCTCCCGTCAAAATAGACGTCAAACTAGACGCCACCTATTGACCGTCACCGCAAACTAGCGGTCTCGGGTCGGTGACAAAGCCACAATACCAGCTTTAGCAAACTGAAAAGCGTCCACCTAGAGACCATGGTTTCGGGCTAATGGCCCTCGTCAGTCTAGGACGGACTTTATTCCATGAGATCCACATGGGATCTAATGGAATCTTGACAATCTGCCAAAGAGGTGCTTAACTGGTAAAAAATCCCCTATATATAAATTTTATCATTTAAAGATATCCCAATGTGCGACACCTTATTACGAAAAAAGTCATTCATATGTAATTCTATTGAGTTCTATTGAATTTTAATGTCCATAGTTTGCTTGAATACTATTTCTGGGATACCATCCTTCAATGTAGCATATCGCCCAATACAGTATTAGAGCTATTGTGAGCCAAGATATCCCAATATATATATATTTCAATGCAGTAAGGGCAGGTGTTTGTTTTGTGTGTAAAAGAAAAAAATCGTGTTTCAATATGTTCATTTCTTATAAAGTCATCTAAAGTTATGGATGGTTAGTCATCGCATGTACAGGGTCTATACTACACATTACGTGGCTCATCTATTTGCTTCTATTCAAAGTCAATTGCATTATACATTTTTTACGTGAGGATGAATGTCAAATTGAATCGACGAGGTTCTTTTAAGACAAAGGAATGAATCTCTCACAGAGAGATTGAGGTAAAAAGAAGGGAATGAAAAAATCAAAAATTGGTTTTCTCAGTAAAAAAAGATAGAGAGACTTGGAATATAAAGATCCAATAGGCCGCGGGTCATCTTCTGCCCGAAATATCTAGGCATCGTCTGATACGAAGCAGGTGGTCGGCGTCTGAATAGATTACTGCGGCGGTGTGAGGGAATAGAATTCACACCAATTTCTAGGTTATCTCGGATAAATATATTCTATTGAGGGCAATTCTTCTCTCTCTCTGTGTGGGGTGGGTAGAACTTTTAAAATAAAGATTTATTTTTAAAATCGACTTTTTTATCATTATATACACACAGAAAGATGATGTAAAAAATCATATCTGAAAACTGAAGTGGGTCATATTCCGAAACCATTGACTGACGAGGGACAAAGTAAAGCCAAACGGACGTTCCGAATTTGTCAAAGCTGGTGTTGTGGCTTTGTCACTGACCTGCATCGAGAGGTCAATAAACAGCGCATAGATTTGTCTGAATCTGTTTTAACGGTGAAGGATTTTGATATCACTTTTTCTTTTCCAAATTTCCTTGCCAATATTCATATAGTTGAATATTTGCATAATGCCACATCTATTGTATATATATAATACACCTCTTTATTAATCAATTTAAATAAAGAGAATTAAAATAATACTCTGAAGAAACAATAGAAACACGTAGATATTTCGTCAGCGTTTGAAAGATTTTCTATTTTGCATATTTCCAGAGAATATTCACTCATGGGCAAAGCTTGAGGAAGTGGAAAGTCTTTGTTGTCTTGCCGGTGGTCTGTTTTTTTTTTTAAGGAGACAGAGGTTGTTCACACTTGGTTATCTCGTGTGTCGTCAATAAAGGTCACTGTAATATCTTTCAGAGTTATTGTCTTAATCCCGATATATATGCTAAAAGGTTTAACTTCCCTAAGTTTTGTCCATGAGTGTATAAAGTAACTGTATCGGATTAATAGACGGAACTCATCTATGCAAACTCATCAATGTATTCACAGCTCAGAATGCAGAAATAACGTGGCATCATCACTACCAAAATGAAGCTTGTAAGATGCCTGGTATTTCGTCATTTGTCTGCGAGCTCTGTACAACCTCAATGATAAATGGAAGAGAGATGTTGTGTTCGAACTGTCCTTAGTTCTCTAAACGATGAAAACGAGAGCATCAATTCCGAAACAGCTCTGACAAACAGTGGGTGAATATCAGGAATGAAGCAAGAAATCATCAGACATATCGCTGGAAACATCGAAGAACTGGGAAAACAAATACTGTGGATAGAAAGAGATGGTACAACGAAATAACATAGGATCACTTCAAAGATTGAGCTGCAGCAAAGAGGAGAATTAGCCGTTCAATGATGGAAAGATTTTGGTGAAGTCCCCAGTCGTGAAGAGACCAACTAATTAAACACCATAAGGCTTCTAAAAAAAAGCTCTAAAGAAGTAATTGTTGTTGTTGTCTTGTCTAATGAAGAGCCTCAGATGTCTCCATGCATCTCTATCACATCAGAAACAATGTCCACTATCTTGGGTGTGTAAAGTTTTGGATCCATGTCAATTTTCTGCAAGGCTGTGGCCATTGCTGGACATGAGAATATGTGGGTAGGTGTTAGTTCCACTTCAGGACAGTTTTTGCATGTCGTAAAGAAGTAATTGAAAATAATAATAAAGATATATAAAACATTAGCAAATACCAGAGAAGAATAAGCAAAGGTGCAGTTAGGTATTCCAGCATGGGTACCAGATAAATAAATAAATAGGTTTTAAAAAATTGAAACTATTTTATACAGATCGTCCATTAAGGCATTAGAGCTCTAAAATAACATTCTGGTGGATTATATTGGTGAAACCGCTGGGTGGGTTCTTCACTGATGAGCCAAGCCCTCTAGTATTTTATTCGCAGCGAGGAGAGTAGAAAATGTTTCATTTGGTTTTAAAATAAACATTATTTCTTTATAACAGTTTTATTCCTTATATACAGGAAAGGATATAACTCCGCCGGTCCCAAGCCCGGATGGAGGGGGAGCAGTAACAAGCTCACTAAAAAACCTGGACTCAGCTGGCCTGGCTGATAGTACCCTGTAAGGGCTCCTAATCTAGGGATACAGGATGAGCAGTGTTTGTACTCCATGTTAGGAGCGGCTGCACATGGCGTCTGTTCCTCATGTCAGAGGCGGCCATTTGATTTGGAACTAAGTCGGCCTGCCACTGAGCAGTGCTCCCAGTTTTAATGACAAATGCATTCTACTTCACCCAGAGTGGAGATAGGAAAGAAGAAGAAAGGAAGAATAACGTCAAGGAACCAGACCTGGCTGGCCGTTACCGTGTTAATAGCTATTGACCAGTGAGATTGCTTAATTGGATTATCCTTCTCTTTGGTAGCGTTCGTCTTGTCGATGATTGCTGCAAGTCCTCTCTCTGGCTTGCTACAAATGTCATATGATTAATACAGAGCAATAACGTGTCATTCATATATATAGCAAATGTAAACATTAAGACGCGAATGTTTCTTTCACTCATAAATCGAATTTCTACTGTCCTTACCATGGTAGATTAAATTGGCGAAACCGCTGGGAGGGTTCACCACTGATGAGCCAAGCCCTCCCAATATTTTTTTTTTCATCGCAGAAAGTACACCATTGGATAGTGAGCTACCCAGACCGAAGTCTGTACGCCTGGGGCCCCTCCAGGGGCCTGGGGAAAGAAATATTCGCGTCTTAATGTTTTCATTTACTATGTCATATGATGTCTTTGCCAGTCAGTACTGAGACAACTGCTTCAAGTGGAAGCGAACTCACCGATGTTGATAACAGATCAAAGTGTATATACGTATATCCCTACAACCACATATATTGTTGAGTGCTAGTACTTAACCCTTCATTTTTGTTTGAGCACTAATCACAGTAGATATATACTCCAATGCCCCGACCACCTCGACATCACCAATCCACGTGGACTTCTAACAGCTTCCTCCCGTCTTAGTGTGGGGGAGGACAGTCACGTTACAAGACACCGCAACTCTTTTTATTAATTGCATAAAGAAGCTTTTAGGCAAGACCTTCCTCAGCAAACTAAAACATAGAAAAGATAATGGTGAGAGATTATATTGAATTTTAAAGAATATCTATGCGCGCGCGCGCGCAAATATAGGATATAATAATTTAGGAATTTACATAATTGAAAATGACTAGCTGGGAAGTGAGATGCGCGTAGGACGTATGCATCAATACTTTCACAAATATCGATTTCGGAGGATGGCCGACTTCTGTACAACGGACTTGTTTGAGATTCTTCGGTCACATCGCAGGGAGTACACCATACTGACGGGAAAGATGTCTGAGCGACACATACCTGGACGCCCGCCGACACGCTTCGTGGACCAATTAAAGGAACTCACTGGTTTGACGATCGCCGAGATGGTACATAGAGCTCAAGACAGAGATGGCTGGTGTTTGGGATGTAATACGTACAGTGGACCACAATATTCGAGCGGGAATAAAACTATTTATCTTTATCTATAAACAGAATGAACAATACAATAGTTGTAGCTTTGATCTGGTGAATTATATTGGTGAAATCGTTGGAAGTGTTCACCACTAACCATTGGGGGGTCGGTGGAAGGATGGTCTAAACCGTTGGTTTTCGACCGCTACGACCCGGGTTCGATTCCCGCATTGGACACTTTTTACTGATTTTAAAAATATATATATGTTGTAATATATTCCAATATATCTATGTCTCCATGTATTGTATAAATGTATATGTAATTGCCAAAGTGACAAATAAAATTTCGAGTGAGTGACAGTCGATGCCAGAAGGAGGAAAGAGGTCCGAAAAACAAGTCGGGTTCCCAGGTGTGCCCTTTCTTACTCAAACAGATTAGTCGGCTTTGGGACAATACTTACAGACGCCTCTAGACAGACCTCTCCCCTACCGGCGCCGGCTACACTCACTCTTTCGCCATCTCCGTGGTGACATCTACCATGTCTCGTTCTTTGGTGCAATACATTCACGCCTGAACCCACTCTAACATTGAGGCCACAACGACTGCATTTGACCAACACACTAAAGTCATCCTACAGGATCGACTACCTTACTACATATATATATTCCAATGGCCCCCGATTCTTGCAAAAGTCCAACCCCACCAGCGAATGCAAGTAACCAAACGGGGCTCTGGCACATTTGTAAGTGCAAAGTCGAACTACTTTATACATGTGTAGACATGTGGTGCACTTAGAGTAAAAAGCAGTCGCCTACTTCTACCAACCATGATTACCATGGTCTGTACCTCGTGTACCAGGGATAAGGAAAAAAAAACCCTGATGATTCAAGCTTTCTCTCTCTAGGCCCCCAGCTTTGCTGGCGCCATCAGGTTATATCCGATGGCGGTGTTAGTAAAAGCTAGAACTGGAAAAGGACATCTCAGGACCACGTCCTGGGGGTGAGCCGTATAAAAATGTAACGTGCCTAAGAAGGTACCTCCGGAATGGTGAGGACACTCTGCCGGATAAATGTTGATTTTTTCAGGAGATACTTTTTATCCAAAAAAATATTTATATATAGTAATGATGCATTCATATATATATAATAGAAATGAAAATGAAAATAAAATGCACACCAAATTGAAAAAAATTAAATGTCTCTTTCTCTCTTCCAAATATATGTCTATATTCAATTAACACTAATTGTAGACATGTGTCGTAAAAGCAAAATCTATATAGACAGTTTGCCAAGAGAATCTCTCTCCTAGAGAGCTCTTTCACCGATTATTAGAGAATTCTTCAATTCAAAGTATAGTTTATCAAACCCTAGGAATTCAATACAGGCAATAAATAAAGAAATTATTAATGAATATTATAATCCAAAAGTTAAAAAAAAAAAAAATTCATTGGGTAAAATTGTTGAATTGTTTTTGAAAACGTTGTTACTCGAAAGCTTGCTTATTTCATAATAAAAAAATTACATATTCTCAATTTTTAATTCAATTTTTTTAATGTTTTTAGCGCTCTAAACGTAAGCAAAGGTTGAAACATTGTTGCCCCATGTGATAGAACCTTGTCTCATCAACTGTTATAGAGAAGGTTCAGTAAGGCTTAGCTGGTAAATTTGCATAGAGCGAATGGTGCACGCGGGGGAAATATGTATTTTTGTAAACCAATTAATGTTGTAGCTATTTTTTTAAATACTTTCTAGGCCACGGCCATTCACAGAGCCATATCTTGTTCTTTATCTAGTTAAACAAAGAAAAATAACACACAAAAAATTGAATTGCAAAACTATTTTGGAAAATTTTGTGCTCGCCCTTACATGATTTTCCATTTTTCGATAATATGTTCTTTAATTAAATATCATTAATTAATTCTTAATTAAAAGAAAATTGATTAAAGTTTTCCTCGACTGGTTTAAAGAAAGGTTATTAATTCAGCCCTCATCCCCAGGGGTCGATTGGAATTTTTGGCGCCAACCCGGAAATGGCGGGAAAAAGTGAAATGTTCAAGGAAGTTTTTGGAACAAAATGTTTTCTTCATCTTTTATTTTTAATAATAAACAGGAGCTGGAGGGTTTTCTTTCTTTTTAAATGTTTCTTTCTTATCATGTTGACTTTTTAACAAAATATAAAATTACAAATATTCAAAGATATATTTCAGGCGTTATTTTAAATATCTCAACGCATGTTCACAGATTTGTGTAAAAACAAGAAATAATCGTTTTAAAAATCGAACCATTCATATTTACATACCTAGAGAAATTTTGCAGTGAGAATATTAACCTAAAAATATGAGGTGAAAGTCTACTCTCATGTAAAAATGCGTTAAACATACTATAATTTGAAACTATTATAGACACGTATGATTCTTTTAACAATTTATACTGCCTTTACTGTGATGTAATTGTAAATAATTCAGTAAATTTAAAAGAAAGAGTAATTATCATCATGTTTGTTTATGTTTGAGATAGAAACAGCTCGAGTTAGGCTGTAAATAAATAATTGATAAATAAGCCATAAGTTAGGAAGTTCCCTCTCTTAAAATAAATATAAATAATTGTTCATCTTCGCATCCTGATTTTTAAAGAAACAAAACACTTACTGCAAGGGAAAGGCCCTTCCATTAATTTTTCCATTGCAGTAAGGACAGTAGAAATTGTTAAATTTGTAAAAGAATCATACGCGTCTATAATAGTTTAAAATTTTCATAACAGATGGCGCGCTAATGCAACATAATACTATAATTTGAATTAATCTAATTTGACGATTGATTTGGACTAGCCACACTAATAGCTAAACATCTCTTTGGCAAACACGGGAGATTTCATGCATCGCTGGTAAATCTAGTTTAATCGAAGACCGCCTTGGACTGACGAGGATCATGGTCTCAGAGGATGACACCGAGCTTCTAGGCATCGCATAGTCGCATTTTGACCCCCCGTAATATGGTTAAACTGACATTTTGGACAAAATGATCACGTCACATAGTAATTAGTAGAAATTGACTCATATTTTCATTATATATATGTAATATTGTTGCAATGTGCCGACGTATGGATGAACTGGCAGTCGTGTACGTGAGGCGAGTGTTGATGATCTTCCCACACGCGGACAACAAGAAGCAGAGGCAGGGCTAGATGTTACCACAAAGAGGGATCGGGGACAGCCCACGGGACAGAGGTAGAGGCCATGACACAAACTTGGATGATTATCCCCGAGACATGGAGGGAGAGACCGTGTGCGACAGACAGGCTGAAGCGAACTGCTGAGAAAACACCTAGAACATCTGCTGACCCCCTGCCAAAACTTGTCCTGTTTACCGGGGGGTCTCTATAAGAATGTCTCTCGGGACCCCACATGGGCTGGGCGTTGCCTTTTTCCACCCCTCTGTCCCTGCTGTCACCAGCTGACCGCTCTCTCTTTGAATCTTTATTTTGACGTCACCAACTTTAGTTCATATACAAAAAGGGTGTACAGGTTATATTAATAAAGATATAGCATATATACAAAATATGGGGGTGGTAGCAAATAGAAAGTGTCATTATTATACAGTTTAAAATATACTATATATACATTCATGGACAAAACTTAAGGAAGTTATACCTTTCAGCATGTATATCGGGATTCAGACAATAATTCTGAAAGATATTACAGTGTCCTTTATTGAAGATACACGAGATAACCAAGTGTGTATGCCCTCATGGACAAAACTTAAGGAAGTTATACCTTTCAGCATGTACAAGGTGCGTTCATTAAATTCCAGGACTGCTCTGTATCTCTGAAAAAATAAAACAAATAAAAAAACTAATTTGATATTTTTCAAAATATGCCCCTCCTGCCTCAATACACCTGTTTCATCTTTTTTTCCAATTGTCGAAGCAGGAGATAAAATCACTTTTTGAGAGGTTCCTAAAGGTTGCCTTCGATTCAGCTTGTATCATATCAACGTTATCAAAATTCCTTCCTTTTAACTTCATTTTCAATTTAGGATAGAGAAAAAGGTCATTGGGGGCTAAGTCGAGGGAATAGGGTGGATGAGGGATCTGTATGGTTGAATGCTTGGCCAAGAACTGCAAAACAACATGGGCTGTGTGCGGCCGCGCATTATCGACGTGAAGTATCCAGTCATTGTTTTGCCATCTTTCAGGTCTTTTAAGGCGCACTGCCTCCCTTAAGCGCCTCATTATCCCCAAATAAACCTCTTGATTAATTGTACGTCCGAAAGGAATAATTTTATGGTGAACCAAACCATTAATATAAAAAAATGCGACAATGTCTTGACTTTGGATTTTGTAAATCTTGCCTTTTTGGGTTTCGGTTCCCCTCTTTAAATCCATTGGCTGGATTGACGTTTGGTTTCCGGGTCATACTGATACACCCATGTCTCATCCCCGGTAATGATTTTTTGCATCCATTCTGGATAGGTCCGAGTCATTTCAACCATGTTTTTGCAGAAATCCATTCTAACCTCCTTTTGTTCCTCTGTTAGAATCCGGGGAACAAATTTTGAAGACGTCCGGATCATGTCCAAATCTTTTGTTACTATTTGATGACACAGTCCTACAGCTAGTCCAGTCTCTGAAGATAAGTCTTTAATAGAAATTCTTCTGTTAGATTTAATTAATTCCTTTATTTTGAGCTTGTTTTCCTCGCAATGTAATGATCTTGGACGCCCAGTATGCTGATCATCGTTTACCTTTTCCCGACCTTTTAGGGAGCGTGAAAACCATTCAAAAGTTCTTGAACGGGATAAAGCTGCATCGCCAAAAGCTTCTTTAATCAATTCATACGTCTCAGTAGCACTTTTTTCAATTTAAAACAAAACTTAATGCAGATTCTCTGCTCTTCGAAAATGGCGATTTTAAAATTAGAAATGCGAACCTTACAAGGAAGTTGTTTTGTTCTATTTTTAGATCGGCGCGTGCGCCACGAGACTCGTGCTTTCAATCAGGTGTGGTCGAATGTCCAATATTTAACTCTCTATAAAAAATGTTTCTTTAGCCTTTTTGTTTATTTTATTTTTTAACCAGTCCTGGAAATTAATGAACGCACCTTGTATATCGGGATTCAGACAATAATTCTGAAAGATATTACAGTGTCCTTTATTGAAGATACACGAGATAACCAAGTGTGTATGCCCTCATGGACAAAACTTAAGGAAGTTGCACCTTTCAGCATGTATATCGGGATTCAGACAATTACTCTGAAATACATTTGATTCATAGTGAACTTTATTGAAGACACACGAGATAACCAAGTGTGAACAATATTGCTTCTGTCTCCTTCAAAAAAACTGGCAATGGGTGACATCACAGACTTTCCACTTCCATAAGTTTTGTCCATGAGTATAAAATTAAGAACTATTTTGCGCGAGGGTGTCTCCTTTTAAAAATAAAACAATTGTCTGTGTTTCCCTCAAATAATTGTTAATCGAGGATGTAATTGACTATTGACCGAGTGATGAAAACATTCATTGATCTATGGAAGTTCACTTCATACAATTGTGCCATATTTCTTCCACTTCTGCACACTTTCATGAAAATATATATGATCTTTATACATGTTCTATTTTTAGATGGAAATCTTTCCCGGAGGATGTTGATTTATAAAATAATAAGGACGCCTCTCCCATCAAAATTGCCATCTATTGACCGTCTCTAAGATCTAGCAGACTCATGTCTGGCGTTGTCACCGACCCGAGTCCGTAATATTGCGTAGACTATCAATAGATGGCGTTTAGCTTCAACGTCTATTTTAAGGAAGATGAAACATTTTTTAAATTTTTGTTACACTTTTTAAAATAATTCATGCAAATGAATTATTATAATTATCATAGGTGCTGCCTTCTCTAGGCTGCCCAAATAATGACGGCTTGGAAGATGTTTCCATTCCTTACTCCAGGTTTTTCCTTCCCTCGACGAGAATGGGTGCTTCTAAACCGCTTTAGGACAGGTCAGGGAAGGTGTGCAGAGCTGATGAAGTTATGGGGCTACACCAAAGATCCAAATTGTGCCTGCAACGTCCCACAATCAATGTCCCATATACTAGATGACTGCCCGCTGTACAAATTCAATGGAGGAATCTCCAATCTCCATTCTGTCACCCCGGAAGCCCTGAACTGGCTGAAGGACTTGCCTCTCAGACTTTAATGACCGATATGTCCTCACTTCTTTTTTCTAGATTTAATTCATTTTGTCTCCTCTCTAATTGTAAATACGCTGCTGTATCACCTCATAAGCATGAATAAATTCCTTACTATGTGTAGATTATGGAAGGTTGCGTTGAGTCAGTTTCTTGCATCAATATTCACATGAATCAGCTAGATAAACAATCTAAGTGATCAGTAATATCCAGTTACCATTTATTTATTTAACAGTTGGGAGAGACACGCCATATCCACAATTTGGATAATTGCGTGTATATTTTAAATTATATACAATTAATACAATTGAACATTGGGAATCATGAAAATTAAACGTTCGATGTCAAATTTTGCATATAGTAATTATAAAATCCAGTTACCATGATTCCCTACAAAGTATTGAGCAAGACCTAGAACGATCTTCCCGAAGAAGGGGGATCGAGTAAATTCTTGAGTATTTACTAAGAAATGAACACTGAGCACAAACATTACTCCAAAACATGTGGTGTACTTACAGTAAAAGCAGTCGCCAACTTCTACCCACCATGATTATCATGGCCTGTACCACGTGTACTAGGGATAATAAAAAAAAACTACTCATTGTAATTAAAGCACGCAAATATACTTGAGAATTCAATTACAATATCACATTTAAACAATAAAGTGAAATTGTCCTTCTTATGGTATAAGTACAAATTAGTTTTATTCCAGGTGGTATTGGGGGTTGGTGGAAGGATGGTCTAAACCGTTGGTTTTCGGCCGCTACGACCCGGGTTCGATTCTCGCATTGGGCACTTTTTTCTGGTTTGAGAAAAAAAATGCTCCAATGGCCCCCGATTCTTGCAAAGGTTCAACTCCACCAGTGAGTACAAGTAACCAAACGGGGCTCTGGCGCATTTGTAAGTTCAAAGTCGAACTGCTTTTCACATGTGTAGACATTTGGTGCACTTACAGTTAAATAGCAGTCGCCTTCTTCTACCCACCATGATTATCATGGTCTGTACCACGTGTACTAGGGATAAGCAAAAATAAATCCAGGTGGTTAATTTCAAATAAGCACGTATAGTTTCGCGATTTTGTCACTCAATGAAACAGAATGGAAATAGGAAGAGAGAGATAAAGAGTGAGGGCGAAGATATAAATAAAGAATTAATTTATTAATTCTGTAAGGAACCTCGGGGAAATCATCTCAGAGTGATGAGCATAGGGGGGTAGTTCGGGGGAGGGGGTAGTAATCCAATATGGCGGACGGGAAGTGGTAAATATGTAAATGTGCAACAAAGTAATCCATGTCTGGAGTGGTAGCGCTAGAATGGGGGTTTCAGCCTTGCTATATACATAATGGAAATTGAGTTACACACTTCATTTCATTTACATATTATGGTATGAAAAAAAACAATAAAAAATAAAGGGTCAGGTGTTGATATCAGTTGATTTCTGTTCGACTAGATGGCGCTCTGCCAACTAAAAAGCACATGTGATCCTGGTCAGGATATGCCTCCATTATTTACATATTATGGTATGTTAAAAATAGAGCAAAAGTGAAATTGTACTGGGAGAAGGTAGATAAATTAAGACATCTCCAGATTATGCAACTAAAAGTTACTGATGTCTTACGCTATCTGTCAGAATCAACTAATCGTTGAATTTTAATTATTCCACAATTTCCTAATTAATCAAGAAAGGGTATTCGGCCAATTCTTGAATAATTAAAAATTAACGATTTTAGCTGCACACCTTCTAGTTGCATCAGATGCCTTTTCTTTAATTTGTTATGTTATTTATATTGAAAAAGGACGTAACTGGATCTATTGAAGAAAAAAATATATCAAAATTTTTCGAGGGATTTGCTCCTTCTCTATCAATTTATTGCACGAAGGAGGGAGCAATCCTTCGACAGATTTTGATTAAAATTTGCATTTTTTATTTCACAGATCCAGATACGCTTTTTTATATAAATATATTCAATGGATCGCCTTTTGACTCAAAATATAATGCTATACTTTTAATAAACACATTTTTGAGTATCTTTTGTTAGCATATGTTCAATGTTATAGTAATTAGAAAAAGAGAGAGAGAGAGAGATGGTGAAAATGCATTGACATCGCAAAATGGCATTTGTCGTAATAAAGGTTTTGTATAGATATTTGTATATTCATATTTTAGATATGCACATAAGTTGTAATCATAAATACATTAACCTGGCTGAACTATCGTTTTACACTGAAATTAAACAAATATATGTTCACATATTCAACAATAAGATCTGCCGCGGACTAGACAAAATACACTTGTTACTGATTTGACCTCTTTAAAGACCGAGTTTCAGTCGCAGTCTTTAAAAAGGGATTTCACCGTATATGCAAATCTATTAGGACGTGTTTGTAGCCAAAACCACGATTAAAGCTTCCCATCTTGAAAAAGGGCGACACCAGGTGGCAAAAATGTCGGGCAATAACATTTTAAAGAGTTGATGAGTATATTTACCTATTGTAATGCAATCAAACTTATAAATTACAGTATTTTCAAGAAAAGATAAATACTAACGGCGAGACAAGTTTCTTTGTTGAAAATGTAAAAGCTTTAGGACAATAACGTCCGTCAACAGGCTGTAATACAAGCCTTTTTATTGACGTTATTTATCCGAAAGCTTGCCAATCTTCTACATGTTCAACAAAGTAACACGTCTGGCCTTCAGATTCTATCTCTTCTTAGATATCCGGTAATTAGTCCTCCTATTGTAATTATGGTAATTACTACAAAGCAATAACATCTATATATAACTAATGAAGACATTAAGACGCGAATGTTTCTTTTCACAAATAAATCTAACTTCTACTGTCTTTACTGCGACGAAATAAAATATTGGGAGGGCTTGCTCATCAGTGCTGAACCCTCCCAGCCATTTCGTGACCGCTTCTTTAGAGCTCTAATACTGTATTGGATAGTAATTATGGTGATATTTCATATGTGTACCAACAGCCTACAACATTCATAAACTAACGAATGACACGGCTTTGCCCCAGAAATCTCCATCAGAATATATCTTCATTTTATATATTAGAATTTATGTTAAAACATATTAATCTATACTCGCTTTTTTGTGTAAATATATTAACATAAATTTTTTTATTATTTCCCACTCGCTCTATATAATACGAGAAATTATTTGTAAATATATATTTTTGGAAAACATGTTTTATAATATATTTTGAGAACATATACAAATATCTACATAGAATATAACGTGTAATAAATAAATATATTAATTTTAACGCCTTTATATATATAGTGTTTTTATATATAGAAATATGGTTGAAATACAAAGCATTATCTTTTGAAAGTCTATATTTACATACTTATACATAAAAAGTTGATAATATTATAATCTCTTCGATAGAATTATATCTATCTCTCATATTTCCTACTTCTTTGTATGTATGGATGGATTTATTTAATTCTGAGTTTTGGTATCGTAATTGTATCACCTGTTGAAGGGCTGTTACGCCCGAAAGCTTGTATTGTTCTTATATTAAAGAAACCTTTCCCTCAGCAAAATGTATTTTGTTTATAATACAGAAATGTAGACCGATGAAACCAACCAGAGTATAGCGAACCATCCCTAATAACGAAACCGCAACCAATCTTCCATTCCATTCCTAAACAACTAGGTTTAAAACAAACTTTAATAACCAACTACCCTAATTCGAACCAAATTTTACATTCCAGATTCACAATTTGTAGCCTAAATTACTATTGGAACTAAAGTTTCAATCCCATTTAGGTCAGCTTTAGCGTATTTTTACTGAATTTGAATCAGATTCATAAATATTAACTGTTTTCACAACACCTAACGGACACCCACAGAGATTATAGCTGAGATATTCCAGGAAGGGTTACATTAGTGGAAGCCACATCAGAGTGTGTAGAGGTATGGGTAAACCGTATTAAAGGGGATATATTAGGAGAGGACAATAGTCCATTGTGTGGACTCGGGTCAATGTGTCACCAACGTGTCGCGAAATATACTGACAATCGGATAGTGGCTCCATCTATATACATTCTTTGACACTACCTCGAGTATAGGGAATACAACTTGGCATCTACAAATTCATAACCTATATCATTATTGATGGTTTATTTTAACATTTTTGTGCGTTATAGATATTTTATTGTTCTTTTTTATCGGAAACTTTAAGAAAAATAGTTTAATTCGTTATATATATAACCTGTATCTCAACCAAAAATTATATTCTAAAAATAATTAGCCCTTGTCTTATATAATTTGAGAGAAAACCCTAATCCAGGAAATTTACCTAGTGTCTTGAATCATATATTTTCTCTCAAATAAAACATTACATATGCAAATCAAATTTCCTTAAGCATTTACATGTCAATATGTACATTTCTATCTCCGCATAACTAATATGCATATCTCCAACAGTCTTATAGATAGAATTTGTGCCGGGAGGATATTGATCTGGGAGAGGTGACCTTCATATTTCAACAGTCTTGTCATAATTTTATCCAATCTTGATAAAGATTACTGTACCGTTTGTCTAAACGCCAATATTTCATGTAAAATTCGACTCTTGAATTGAGAGATTTGTGTTAGTATAATATTTTATCAAATCTCCATTGTCTTCATCGTATCCAGGTGGGCATTTTGCCAAAGTTGAGGTTTTGTCCCGCTATTTAATATAGTCCATAGAGGACGATTTTACTTTTCTGGAGGAGTTAGACATTTATTTTAAAGAAATCCCAATATCTCCTTATAGCAAAATATCCATTTATATAACTACCTCCTAGTTAAATATTCTCATTGTTACTTTATGATTCATAGGAGATGTCTTGGTTTCATGGTCATGTTACTGTTGGATCCTGGATTTTTGATGGTGGAATAACGACCTTTGTTGTAAATTATAAACTATTTTAGTCACGTCTTTCTAAACATCATCGATTTAAGAATATTTTGATGTATTATAATATAGAACATTGTGTATTTCATTTTATTTATCAACATCGCCGCAAAATCATGTACTCAGGTCGGTGACAAAGCCAAACACCAACTTTAGCAAACTGAGAAGCGTTCGCCTGGTTTCGGGCTAATGGCCCTCGTCAGTCTAGGGCAGGCTTTATTTATTGAGATCCACAAGGCTGTTCTAAATCTCCATCTAATATAAAAATATAATCAACTCAATTTAAATCTGCATAAAGTTGCAATAATTGGTTTTAAATCTAAATGAGTTTTATAGTTTTAAATGAATATAGAAGTTTAAAAGTTGATTTTTTTTTCTAAAGGAAAAAATTAAGGAGAAAACGGGTTGTTAGCAAACATTTATAAATTTTATCAAAAAAACTATAAAATGTGTTTTAATAACTATAAACTCAAAAATAAATTGTTATTAAACTTTTAAAATGTTGTCATAAAACCTTTAATTATATGAATAAAAAGTTGGTTATTAAAATTTTAAAAAGAAAATAACCTCAATGAAATTTTAGATATTAAAAATGACAATTTTAAATCAAAATTGTTCCTAATAAGATCAAAAAGAGGGGTATTCATCAAATTTCTCTGTGTCAGAAATCTTTAAAGAAGTAAACATTCAGTGAAGTTCAGAGTTGGGTACATAAAGTATGTGTTTATTAATTTTTTTCTATCAACGTCTCTCGATATTAAAAATTCTGGCTTCCTACCATTATTTTGCCAGTAATTTGGCCTACAAACTTGGCCCTATAAAATTTTATCAGGCTAATTTATCACGGGCCGCCTAAAATTTACTTTTATTACGGTCCCCTTTTATACCCGGTGCTTATAATTTACAATGGTACTGTTGTTCGGTGTATACTTCCTCTAAAAATTAAATACGTATTCTCAAACTCTATAATACATTGAATGCCTTTTAATTAAACTTTGATTTTTATTAAAAGTTTGTGTATAACACATCTCGATTATACAGTTCAAATTTTATATTAATGACATTTTCATATGACTGATAGTTTTATAATAAAAGTGATGTTATATTTTAATATATTCTATTGGAATTTCATTTTATATTTACTCTAGAAAATATATATTTTATGATAAATACGTATATTATAATACATTTATAGGCTTAATTTTAGAAGCCGTATTATTTCATTAAAAATTGACTAAACTAACAATATTCGTATGCATGTATTACATATTGATATACATTTTCTATCCTATTATATAAGCTCAAAATGAATTTTTTTTTAAAAGGAAAAAATATATATGAAAGGAGCATATATAATTTTGGCATATATAGTTTTGAAACTATATTATAATGTAAAAATAACCATATTTTATGGGGTAGGGTGTAATAAATTATATAACATTATTTTGAAGTTAAGTGATAAAATTTTCGATATAAATTTAAATTTCTTTTAAAAAACCCTCCCTGTTTAGTATATTTTATATATTTTTTAGTTTATAAAATTTGCTTATAACGTAACGTACGGGAATATCTATGTGATATTAAATGACATGGAATCTAAAAAATCCTACTTTAGTTTTCTGAAATAAAATGACTATAAAAATATTTAAAATACAACGCTAATATGTTTTTAAAATGAAAATTGTGAGAATAAAATGTGAAAAGTTATCAAAATTTTAAACATTTTATTATTAATATTTAAAATGTGTCATTAAAGGGTAAAATATTGTCTTAAAAGCGCAAAAATATATACTTAATCAATTGCACACTTGAATTTTCAACTAATTTTACTAGGGAAAAATATCGTAATTTAAAAAATATAAAAATATTTTCTAAACAACACTTTTATTGACAATATTTTATTTATATTTTTTATGATTTAGGCAGACGAATGTATTGTAGTTAAAATATTTATTTTTGTAACCAAAAGATTTCAAATATTAGTAGAAATTCAAAGGTATTTAAAAGTAATTGAACAAAACCATATATAAACTTAAATACACCTGAATAGCTCGGATTGCAATGAGATATTGTTTTTTATATTTAGCAAAATTTTGGATAGTAATTTTAAATTAAAAAATAACTCCGAATTTTTTTCATTTAAAACAATTATAGTGATATATAGCTAGCAATAAATATGTATATATATGTTTCTATGAAAATGTTAATCTGCAAGACGCAGGTTATCATCATCCCTTTTTGATTTGTTTTTTGTCACTTTTTGGCGTTTCGAAAATAAACAATAAAAGGCTGTATCAGACTTTACTAAGACAATAAAGATTTGCTAAAAATAAATGTGTACGAAGATGTTGCATTTGGCGACGAGGATATAAGAGTAAGTACCCTCGAATTTTGAAGTAAATATTTTTAGAAAATATCTTTGATTTTGCATATAATTGAAAGTAAATTTTAAAAGACACAAATTGCAAAGTTTTAGGATGCAAATTTAAGAAAGAGTGAAAAAAAATGGCTAGTTACCAATTTAAGGAATATAATGAGGAAACTGAAACTTTTGAAACGTTTTATGAACGATTGGAACAGTTTCTCATATTGGAGGAGGCAGGGATGAGAAGAAAAAGGCTTATCTCCTAACCCTCATGGGAAGTAAAACATATGGTGTTTTGAAGAATTTGTGCAGTCCTATTCTACCTAAAGATAAAACTTTTGATAACCTAATAGATATCTTGAAAAGGCACTTCTCTCCAAAGCGCTCAATTGTAGTAGAGAGGTTCATTTTTTTAAAAGAATGCAATTAAAGGAAGAAAGCATCTCGGATTACTTGGTGGAAATTAAGCGTTTGGCTTCCTCATGCAACTTTGGAAATTTTCTGGAGGATTCTTTACATGATAAAATGGTTTGTGGATTATATAATGCCAAAATACAAAATAGAATTTTGTCGGAGGGCGACATTTCTTTAGCTAAAGTAATTGAGATAGCATTATCTATGGAAGCGGCCGAGAAAAATACAAAATTATTTCACTTGGAGCAGGGTGAAGATTGTGTAGATAAGTTGAGGATGGAACGCAAGGTTGAATCAAATTTCCAGAATGGCAAATGTAAACATTGTGGTAAACAGCATAAAGAACTATGTAGATTTAAGGAGGCGATATGCTTTAAGTGTAATAAAAAAGGACACATTGCCTCAATATGTTGGAGCAGTAGAAGAAATCTAAGGCAACATCAGAATCAGCCGGGAAATATACATCAGATAGGAGACCAAGAAGAGGAGGAAGAGTATGTCCAGAAAATTATAAGCGTGACGATACCTGAGTATAAAATTAATTTTGCCTCAAGTGACCCTCCCTATCTGATGGAGTTAAAAGTAGAAGGAAACTTTATTAAATTTTAATTGGATACGGGTAGTGGTCTAACACTGATATCAGAAAAGGATTTTAAAAATAGTCTTCAACACTTGAAATTGGAAAAAGCGAGTATTATTGTAAGAACTTATGATGGTACCGTGGTACCCATTCTGGGTAAAATCAATGTCAAAGTGGAGTGTCAAGAGATGGGAAGAGATTGATGGGAAGAGAATGGATAAATAGATTGAAATTGGGCTGTTTCGCGGTAAAACATATGCCTGTGGAAATTACCATTGAGGAAATTTTGAAGGAAAATCAAGCCCTATTTGTGGAGACAACTGAACCAATAAAAGGTTTCACATTTTCAGTAAACATGTGTGATGTGAATCCAATTTTCCATAAGGCTCGTCCGGTGCCTTTCGCCATTAGGCCAGCAGTTACTGAAGCATTAGACAAAATGGTGGCTAAGGGTTATCTATGTGAGGTGGCGAGCAGTAAATGGGCCACTCCAGTGGTTGTAGTGCCGAAGAAAAATAAAGAGATCAGAATATGCTGCGACTTCAAGGTAACTCTAAATAAATATTTGGACACTGCGGCCTATCCCCTTCCCACACAGCAAGATTTATTCTCCACATTGGCCAAGGGAAAATACTTTTCTAAATTGGACTTGAGGAACGCTTATCTGCAATTAGAGGTGGACCCAGGCACCCGACCGTTACTAACGATAAATACTCATAAAGGGCTTTTCAGGTTTAAGAGAATGCCATTTGGATTGGCAAATGCGCCCAGTTATTTTCAATCTGTAATGGATAGGGTTTTGTCGGGTATAGGAGGCGTAATTTGTTATATTGATGATGTCCTTATAGCCACAGCATCATTTGAAGAACATCTGGCGTTGTTGAAGACTATATTTGCTCGCTTGGCGAAGTATAATATCAAACTAAAGAAAGAAAAATGCCTATTTTTGCAAAAAGAAATTGAATATTTAGGACATCTTGTCACGGAAGAGGGCATCAGACCTTTAGATCATAAGGTACAAGCAATACAGAAGGCCAAAACGCCTACGAATATCTCTGAATTAAGGTCATTTCTTGGTTTGGTAAACTTTTATGGGAAGTTCATACCCAATTTGCCAGAGCTTTTGAAGCCTCTTCATGAGCTTCTTCACAAAAAACGTCCTTGGGTTTGGACAAAGGAATGTGGAGAGGCCATTGACAAGTGCAAGAATAGCATTACATCTGAGAGGGTGCTAGTCCCGTATGATGCGACTTTGCCATTGTGTTTGGCCACTGATGCATCGCAGATTGGAGTGGGCGCTGTGTTGTCACATATTATAGAAGGCCAGGAGAGACCGATTATGTTTGCCTCACGGACTTTATCGGAAGCAGAACAAAATTATTCTCAGATTGAGAAGGAGGCTCTAGCCATTATTTATGGAGTTACCAAGTTTCATCAATTTATTTATGGAAGAAAATTTATTCTTATTACAGACCATAAGCCATTGGTGACCATTTTGGGCTCAAGATCAGGAATCCCCACCTTATCTACTTCAAGACTGCAGCGTTGGGCGCTTATTTTGTCAGCTTATACTTACGATATTAAATTTCGAAGAACACAAGACCATGGGAATGCAGATCTTCTGTCACGTTTTCCTGTGGGCTGTGAAGAAATTCCAAGATTAAATAATGTCTATGCTTTATCCTATGTGGAAGAATTGCCGATCACAGCAGAGGAAATTGCCACGGAAACTGAAAAAGACGAAGTGCTCTCATTGGCCAAATTTTATACTCAGCAAGGCTGGCCTGAAAAGGTGGCTGATCACCTCAGACCTTATTTTCAAAGGAAACTTGAGCTAACTGTAGATGGGGAGTGTTTGGTTTGGGGAATGAGAGTTGTCATTCCACCATCTCTCAGAATAAAAATGTTGAACTGTCTTCATGAGACTCATTCCGATATGAACAAAATGAAAACTGTAGCAAGATCACATTTTTGGTGGCCAAATCTAGATACCCAAATCGAGTTTTTGGTAAATAAGTGCAGAAGCTGTCAGCAATCCCAGGATGGGCCAAATAAAGGAAAATGGCAACCCTGGAGATGGTCAACCAGACCTTGGCAAAGAATCCACATTGATTTTGCAAATAAGGAAAACATCAATTTATTAATAGTAGTAGATAGTCATTCGAAGTGGATCGAAGCCATCCCAATGAGAGAGACCACCACACGCAAAACCATTGAGCAACTACGGCGACTTTTTTCTTCCTATCGTCTACCGGAGGAACTTGTATCTGATAATGGCCCTCAGTTTACTGGTAGTGAAATGAAAGGTTTTCTGGAAGGAAATGGAATTAAACAAACATTGATCCCGGCGTACCACCCGCAAAGTAATGGCTTGGCTGAAAGAGCGGTTAGAAAAATTAAGACTGCCCTGGATAAAAATAAAAGGAAAATTGGGGATACCATTCAAGACACCTTATCAAAAGTTCTTCTGGCATATCGAAGCACCCCGCATGTGACAACGGGAAAGACTCCATCAGAGCTCTTTATTGGGTGTGCGCTTCGAACCAGAGTATCGTTGATACATCCCAGCTTGGCATCTAGAGTTAGGGACCAGCAAGCCAGGCAAATGAAGTATGATCGGCGAACCCATTTGGAAGAATTCCAGATAGATGATTTAGTGTGGTGTAAAAACTTTAGAGGTGGTGATAAATGGATCCCAGGAAAAATTGTGGGCAAGAAGGGAACTAGAGTCTACACCATTTTGATCCACGGACAGGTAAAGGCCTATCACAGGGATCAAATTAGAAAAAGGTGGAGGAATGGTGAGGAAGATGAGAGTGGAGATGGAGAGCGTCAACCCGAGCACTCAAGAGGAGCAGGTCCCAGTGCCATAATCTCGGAGGTTGTACGAGACAGAGGTTATATGGAGTCGCTGTCGCCAGGACTAACTAGCCAGCGGTCGGATCAAGATTCAGAGGTTCAGAGTGATACAGACGATGGAAAGTCATTGGAGCCTCTTCGCTCGCTGGACCCCGAAGCCTTGAAAGAGGAGGGTCCTGTCCTAAGGCGGAACCCACCTCGAGCGAGGAGACCGCCTGTGAGATTTCGTGTTTGAAGAGAGAAGATGGTGATATATAGCTAGCAATAAATATGTATATATATATATATATATGTTTCTATGAAAATTTTAATCTGCAAGACGCAGGTTATCATCATCCCTTTTTGATTTGTTTTTTGTCACTTTTTGGCGTTTCGAAAATAAACAATAAAAGGCTGTATCAGACTTTACTAAGACAATAAAGATTTGCTAAAAATAAATGTGTACGAAGATGTTGCATATAATGTCTTTAATTATAATTTCAGACAAAATTTAATGTATATATTAAAGAGGAAAATATTTTAAAAGTGTAATTACTCACCAATATATTACTTGTGAAAGAGTATTATTTGCAGACGGTGTTCTTTATTGATTTATATTTATATGCATCGATGGATTTTTATTGATATGCATTAATTTTTATTTGAATTTAGAAAATTAAAAAATATTGATTATGATTACATTAGCACAAAATTAGCATTAAAATATATAGCTTTATATTTTATTATATATTATTTGTGTGATATTTTATGCTCACATGTAAATATTTTTATAATTAAATATAGGTTTTGTGTTTTTGAGACTTTTCCCTTTTAATGGCAGCAGTTAACACTTAACATTTCTCATTTTATTAGCAATACTTATAAAAAAACACTTTAATAATAATATTTTCAATTTTAATAGCTATTTTTGAATTTATTTGAAATTTTAACATTTAAACTATTAATATTTTTAAATTTTTATAGAGAAATACATTATATATTCTGAAAAAAAATGATTTAATTATATTTACAAAGTAAACATACCACGTAAGTTAGCATTCAAAGCACTCTCTCAACCAGAATGCTAACTTATGGCCATATTTTCATTCAATATAAAATATCTATTTAAAACAAACGTTATGGAACAGCAGAATTTCAAGCTGGGAAGCAGCTTGTAGCGGGAATATAGATAGGAATAAATTAACTCCATATTAAATGTGAAATAATAGTACAAATGTAACATTGTATTGGGATAAGGTGCATAAATTAAGAAAAAGGCATCTCCTTATCGTGCAACTGAAAGTTGCTAATGGCTTGCGCCATCTATCGGAATAAATATAAACTATTCTCGTTGATTTTTAATTATTCCAGAATTGGCCAAATACCCATTCTTGATTAATCAAGAAAAGCTAACCACAGGCGCGTTTCGGGCTGTTGGCCCTCATCAGCGTGGTGCAAGCTGTGTTGTACATTTGTACTATTATTTCACATTGTGTAGCGTTCTCACGCAATTCTGGCCTTAACTACCCGTTTCATGATTTTTCAGGATGCCTTAATGACCAATTTTTTGGTCGTTGAGGTACAGCTTGCACCACGCTGATGAGGGCCAACAGCCCGAAACGTGTCCGCGGTTAGCTTTTCTTGATTAATCAAGAATGGGTATTTGGCCAATTCTGGAATAATTAAAAATCAACGAGAATAGTTGATATTTATTCCGATAGATGGCGCAAGCCATTAGCAACTTTCAGTTGCACGATAAGGAGATGCCTTTTTCTTAATTCCATATTAAATATTCTAATTTTATTTTAGAGATATTTCAAATGCACCATTTCTATTGCTTAATTAAAGACAGAAATAAAAATATTTAAAATAGATCCATTTTAATTATAATAAAAGTGTTTCGTTTAAAACTAATATATATATATATGTAATAATGTTGAAATGTAGTAGTAGTTTATGCTGTTGAATGAATGCAGTGTGGCATGTTGGCTAGAAGCAGTCGTAGTTGTTGAGCGATGGGTGGTAAGGACACACACACAAAACGAAGCGACACAGTTGTCGAAGGAAAATTTCTTGAATAGATAAAAAGTCGAGCCAAAAGCAAAGATGGAGATAGAAGATTCCTTACTGTTTTACATGGTCGATGAGTTGGTCCCTGGAGACGATAAGGGGTGACGCTGACCGGAAGACTAACTGGAACTGAACAAACTGTTGCTAAGGCCGGTCTTATTTATACGACAGCTCTGACAAAGAGAATTGGGTCATGCACGTGGCACACGTGTCGATGGACACCGGACACTGGCGACAGTCTGACGGGGTCCAATCTATCTTTAGAAGTTACTTTGTAAATCTCTCAATCTTGCTTTTAACTTAGCTTTTAATCTATTATATAGTTTTATTTATTTATCCTCAGTACATTACATAGGGTGATGCAAGGAAACATGTCAATTATGCGTATAATTAGTTATAGTTTATAATTAGTTCTATATACAACATGACAATTTTGTTATACGTATTACATAATATAGGGTTATTGGTTTAAATTATCATATATATATATTATAATATCTAAGATATATATATAAAATAGAAAAATATTTATTTTTAAAAAAAATGTTGTTATTAAAGTGTAAAATGTTGTTTTAAAAGTTAAGGTCTTATAGTTTAGAGATTAAATACTTTAAAATTACATTTGGCCATAAATTCTATATACCTTTGTTTAGATACACAAGTATATTTTCAATTTATAAGCCTCTGCAATATATTTGTGTTTATAAAACTTAATCTAGTAATTATAAAACTTAATTGATTTTATATAATTTTACATTTTTTACTTAACTCACATGCACTTAGTACAGGTCATGAATATCATAGTGGGTAGTTGGCGACTGCCTTGACTGTAAGTATACCACATGTCTACATATGTATAAATCAGTTCGACTTTTACAATTACAAGTTCTGTAAATAGAGCACTCTATACTTAAATCATTAGATAATAAAAATCATATTATGGATTGAATAAGAGATTTATTTGCCAATATTTCGGTTGGCTGAACGCCAACTTTTATCAAGGCATTAAATGTTTGTATACAGTGGAGAATAGAGATATCTATACTTAAATCATTAGATATTAAAAAGGCATTAATTGGCTGAACGCCAACCTTTATCAGGGCATTAAATGTTTGTATACAGTGGAGAATAGAGATATCCATACTTAAATCATTAGATATTAAAAAGGCATTAATTGGCTGAACGCCAACCTTTATCAAGGCATTACATTTTTGTATACAGTGGAGAATAGAGATATCCATACTTATATCATTAGATATTAAAAAGGCATTAATTGGCTGAACGCCAACCTTTATCAAGGCATTAAATGTTTGTATACAGTGGAGAATAGAGATATCCATACTTATATCATTAGATATTAAAAAGGCATTAATTGGCTGAACGCCAACCTTTATCAAGGCATTACATGTTTTTATACAGTGGAGAATAGAGATATCCATACTTAAATCATTAGATATTAAAAAGGCATTAATTGGCTGAACGCCAACCTTTATCAAGGCATTAAATGTTTGTATACAGTGGAGAATAGAGATATCCATACTTAAATCATTAGATATTAAAAAGGCATTAATTGGCTGAACGCCAACCTTTATCAAGGCATTACATGTTTGTATACAGTGGAGAATAGAGATATCTATACTTAAATCATTAGATATTAAAAAGGCATTAATTGGCTGAACGCCAACCTTTATCAAGGCATTACATGTTTGTATACAGTGGAGAATAGAGATATCCATACTTAAATCATTAGATATTAAAAAGGCATTAATTGGCTGAACGCCAACCTTTATCAAGGCATTAAATGTTTGTATACAGTGGAGAATAGAGAGATATCTATACTTAAATCATTAGATATTAAAAGGCATTAATTGGCTGAACGCCAACCTTTATCAAGGCATTATATGTTTGTATAAGTGGAGAATAGAGATATCCATACTTAAATCATTAGATATTAAAAAGGCATTAATTGGCTGAACGCCAACCTTTATCAAGGCATTACATGTTTGTATACAGTGGAGAATAGAGAGATATCTATACTTAAATCATTAGATATTAAAAGGCATTAATTGGCTGAACGCCAACCTTTATCAAGGCATTATATGTTTGTATAAGTGGAGAATAGAGATATCCATACTTAAATCATTAGATATTAAAAAGGCATTAATTGGCTGAACGCCAACCAAAATATTAGCAAATAAATATTTTATTCAATCCAATGTATGCCTTTATATTATATAACAATTACAAGTGTGACAAAATTTAAGTATTTACACTTACACTGGCGAGGTTGGAATTTTGTAAGAATCGGGGACCATTAAAGTAATAGTTTAATACATTATAAAGGACTGCGGCGTGTGATTATAAACAATACTTAAAATTATACCGCATAAGTTTCTTTTCTATGAAAAATCAATATTTATTTTAAAGAGAAATATTTACTATTTCTAACTTTTTGAATGAAGTATGAGAGGGTGAAAATATGAAGAGTAATGGCGAACGGGAAAAATAAAAGTGTCCAGGGGCGGGAAGTTGTTACTTTAAGTATTATTTACGAACGGAGAAATAACGTCCAGGGTAGCCTAGTGGACATGGCACCTGCCCGGTAAGCAGAAGGTTGTGGGTTCGTTTCCCGCCCCTGGACACTTTTATTTTTCCCGTTCGCCATTACTCTTCATATTTTCACCCTCTCATACTTCATTCAAAAAGTTAGAAATAGTAAATATTTCTCTTTAAAATAAATATTGATTTTTCATAGAAAAGAAACTTATGCGGTATAATTTTAAGTAAAGTAATAGTTTCTTCAGAAAAAAAAATTGCTCGATGCGGGATTCGAACCTGGGTATAGGCTAACGACAAATCGATAGTTTAAACCATTCTCCCATCGATCCTCCATTTTTCCTTTATGAAATGGAATATAATAAATAGTAAGTCGTTTTAATGGAGAATGATAAATATATATAGAAATAAATAAAATAAAGATTCGTTATACTTTATTTTAAAAATATATTTCCAGGCCATTCTATTGAAAGAAGAACAATGGCCATCTCAACTTAGATTATATTTTAATTAACATTAACAAGAATATTTTAATTTAATAATCCTCTATATTTTAAACATATTTTCATTAATTTAATATAAAATTATAATTAGATTTTCTTTATATAACATTTTCAAAATATCTTTCTCTAACAAAAATTGCTTAATTTCTGCAGAAGATGAAAAATAAATATCACTTTCTTTTCTTTATCCAAACAATTTCCACAACTTAAAGTACTTTATAAAGATGAGTTTAACAAACATTTTATTGTTTGGTCTGAAAGACTAAAATCTCCATTATATTTTATTTATACGTTACATTTAAAATATATTTTAATATACGAGCCACACATTAATATATATCAAAACACATTTCTTCACTATAATGTTTAGAATACATAAGAAGATAAAATATTTCAGGAATTTCATGTTTCAAATTAAATTATTTTAAACTTTTATTTTTAGTTTTATTTGAAAACAATTATTTTGAAAACATTTATCGCAATATTTTATAGATAAGGCTTAAAATGTGTACGTAATAGAGTTTGACAAATTGTTTGCAATAAGTGTTATATTTTTATTATACATATATATTTTATTTTAAAATGGTAAATTTTAAAACTTCATATTTAAAACATATTGGATCAAATTATTGTTTATTTCATCAATATATCAATTGACAAAGGCAATGCCAATTTTTATGAAAGTAAAACAAACACCAAATAAATAAGTGTTTGATATTTGATAACATTTGACGTATACTTATCAAAATTATATTTATTTTACGTTTTAAGCATTTTCCACGAACTACGCTCGGGATGACGTTTCTATTATTTTGGTCCATCAAAAATGGTGCTCAGTCAGTGCGTGGAATTCAATAATATTCACAGATAGATACTGTTCCCTTATTGTAGCATGCCAAAACTTCCATGATACAGTAATCAAACTTGGATACACTCTAACAACCAGTTTAACTAATCATTGCATACAGGTATTCTACGCAAAAATAATTCAATCTTACAAGATCAACCGATCTGCCCTTACTCTGCCAGATGTAACCAAACAGTGGACAATCTTCTCTTCATATTGTGTGTTGTGCTCAGCTCTTCCAATATTAAAGATTTCAGACGACCACACTTCCAGGAATCTTCAACCTGTCTTTGCTGGAAACCTTACAATAAATAAATCTTCTGGGTGTCTCATCTAATACCTTGAACTTACATCGCTATTGTTCGGTGGTACAACTACTACAATAGGAACGATACATAGATTAGCATGGCCCCAATGATACCAGTTCGGCGGTACAACTACTACAATAGGAACGATATAGAGAAGATTAGCAAGGCCCCTGCGATACCAGTTCGGTGGTACAACTACTACAATAGGAAGGATATAGAGAAGATTAGCAAGGCCCCTGTGATACCAGTTCGGTGGTACAACTACTACAATAGGAAGGATATAGAGAAGATTAGCAAGGCCCCTGTGATACCAGTTCGGTGGTACAACTACTACAATAGGAAGGATATAGAGAAGATTAGCATTGCCCCTGTGATACCAGTTTGGCGGTACAACTACCACAATAGGAAGGATACAGAGAAGATTAGCATGACCCCTGTGATACTAGTTCGGCGGTACAACTACTACAATAGGAAGGATACAGAGAAGATTAGCATGGCCCCTGCGCAAGGATGACACGCAAAAACGTGAAGCGTTCCACCGCTATTATAAATAAAATCAAAGTGTCAAGTCTGAAGGACAAACCTGGTAGTTGGCGACATATTGTTTACACTCCAGGAACCTTAGTTACTATATTATATATTAATATATCTACATGTAAAATATCTACCTTCTTTTAAAAAATATCTTAAAGCTAGTATTGTAACAAATTCAAAGATTCGAATCTACCTATTAAATATGTTATAACACCTTGATAAAGGTTGGCGTACAGCCAATTGAAATATTGGTAAAATAAATTATATTTTGATATAATATATGCCTTTTTAATTAAAGAATCTACCTATATGCAAATATGTTTTTAATTTTTCAATAGAAATATAAACCTTTCAGGCAGAAAGAGAGAGAAGAATGTCATCTTAATACAGAAAAAAAAACGATATTGTCAGAAAGGTATAATTCCTGAAAATGTAAACATTATTCTATTTCGCTTTGTAGTTGAATTTACCAAATTCACTATCCCCGTGTTGTCTGGAAGTACATAACAATCAAGAAATCGTTTAAATTCCACTCTGTTTCAACTTCCTAAACAAAGGCCAATCACATTACAAAGTTCCGTAAACTTTTAATATTCAATGATATTTTACTTTGAGAAACGGCTGCCTTAGAATTATGTTGCCAAGAGAAAGGGCTGCCTGAAATTTTATCACAGAGCAGCATTACTCTGTTCTTTGGCCTAAAGGAAGGCGAATGAAGTCTCATAATTATCCGAGAGGCTATTTAATTAAGAAAGGCTCTAGAAATTTCGCTGGTAATCAATTATCTCGGAATAAATTATGAAATAAATTCCTATTGGACCACCTGTTTGGATGGAGAATTGATGGTGTAACTTAATCCCGTGTTGCCATATGCTTTCTGAATTTAAATTGTATACCTTACTCGGTGGTTAAATTCCTACCGAGCTCAATAATAATCATTTTAAGACCTGTTGTAAGGCGATATTCATTATCAGAGCCCAGTCAATTGTGGCAGCGGCGGTGTAGATATGCAAAGCGGTGGTGGAAATTATAATTTTGGGAATCACTATAGAAATTTGAATATTTATCTACTCTGTGCTTAGAAATCATAATTAGGTTATAATTATATAATTATATATAATTAGAGAGAATGTATACATTGTATCCATGTAGTGGGAAACAAACAATGTATATATATTATATAATCTAAATATTTTACACAAATAAATTTTCTGGCAATGCGTTTCTTTTAAATCTCTACAGACCTTACTGCAATGATATGATTTAATGAATGAGAGGGCTTGGCTCATCAGTAGTGAACCCTCTCAGCGGTTAATTTGGCGAAACCGCTGAGAGGGTTCACTACTGATGAGCCAAGCCCTCTCATTCATTAAATCATATCATTGCAGTAAGGTCTGTAGAGATTTAAAAGAAACGCATTGCCAGAAAATTTATTTGTGTAAAATTTTAACGATAGAGGGCAATAAAATTTAATTTAATAATCTAAATATGCAAATATTTTTATTAAAAAAAAAAAAACATTTATTTTCATTCATTGACTGTTCTACATTTTTTGCCATAGATTTAGAATATACCACTTTGATATTGTTGTAAATATGTATAGTTAACCTACCTATTTTTTTTAATTCACTAATATAGGGGATTAATTTTATAAATTCTATATAATTGTGATAAATATTTAATTTATAATTTTACCCACAGGTTCCCCAGTGATGAGCCAGGCCCTCCCAATAGTTTTATGGTTGCATTGAGGGCTGTAGAAAATGTCTTCGTTCGATTTATTTCAAAACTGAACAGACACGCTATTTCTAATTTACATATTATAAATATACTTGCATATTAAAATAAATTATGCAAATCCTGACCGCTAACATGAACGTTTTACAGATAGCAGAGCGCCATCTAGTGGAACAGAAAACAACTAAACGTTGATTTAACTTGTTCCGTGATATTTGGCCAACACAATTTCTTGATAAATCATACTTGCATATCGGCCTGTGTTACATAATTCTTTACTTTAAAATATGTTCCTCCCTATATACTGTACACACAGGCAGCTGATTGGATATTTGCATAGCAAATTGAATTTAGATGATATTTTCGAGCACCAACTATATCAGGTGAATATAAAACACATAAAAAGATTAAAAATTGGAATATTAAAAGTATTTTATGATATTTTTGTATGCCGTTTTATTCTTAGATGGAGTTGTGTTTATTTCTTGTTAGTATCGTTTTTTTATGGGATATTAGTTAATATAGTATTACATCACATAGAATTCAGGGGTCACAAATATCGCATTTTGTATTCTGATGTAACTATCCTAATATGTTAAGAGAAAAAAGGCATTTCCTGATCGTGCAATTGAAAGTTGCTGATGGTTTGCGCCATCTATCGGAATAAATATCAACTAATCGTTGATTTTTAATTATTCCATAATTGGTCAAATACCGTTTTTCTTTATTAATCAAGAAAAACTAACCACGTACGCGTTTCGGGCTGTTGGCCCTCGTCAGCGTGGTGTAGACTGTACCTCAACGACCAAAAATTTACACAACACGGGATGTATAATATGTTTATTATATTAGAATACAACACAGCCGCTGTATCGCCATTGTAGGGAAATATTTATTATAATTTCTAATGCCATCTATCGTTAGAATTTGTAAAAAAAAATTTTCAATGTTTTTCTCATGACATTTAGTCATCAAATATTATCTCTACAGAACTTACTGCAATGATATAAGCTATTAGATGAATAGGCCTGGCTCATCAGTGGTGAACCCTCTCAGTCTTTTCACCAAATTAATCTCCAGACAGCTCTACCATTGTATTGGATTGGTTTTCGTATATACCCTGTACATTTACAAAGGAAGGCAGCTTAGGGAACCTATGGACATAAGCTTATAGGTCTGTAGAGGTACATACATAGAATTACATTGAAATCACATCGAGCAATGCTCTATTCCGTAAATATAATTTCATATTAAAAGCTATATTATTATCAAATAATATTTTATAAGAAATTTTAATTATTTTTGACCCGTATGCTTATTTTTGAAATTAAACAAATTTCGACTTCCCTTATTGAAATGATAAAATAATGGGAGGGGGCCTAGCTCATCAGTGATGAACCTTCCCAGCGGTTTCGCCAGTTTAATCTACCATATCTCTCTAATAATTGCATTTTGCTGTTTTCTTTTGTACGGATACTGAAGCTGATTTCTTGTAAAGGGTATTTTATACGACACCTATGGACATAAGCTTTGAGTACAGTAGAATTATACCTATAATGATAGTTAAATACTATGCTTCGAACACATTTCTCTTTCGAAAAATGCAATATTACATCGATATGGTAGATTAAACTGGCGAAACCGCTGAGAAGGTTCATCCCTGATGAGCCAGGCCCTACCATTATTTTATCATTACAGTAAGAGCAGTAGAAAATTGATTTATAATAAAAATAAACATACGCGTCAAAAATAGTTACAATTTCTTACAACAGATGGCGCGCTAATATATCATATTTACATATGTGTGTGTGTTACATATTACTTGAATTATAACAGATACCTTTATATTTATTTGGAATTTTGTTGGTTTTTTATTGTAATTTCCCATGAAGGTTTAAGATAGGAACCCTCAAATATCTAAATTTCTTCCTTCTTTGAGGTATTAAACAATCTCTGAAAAAGATCAAGTTTCCCAGCAGTTGCCGAGTTGAAATTATGCAACACGCACTGATATCGTATTTACATATTTATTTATGATAGAGCAATTCAATGATAAGCTCTCCGTCTTGTACTAAGCCTAAATGTTCCAATGCCTTACTCGTGAGAAAAAGATACAAAAAGAAAGAAAACATCCTCTGTCTCGTCTGCTATTATTTCTTTGATCTTTTCCCCCCAAAGAAATTGCCACCAAACGATAAATGTATTTAATCGCAGAACGAACAGGAAATGTAATCAGAAGATGGAGTAAAAAAGTAATTACGTCACTTCCGCTTCCCTCGGAACAAATATTAGCAGAAAGAATTAACGCCACACTAATCTAACTACGTTGGAATAGTTAGCTACGTATAGTTAGTGGGTGTCACGCCAGATGTGACGTCACTAAACCCCGGTGATGGATGGAGAACGGATCAAAGATGGCGTCTGCTAGTAAAACCCAAATCTGGGTCAAAAGAATTTTTTATCCAGTTAACGTTTAGCGAGAATTTGTACCGGATTACCGGGGAAACCTGTTGAAACTTGGTTTTTATCTCTTGACTTCTCTTTTTTTAAAATATTAGGTATCTACTAGATAAACCTACGGTTTCACCCAGGTATGCTGAGTCAACTGAACAATATAGCCTTTTATCAGTTTGATTTGCATATCCCGAGGTTTAAATATGACTTCTTCCAGTCTTAACTCCCTCTATATCATGGAAGTAACTTACGAATAGGTCAATCGTATGCTGAACGGGATATGCAAATGTTTTTGGATTAATTTGCATATATCTAACTTTAATAATAGCTCTGTACTAACTATATTGCATATTGTTTAATCGGGATAGGTCAAATATTGTGGAGACCTATGCAGAATATCACAAATTAAAATATCGTTCTATTGGAGATATGCAAGAAATGTACAGCAGCAATAATTCCATATATGAAGCTACGTGATTGGAATGCAGGTCAAGTAGAGCTAAATCCACTTTGGCCCACAATCTATTACCTTGTTTCTGGCCAATTTCCCTCCAATTTGCATAACTTGCCAATATCATTATCTTACCTGACGTCGTTATGGCTGTTCGAACGGTCTTCATTGAAATAACATACTTACATAGGGACTAAACGTACAGAAAGGAATATATATTTGCATATAATAACAAATCTCCCAATCGTACAACTAAAATCTACAGATGACTTAGTTGCACAATCAGGAGATGCCTTTTTCTTATTATATACAATTTTGTGGAATTTTGCCGGGAGGAAATTTATATATAAAAGCATAGGGCGCCTCTCCCGTCAAAATAGACACCATCTATATTATGTATGACGCATGGAAGGTCTAATATGCCAGTAAGACAATCCCTGCGCCATTCCAGCCGAACACAAAGCAATCCAAACGACCATTCTATCCCCTGAGGAAATTTTCAAAAAGCAATTAAAATCCAGGTACAATGAGGAACAATAGTGTCCCGAAGAGTTAATTGGGTTAATTGGGATTCTTAATTGAGGGGAGGTAAGCCTAAATTAACGCCAAGGGATAGATTGGGACGCAACAAAAGATCGTTTGCATTTCATTTTGAGATTTCATTCTGAAATATTCAGAGAATACTCCCTAGAGAGGATTGGTTCTCTTTGCCTGGCTTCTGGGGTATTTGGTCTCCTTACATGTGCTCAGTTGTTAGATATGGTGAAGAAATTTTACCTTTAATGGCACAATGGTTGATATTTGATCATCATGGTTGATGGTTGATAATTGTTATAAACCCATTTATAACAAATAATAGAAAAGGAAAAAAACGATAATGGCAGTAGACAGTATATTTCCAAACAGGTTTCTTATCTTATATTGCTTGTAAAAAATAAATTCTAAATACAAATAGATAATAAACATGGAGTAATCATTATCACAGGATTGTGAATTTCGACAAATTACAAAAAAGAAATCACAAGACGCCGCAACTATTTTTATTTACTTTATTAAGGGAAGCTTTCGAGCAAACCTTTCTTTAGTCAAAACTAAAACGTTTTAGTTCACAAAACTTAAGGAAATTGTACCTTTTAACATGTATATCGGGATTCAGTCAATAGCTCTGAAATATATTACAGTGACCTTTATTGAAGACATACGAGATAGCCAAGTGTGAACACCAATGTCTCCTTAAAAAAACGACGAGCAGTGACATCAAAGACTTTCCACTTCCTTAAGTTTTGTTGATGATTGTACTTATTACGTGATGATTATTTGCCTAACAATTTCGAGTTATTTATTTCTTTAATTCTTTTTTATTTTAACATTCTTGTAAGCTTTCGGGCAATTTCCCTTTCTCACAAATATATAAGCACGAGATACAGACAATTCAATTGATTTAAAAACTTCAGTCGTTTGTATTTCGTAATTAGTTATGAAAGAAAGGGAAAACGCCCGAAAGCTTCAAAATTTTTAAATGAAAGAAATATCGAATACCTTTACAAATATTCTCTTAGCAAATCTACAAACCTAAAGTGTGTGATAGCTACAAATGAGTATCTCGCCAGAATATTTGTTCTATATTACTCAGTAAGAAAGCTGTTGCATTCTAAAATATATTTCTACTATCCATTATATTTTCTATCTTCTTTATCTCCACACTGGGTGAAGTAGAATGCCTTTGCCATTAAGACTGGGAACATTACTCAGTGGCAGCCGACTTTGCTCCAAAAGAAATGGCCGCCTCTGACATGAGGAACAGACACCATGTGCAGCCGCTCCTAACATGGAGTACAGACTCATCCTGTATCCCTGGATTAGGAGCCCTTACAGGGTACTATCAGCCGGGCCAGATGAGCCCAGGTTTTTTACCGAGCTTGTTACTGCTCCCCCTTCTCCTTTTTCATCCGGGCTTGGGACCGGCAAAACCGGAGTTATATTTTCTATTATATTTGTTAACTATATAAATCATTCGAAACAATCACGATATTATAAATCGTTTTTATAATTATCTCTCAATAAATTTGTTTATTAACAAAACAGCGAGCTTTCCAGCTCTTGCTCTTTCACAAGAAAATTTTTAAATCTAAGAGTGAACACGGGAGGATCTACGTTTTATGACAAATTCTACAAGATGTAGGATATGCCGAAAATGAAATGTCTCCTGTTGATACTGGTCTGATTATTTGATAGAACTAAATAACACTGAAATGTTATATGCAATTTATATTTTAGACGAAAAACATGGTGAAGGAAGACGAGTTTCTTTTATTGATGCATAGGTGCATCTGCACCTGTGCACCTATGCATCAATAAAAGAAACTCGTCTTCCTTCACCATGCTTTTCGTCTAATTTCAATCCAGGAAGAATTCTTTATCTATATTTGTAAATTTATATTTTATTTTATAAATAATTAATATAAATTATTCTTAGCGTATATATTTGATATAGAAACACATCCTTGAGAGTTAAATACGTCAAAATGAAGTAGAAAGCGGAGACAAAATGGCGGATAGATGTTATAGTCGTCTGGTGAGGAAAAGGCGAATATTTGATTGGTCATTGGGCCAACTGTCTACAATGTCAACATGGCGGCCATTAGTTGTTTGGGTTGTGTTCCTAATACGGGCTTCTCTCGCCTCAATAACTTCTCACTCTCTGCAACATTATTTCTCCACAGAACCCTCATTTATTCCGCATTACTATTACTATTATTATTATTACTATACTTTTTGGCATTTAGAATAAATAATTATTTGGTCTTTTAACAACAAAATTACACAATAGAATCTCAATGTTCTTATATTTTAATAGGATATGAGCATCATAACTGATTAATTTATAATGAAATATTTAGGATAAATTTTCGATATCATAATCACTATGTTTAATACCTATCATAAACTGAAACTAAAATTGAAAAATATTTTTGAAAATGAATTAAGGCCCATTATTTTGTGTTTCAGTAAAACATTATATGAAAATTCGAAATTATTATAGACGCGAATGATTCTTTTAAAATTTAAACAATTTCTACTGTCCTTACTGCAATAGATAAATTAATGGGAGGGCCTGGCTCATCAGTGGTGAACCCTCCCAGCGGTTTCGCCAGTTTAATTTACCATACCGTTGTTATATTGTATTTTTGGAACTTCCTTTTATAGTGATACTGATGCCAGACTCTTGGGATGGGTATTTTAAATGAACTATGGACATAAGCTTTGAGGACAGCAGAATTACATATAATTATAAATATATAATATTAAAAGAAACATATGCGTCTATAATAGTTTCAAATTTCCATAACAGATGGCGTGGTAATGCATCATATATATATGTTATATTAAAATATTATTTTATTTTAAATTATAATTTTATAGATTCAAATACTCTGCTAAATCGACCGCCAGAGGTCACGCTTCCCCTATAAAAACTCGCTGTTGTTGTTTCCCGATGGCCGGCTCAATATTTTTTACATTATGTAAATATGTTTTTCATTTTTTAGATTCTTACGCCTTAAGACAGGCAGTACTTTAATCAAATTATGCTTTTTATATATTCCATAAGTTCAATTAAAGCAATATCATATCAAAACTATTTTATTATTCCCACGACTGCAGAACAATCACGTAATATATATACTCAAGGATACCAAAATCAAGCAACAGGTAATTCTAAATAACAATCAAAATACAACAGATTTTTTTATATAACATTATATTTATTTATTTGTGAAAAAATAGTACAAATGTGATATTGTACTGAGATAAAGGTGTATAATTATGAAAAAAAAGGCTTCTCCTTATCGTGCAAATGAAAGTTGCTGATGGCTTGCGCCATCTATCGGAATAAATATCAACTATTCTCGTTGATTTTTAATTATTCCAGAATTGGCCAAATACCCATTCTTGATTAATCAAGAAAAGCTAACCACGGACGCGTTTCGGGCTGTTGGCCCTCATTAGCGTGGTGATGACCAGTTTTTTGGTCGTTGAGGTACAGCTTGCACCACGCTGATGAGGGCCAACAGCCCGAAACGCGTCCGTGGTTAGCTTTTCTTGATTAATAAAGAATGAGTATTTGGCCAATTCTGGAATAATTAAAAATCAACGAGAATAGTTGATATTTATTCCGATAGATGGCGCAAGCCATCAGCAACTTTCAGTTGCACGATAAGGAGATGCCTTTTTTCATTTATTTATTTATAAAGCAATAACACGCCATCTATTTATGAGAATTGTAAGCAATTAAAGCACCAATGTTTCTTTTACGCATTAAACAAACTTCTTAAAGTATTTATCTAAAATCCTAATTCATGCAATTTTCACTTTATACATAATGTTAAAGCTTCATTCATAACTCAAGTTTATATAAATTATATTCAAATGTATATTTTACACCTTAATACTATAGAAGGGAATTTTACATTTGCTCTTTGAATGTTAATTATTTCACATGAAAAGATAAAATATTTGCAGAGTTTGAAAAATAAATTTTGAAAAAGAATACTATAAATATATTTGAGACGTTTGAAAAAAAGATTGTTTTTAATCCGAAGTTACTTTTTGACTAGATACTGGTAATCCTCAGGGGAGTACAGCCTTAATTAAAGCTTTAATCAAGATCTGATTAACGCTTTTTTATACGCCCCCATGTAAATAAAAGCAGACGACTATTTTGGCGGGAAAAATAACCGTCGAAGAGGGTTAGGCTTAACATGAACCTACATTGAGCCGGTGCAACCTACAACTGGATCGTTCCCCCAATTTGATTTTTCACACGACCAACAATTTTTTTTTTTTAATTTTAAATTTCAATCAAGATTTATTTTCGTTTATATCCTTTTTGTTTCGATTCTTTTCAGCAGAAAGAGTTATTTTATTATTTATTATTGCATAGAATTAGATGTAACATACAAAACTTTATTAACACCACGTTTTTTATACAGATTCACTGCAGGAAGGAAGTACAGATAGAGCTCCATGTCTGAAGTATTCCAGGCAGCACAGACCCCAACAACAGTCTTCAGGTGTGACGCAGTCTCCTGTGAGAATGCAATAAAAATGAAATTTATTTTCAGAAACCTGTTGCCTTATTCAGTATTTCAAACATAGCCAAAGCTATGCAACTATAGACAAGGTAAAATAAAGTAATTAAAGGCACAAAATATTGTAGATTGACAAAATTCTCCGAAATCTCACTTTCATTTTGGAAGAAAAAAAAAGAAGTTGAAGCAATTTAAAACGTCATGTCATTACAATTATATAATGTAAAACTTCGAATATATTCACTTTGGAAAATTTGGTTTGAAAACCCTTAAGTAAAATATATTTTAGACTTTTATAATGTGCGTTATATGTAAATACATTGTAAATATGTAAAAACATCAATTGATTACAAAAGAACATATCCCTGGAAGTATGATGTTTCAATCGTAATATTGACATAGCTAATATGTAAAATAGGAAGTAAAACGTTACCTTTGCGTGGAGTCAAGCCTGGTCGAAGTTTCCACCGAGCTAGGAAGAAGTGACCGCCATGACCTTGGACCCAAATATTTGCATAAGTTCGAATGGTATCATCATTGTTTATGTTAAGCGATTAGTTTAATTTATTGTTAATTATATCTAAATATATCTGCATATATTCTCTTATTAAAAAAAATTGATATACAGTAAAATTTGAAAGAGACATTTAAAAAAAAGGCTATTACCAATCTGTTTGAAGATAGAATCAGGTCGGCAGGCGTTCCCAGTTCTTTAGAACAAAGGAGACAACTGTCAGAATACTTTTTACCATTTTTTGACGTCTCGACACAAAATAAAAACCTTCATCGTTGTATGTAGACAAAAATACAGCAAGGAGCTTCAAAACTGATTTGACACAAATATTTTTTATTATAAAAATTAATATTTCTCTATTCAACAGATGGATTTTATAAATAGTTTAGGCGTTTTATGTAAGTATGCACATAAGTTGGAAAATATCCTGAATAAAATATTAGACTTACAAGTTATGGGGGAGCTTCCCTACTAACTATTTGCATACTCAGAAACCTCATATACATACTGGCTACATTCAGAAAACGTGTGTTGTAAAATGATTTATAAACCGATGTTTAGGCTCGATTTAAGCAAATAATGTTTCAATCTTACATTTCATCCGTTCTATCTCTCTCAGGAACATAATGATACCAGAATTGTCAAATACAAGAAGTTAGAGCAATAATGCGCCATCATTTGAGTAACAGTATTCATTGGGAACTTTTGTCTGAAGATGGTGTAATTACCAAACCATTGTGTATAAATTACTTGTTTGGTCTTGTTATTTTGATTCTGTTCTCTATAAACCAAAATATAACTTCTACCATCAAGGTGAAATTTAAAAACAATCCAAGTCCTATACACTAATTTATTTCTTTATCTGTCAAAGAATAAATATTTCCTTATATCAAGGTTGATAGACAGCGAATGAAAACATTAAGACGCGAATGTTACTTTCACGTAAAAGTTAGAGTCAGAATTCAATAGGATGTAGGACCGGCTGTGATGTTCCTGATTTGTTCGTAAGCAGATTTGTTTTAAAGAAATTATTACCGTCCTACCACATATGTTCTATTAATAATACATATATAGGTGAAGTATAGGTATATTAATTAAGTATAAACATTGTGTAATAAATTAATTATTAAGATTTATTGATTTAATTTGATTAAAATACATTAAAAATGAAGAGGGCATATCCTGACCAGGAACACATGAGCTTTACAGAAGGCAGAGCGTCATCTAGTGGAACAGAAATCAACTAAACATCGATTTAGTCTGCTCCCTGATATTTGGCCAACCCAATTTCTTGATAAATCAAGAAAAGCCATTTTTCAATTATTTTTTCACATATATAATATTGCACATATTTATATATATATATAAATAAAAATATATATTTCAATTTATGGGAATATTTTTAAATATGCATTCGTGACATCTTGAAAATAGAATAAAACAATTATAGATCACAATTTATTATTATTTTTAATTGAGCTGATAGTGTAATTTATATAAACCAATTAATTATTTAATAATAACTAGATGGATTACTTCAAGTTATTTTTAGACATAATATGTGAAAGAAATACCTGTGACTTGAGGCGAGTAGAAGAAAGAAAATAAAAATATTCTTGGTTACAAATTTACATATTTACAAAATGTGCCGGCCAAAAGAAAACAACAACAATAATTTACATAGTGTAAAGCCGCGTTATCTGAAGGCTGACTTCACACAACTTGTTCTATAACATATATTTTAATATAAAATTATATTTATATAACATATATACATACCAAGAATACCATATTTGCATATTGGATTTTTATAAATTCATACATAGATAGATACACAGATATGCGTAAAACATAAAGTTTCAGGAAGATGGATTTTATGTACCAAAGGAGGCACTTCTCTCTTTGAAAATGTATTAAAATATATGCAAATTATTTCATCACCGCAATACTGAATGTTATGGGGATGATATAGAATGTATCACAACACCATTTTTGGAGAATTTAGACTAAAGTTGAATAACTGTAAACCATAACTGTATGGCCCTCATCAGTACAGCGATCCCTCTACGTGGCAGGCGGGAGAAGCAGCACAAGTAAGGGACTGCCCTGTAGTACGGTGTCGTGAGCCGCTACGGTAACTGTGAACAGGGAACTCTGAAATGTGGCTGACTAACGGGGCAATGGCAACCCCCATTCCATGAAGTGGACAAGACACCACCAGTACAGGGATCGTCTTTAAATTCATAACAGCCTGCGTGAAGAGCTATGAGATCGGTCAAATTTGTCTAAAATATCCGGTGTTTTTGGACATATCTTACCACCATTTTGACGTTCTGTTCTTGGGTGATGAACCGAACTACATTGTTTATACATGTTTCAAAAGACAGTTGCCTCTTTCGGTACGCGATATGTTTCATAGTAATGAGATTTTTACACAAACACAGCTTTATTAAGACCACCAGTCTTATACAGTTTCACCTCAGGAAGGAAGCATAGATGGAGAGCTCCTATACTCCAGGCAGCATTGTAAAATAGAGATTTGCACGGAGTGAAGTAATATTTTACAAGGTTTCCAAACCAATTCAACAATGATGTAAGAATGGCTGTTATGTATGGAAATGAAGGAGACAACACGATTGGATATAAAATATAATTTTATTATGTTTTTTTCCATCTACCAACATACAAGTGGTGCCCTCTAGCATCCAACAGAACTGACCCAGGCTAGCTTGTACTACGAAACAAGTATATATATATACAACATATGTACAGGAAAGATGGAATCTACTTTTGAGCTAATCTCTCTCGTGTTTGAGTGTGACTTAATTGCATATATATATCACTGGAGATATGTAAGTATGGTGGTGGAACCAGATTTCTATAAAGTCGAGATCTCACGCTAGTTACTTGGTTATAGTTTGTGATAGTTTTATAATAGTTACGTTATATATAGTGAAATTCTATAGCCTGCATATATGCAAGTTTGGATATACGAATTGGATATACGTATTTGATCTAACGATCTCAAGGAAATATTGGACATATATCTTGTGGTTGTAAACAATATATAGGTGTATGCGTGTATATGTGTGTATATATTTTTTAATTTAATGATGTAACTGTAAATAAAATTCAAAGAATATCTCTATATATGTAAATAATATTTATGAATTTTTCTAAGTCGATTTCTGTGTATCTTTCCATATTGAATATTTTCTTTGTTATATTTGTATGTACATTTAGCGCAAGTGTCCCTAGGGGGACATAGCGTTTTGAATTGAAATAAATAAATAAATAAATAAAGCTATATGCAGATAAGGTGATTTACCCCTTCACCAAACCATATCCTCTAACAATCAAAACCAGAAATTTGTTCTCAATTGTTCAACTTGGAGTTTGTTTTAAACATTGAAATATGAGTTTTGTCATTTGATAACTGTAGCTGTTGATCTTGTGTGATGCTAGATAGTGTGAATAAAGTAAATAAAAAGATATGTTGTGAAATAAACGAAAAAATAGAAATAAGGCAAATATACCACATCACATGGTAAAAATTGATTTAAAATATTGATGCAAATGAATTTTGTTGATGGTTGGCGCCATCTAAAATAAAATTAACGTTTAATGATATTTATACCGATAGATGGCGCAAACTATCAGTAACGTTCGGTGTCATCAGAGGAAATGTGTATTTATTTTCAAAATAATTATTCATTATAGCAGGTATCCAGGTATATTTACATATATTGTAATGGTGAATAAGTTGGCAGAAGGTCATCTATTGAGAAATATTCTTTTTAAAGTTAAATCTTATATGTAACTTTAATTATTTATTATTAATAAAACACAAAATATTAAAATATCAATATTTTTATATTTTTATGAGAGAGGTAATATAGAAAGATATTTTATAGTTGCATATATATATAAATATATCGAAAGGCAAGAGTTGAAATATATTGGCCTCTACTCCACAATGAAGAAAAGTTGCAGCAAGATTCTAATATATAGGAGGGGCAGCATATAATAAATTCTTTAAAATGAGAAATATATAATTTGAAACGAAAGTCATTTCTCTATTTGCATATATTTAATACAAGGTAATCAATCTATATATCGGGAGGATAGTATTCATGTAGAAGGAATGGCCACCTCTCCCTTTAAAAATGAAAATAGCGCTTTTTTTTTAGATTTATTTTATATATAAAAAGAACTATTGAGCAAAGATTGGTGTTATGGTCCATTCACTTATACTTAACTGTGGATTTATATGCAGAGTAAATCTATAAATAGTGTTTTATTGTATTTTGAAGGGAGAGGTACCCCTTTTATTACACTCACATTTACGAACACACGAGTTGAGGAGAAGAGATTATTTTATACAAGGAAGATCGTTCAAGCTTTCGTGAAAGAAGCCTTTCCATGGGTACGAAAATTTTAAAATAAACATTTTTGTGCCCTTAGAAAGGTGTCTTACCCGAAAACTTGTACAAACTCGTCATTTTGTATACAGTTACGAGCGTCATTCCTCATCTCCTAATCAATCAACTCTGTCACCGTTTGCTTTTTTTTTTTTTGGAATGGCGCCCTCCTATTGGTTGGCTACGATCACGCCACCTTTGCCCCCATCCATGCCTCCCCCACTCGCTTTTTCGTTTTTGTAACTATTGTGTTGGAGCGGGTCGCTCCTTAAATAAATGCATATATTAGTTAATAACTAAATGGAATCCTCTCTTTTTCCCAGTATGAGACGCCTACGGAAGCCAACAGTACATAGACAGATAAAGCACATAGGCTATAGTTATTAACTAACATATGCATTTATTTAAGGCGCCAATTTATAATTGTAACAAATAGTATTTGAATAAAATCATTCAATCGGGTAAAACACGGGCGTTGCCCGGGTCATTCGGCTAGTAGATTATAAAGAAGATATTCTCCCTGGCTTGTGTTTCTTTTTCTATAGTGAATAGGGAGATTGTCTTAACACTCACATTTATATGATACCTCTCCCTTTAAAAATGTATTAAACAAATTTTAAAGAGAGAGGTGACACAATTATTACATATATATATATATATAGAATGAGGAAATATGTAAACTTAAGCTTTCGGTAAACAACCGTTCCATTTCTTAGTTTTAGGTTAGGTTAGTTTTAAAATCGATCTATTATCGACAAAACCCACTTACAGTAATTTACACTGAGTTACAAACCAATATGCAAACACGTCCCTGATATGCAACTAGGATGTAACAGGAAATGTATTTCGGGCCTTAATGGCCGTCTTCCTAATCCAATAAAAGCTCCAGGAATAAACGTAGTTACTCCTAAATGCACAAAATTTGATTTAGCCATTTTTTAAATTTTCTTCCTCAAGTCTCTTTACGCTCGGAAATATTTTTATTATATGTATTATTTGCCCATCTTGGCTTCTTAATAAATAAGATCTGGGTAAGTGGATAGATGCTCCGTTCAAATGTTCTAGCCCTAAATATATCAAATTTGCATATATATGTATGGCATACACATATATATATATTTAATATTTTGTTAATTACGGGATAAACTATGTTGATAAAAAGTATATACATAACATTTTGAATATATATTTTGTGAGCTTTCGGTATTTGCCCTTTCTCAAGAACTGTAGAGAAAGGACAATACTCGAAAGCTTTCACATTAAAATCTAAAAGGTAAAAGTTATTTATATAATTTTGATCACTATATATATGGCGTTCAATTTTATGATTTTCAATATAGAATGATATACAATCATAGACAAAACTTAAGGAAGTTGTACCTTTTACCATGTATATCGGGATTCAGACAATAACTCTGAAAGATATTACAGTGACCTTTATTGAAGAAACACGAGATAACCAAGTGTGGACAAAATTGACTCTGTCTCTTAAAAAGAAAAGACGACCGACGACATCAAAGACCTTCCAATTCCGTGAGTTATGTCTATGTGTGTTTATTAAACTATTCATACTGTGTGTTGTTATTTCATAAACTCCCTCAATATAGAACACGGCTCTATTTCATATCGAGAGCGCGGCACCCAAACTTATTCAGATCAAGTTATTAATCGTTTTTACACGTGAGCAATTCCATTCTGATAAATGTGTTGTGTACTACAATAGTACCCTAGCTCAGGGGTCGGCGCGGTGGCTCACATGCGGCTCTTTGGATATGAAACTATTTATATAGTTCCATACGTCTTCTTCTTTCTTATCTCCACACTGGGTGAAGTAGAATGCCTTTGTCATTAAGACTGGGAACACTACTCAGTGGCAGGCCGACTTAGCTCCAAAACAAATGGTGTCTCTGACATGAGGATCAGACGCCATGTACAGCTGCTCCTAACATGGAGTACAGACTCATCTTGTATCTCTGGATTAGGAGCCCTTACAGGGTACTATCAGCCGGGCCAGCTGAACCCAGATTTTTTACCGAGATCCATATGTAAATAATATTTATGCGAGAACTATTTATTGCTAGAAAAAAAAATTTTGTGGCTTTTTTTCAAAAACTTAGAAATTTTGTAAACTATCAATTTTGACTCTTCCGGCCTAAAAGATTGCCGACCTAGGGGATATATGACAATTGAAACAAATTTTATTGACTTCTTGTCAATAATTTATATTAAAAATGGAAATAAAACTAAAAGATAGATGATCATGTGGGGGATGTGCCCCGGCGAGTGAGCCTTCTTTCTAACTAGGGGATATATGTATATATAATGTATGTATTAAAAAATAAAGTTATGTACATATTGGACATGACAACAAATAAAATTATAAATGTGAAAAATAAGAAGAAAATTTTAAAAAATGATCAGATGTTAATTCTAAAAACAAAAAAGGCAAATCCTGACCACTCACATGTGCAGTTTAAGGATGGGAAAGCGCGATCTAGTGGAATAAAAATTAACTAAACGTTGATTTAGGTTTGTTCCACATTAAAGTTATAAATGTGTCTATTTAAAATATTAAACATTTGTATTCCTCTATCATTTAATACATAATTAATTACACCAATTAAACAAAACTTAAACAATTAAATAAACCTTTGATTACCAATTTAGAGACAATTATAAATAATAAATATATACTAATTAAGTATCATTTTTATGTGTGTGATATATTCTTAATATAATTATATTTATAATTCATTGAAAATTCAACAATTGTATGAAATAGTTATAAAGAGAGTAATTTGATTTCAAATCTAAAATTGAAAATGAATAAATTATATTTAAATAATTATTTTTCTATATTTATTTAATTTGCTTCTCTATATGTATAAAAAATAGAGAGTAATTATATTAGTAAATTAAATTTTATTGCCCTCTATCGTTAAAATTTTACCCAAATAAATTTACTGGCAATGCGTTTCTTTTTTAAATCTCTACAGACCTTACTGCAAAATTTTAAATCATATCATTGCAGTAAGGTCTGTAGAGATTTAAAAAAGAAACGCATTGCCAGTAAATTTATTTGGGTAAAATTTTAGTAATTATATTATTTCATATTAAATACGTTTTTTTATATAAAGTAAACACACACCTCTATAGATACAACATTACAAATAGAATTGAATTCATCTCAACATTACGTCCATTCTAACACAAAAAGGTAAATTTAATTTGTTCAAAGAAATTTTAAAATTGTTTCACCATTAGAGAACCCCATGTAATTTTAATGGGAAAAAAATATATTTTTTTGAAATTAAATTATTTGGCCAATTAGAGGCAGTGATAGAATAAATTGTCGTTGAAAATATTGTAAAAATTGATTTTTTTCACATAATGAAGAATTTTTCAATATATGAAATATTTTTATTGGAGTTATTTTTAATGTTGAAAGTCATATATCAATATATTAGAAAATTAAGGGGGGAAATGGCATTTCTTGGTCGTGCAACTAAAAGTTGCTGATGGTTTGCGCCATCTATCGGAATAAATATAAATAATTGTTGATTATTTTTATTCTCCCAGAATTATCATGAAGATAGAGGTTGCCTGGCCGGGGCATATATAGTTTTAGAATTAAAGATACTTCAGCCAGTAAATGTTTTTTATTGTCTCGACGTTTCGACAAAAATATTTTGTTCTCGTCAGGAAGAAATAAAAATTGAAGCATCTGGTGTTAAATATTTGTTCATTATAAAGATTAGTTTTTAACGCATTGCCAAATGCTTCAATTTTTATTGGTTCCTGACATGGACAAAATATTTTTGTCGAAAGGTCGAGATAATAAAAAGATTTACTGACCGTCTTTAATTCTAGAACTATTCCAGAATTGGTCAAATTTATCCACTTGATCCCAGTTGCAATTTCATTTTTGTACTATTTTGCATATTATAAAATGTTCTCTTATAATTGTCCACTTCTTTCACCGAAAGAATAAAAAGAGAATTCAAAGTTCCATAAAGGGAGAGTTTTAGTACAATTTAGGAAAATGCCAAGTGTTATTTAATATTAAAATGTTAATTGCATATTTGATATTATTTAAAAGTGTTATATGGAAGAGAAAAGCTAATTAAAAATATGATGAAAAAAAAAGATGTCAACAAAAATTAAATTAACATTTTAATAAGTGCTTAATTCCTTTGTCTTAGACTCCATGTAATAAACTGAATTTAACTCGCTACAGTTTAACTTCATTTCTAAGATATGTTTTTCTCTAACATTTAACTGGCTCATATGCACATAAGTTTAATATTTTATAATATATTTGCATATATATATGTGTGTGTGTGAAAAATAATTTTAAAAAATAATAAAAAGCTCAGGTGTAGGTATTAAAATTTAAAAAGGCATACCGGACCACGAGCACATGAGCTTTTTTAGATGGCAGAGCGCCATCTGGTGGAACAGAAATCAACTAAACATTGATTCAATCTGTTCCCTGATATTTGACCAACTCAATTTCTTGATAAATCAAGAAAAGCCATCCACGAATGCGTTTCTTGATATATCAAGAAAATGGGTTGGACAAATATCAGGGAACAGATTGAATCAATGTTTAGTTGATTTCTGTTCCACTAGATGGCGCTCTGCCATCTAAAAAAGCTCATGTGCTCGTGGTCAGGATATGCATTTTTTAAAATTTAAATATATATATGCGCATAACATATTTTAGCTGTCAGGAATATATTGCGGATATATTATATTTATAAATAACATGTTTGTGGCATAAAAACGTAGTAGGGGTTATTTCAAGCTTCTAAGCCTAACTTTATATATTTTTCGGATAAATACACACATATATTGAGAAAATAAATGTTGATATATATATAAATAAAAATTAAATGTGTTCACATTAGGCTATATCTGTGTTCCGTGAGAATTTTTGAATGATTTCTCAACACCAATATAAATATATTTATTTCTATTAATTAAAATAGGAATTAACTTCCTCAATCCTAAAAAAATAACGGCGAATTATATATATATATAAAGAGACAAAGGTCGCCTCTCCCGTCAAAACAGACATCAAAACTAGACTCCATCTATTGACCGTCGCCGCAACTAGCGGCCTCGAGTCGATGACAAAGCCTAGGTCTCTAGGTGGACGCTTTTCAATTTGCCAAAGCTGGTGTTGTGATTTTGTCACCGACCCGAGGCCGCTAGTTGCGGCGACAGTCAATAGATGGAGTCTAGTTTTGACGTCTATTTTGACGGGAGAGGCGACCTTTGTCTCTTTAGATCAATATCCTCCCGGAAAAATTTCCATCTATATATATATATAATTCTACTTTATGGTTCAGTAATAGCTTGCTATACTGACATTATACTCTCAATTCGACATTTTCTATAACTTTCCTTAAATATTATAAAAACTTTATATACATATACATATACCCCCTTTACCAAACATTTATACTATTATCTTCAGCCTATACATTTTCACGAGAAAAACAATAGTTTATAATATCTTCACATGGTAATAGCCTATAACTGATAACTTCTCAAAAAAGAGCGATTTTTAAAATTATTATTATCCTTAGTACACGTGGTACAGGCCATGATAATCATGGTGGGTAGAAGTAGGCAACTGCTTTTACTTTAAGTGCACCATATGTCTACACATGTGAAAAAGCAGTTCGACTTTTGCACTTACAAATGTACCAGAGCCCTGTTTGGTTTTACTTGCTGGTGGGAGGAAGGATTTGTGAATACATAAATCAACATGATACATTAGCGCGTCATCTGTTATGCAAATTTGAAACTATTATAGACGCCTAGGATTCTTTTTTAATATATATAAACAATTATCTACTGCCCTTACTGCAATGAAAAAAAATAATGGGAGAGCCTGACTCATCAGTGGTGAACCCTCCCAGCGGTTTCGCCAGTTTAATCTATCAAACCGCTGTTATATTGCATTTTTCGGCTTTCCGAAAACCGATAACAGCGGTATGGTAGATTAAACTGGCGAAACCGCTGGAAGGGTTCCTCACTGATGAGCCAGGCACTCCCATTAATTTTTCATTGCAGTAAGGGTACTTGATAATTGTTTATATATATATATAAGAATCCTACGCGTCTATAATAGTTTCGGATTCATATAAATCAATAAAATAAACATATTTGCGTGTTCTGAAAATAGAACAATCCATACTTAAGTCATTAGATAGTAAAAAGGCATATATATAATTGAATTTAAAAAAGTTATTTGCCAATATTTCGACTGGCTGAAAGCCAACATTTATGAAGGCATTACCTGTTTGCATAAGCAAACTATGCGGCGCTGAGTTTGTGTATACAAATATGTAACGCCTCGATAAAGGTTGGCTTTCAGCCAACCGAAATATTGGCAAATAAATCTTTTATTCAATCTAAAATATGCCTTTTTACTATCTAATGATTTGCGTGTGTTATAGATATATCTAGAGAGGGAAAAAACAACTAAATTTAGTTTTTTTTTAATGATAAATGTGTTGAAAGTGTCAACGAGCTAGCCAGCCAATCAGAGTACAAGGGTATGACGTAATTAAGAGATCACGTGGTGTCATGAGGCGGACCGTTAGAACTCTCTTGCTGTAATCCCCAGATCAACATGCGGGTCGTCGAGTAATTGAACGCTTCTGTGAGAATCGTCTGCCTGGAATTCCTACTTTTTTTTTATTTTTGACCATTTTTTTCTTTCTTTCTCACCGTTTAATGTTCTCTTTATTTGACCTATAAGTTGTTGTTATTTTAAAAATATTCATTTCATAATTTTGTGCACGGACTTTTTTTTAATAAAAAAATTAACTTATAAATTATATACTTGTAATTTGATAAAGAGAGAATTTATTTATTTAAATACTTGTAATTTAAATATCTTTTAAACGTATTTTTATTATTAAAGAAAATATCGTTTAAAGTATCATTTTGAATTTAAATAATTCTATTTTTATTTCTATATGAGCCAGGCCTATCTCAATCATTGCAGTGAAGCCAGTAGATAATGGACTTATTTCAAAAAGAAACATACAAACAAAAAAGAAACATACATACAAATAACATATAACAAATGCATACATGTACAAATACATACAAGAAACATACACACTGTGCAATAAATTGATAAAGAGGGAGCAATCTCTCGAAATATTTTGAGAAAAAAAAGTTTTTTTTTTTTCTTTTTCTTACAGACCCAGGTACGCCATTTTTTATAATACATACAAATATTAGATAATAAAAAGACATATATTGGATTTAATAAAATATTTATTTTGCCAATATTTCGGTTAGCTGAACGCCAAACCTTTATCAAGGCATTACATTTTTGTATATACGTTTATACATTTTGTTTATACAAAAATGTAATGCCTCGATAAAGATTTGGCGTTCGCCAACCGAAATATTGGCAAAATAAATATTTTATTCAATCCAATATATGTATTTTTATTATCTAATGAATTAAATATGGATTGTTCTATTTTCAGAACATACAAATATAAAGTGATAGAATGTATTTAGGCGCAAGTATCCCAAGCTGGGATATCACGTCCGTTGTGTCAGATAAGTGTATAGCTTCAATATCTCTCATAACGTGTATTGCAAACTTTGTAGACATTTTCTGGAATTTTAGAGTAATATTCAATATAAAAATTATATTACAACGTATATTTATTTTTTTAATTAAAAAGGCATATATTGGATCAAAATATCATTTATTTTACCAATATTTCAGTTGGCTGAACGCCAACCTTTATCAAGGTGTTGACACACTTTAAAGTGTTATAATACCTTGATAAAGGTTGGCGTTCAGCCAACTGAAATATTGGTAAAATAAATGATATTTTGATCCAATATATGCCTTTTTAATTAAAGATTTATTTATGGATTGCTCTATTTTGAAAGCGTATATATATATATGTGAAAAAACAATAGAAAAAACAAAGATAAGTGGGTCAGGTGTTGATATTAAAAATAAAGAAGGCATATCCTGACCACAAGCACCTGTGCTTTTTAGATGGCAGAGCGCCATCTAGTGGAGCAAAAATAAATTAAACGTTTATTTAACTTGCTCCGTGATATTTGGCCAACCCAATTTCTTGATAAATCAAGAAAAGCCATCCACGAATATATATTGGTTATCTCGTGTGTCTTCAATAAAGGTGAGTGTAAAATCCTTCAGAGTCACTGTCTGAATCCCGATATATACATGGTACAACTTATTAAAGTTTTGTCTATATGCGGGTATTACATTATTACCTATAAAATGTTTTCATAGAGAAATAATACAAACTTAATACAATAGATGTTTGTTACGGAGGGTGTGTGTATGTGGGTTGTGATATATTTTAAAATGTTCATCTTTAATAATTTCATATAAACAACACACATCAGGCGTATGATAAGCTACAACATTCTAGGTGACACCAGTAATGTGTTTGTACGGAGGAAAAAGTAAAGATATTCCTTTTTTTATAAAAAAAAAAGTTCTGAATAAGGCGTTTTATTCGTAAAACTTTTCTGAAATGAATCCTAGAATATTTGAATGTATTAATAAGTTGACTTTCATTTAAGGAAATTATCTAATTTTAGTTTGTAATCCATTTTCGTAATCACACAAAATTATAGAAAAGTCTTTATCTCTTTCAATGCTCCCTAAGGATGTCACCAGACAAGGAGACAGTCCATCTAGAGAGAGAGAGAGATATAAGGATAACCCAGGCCCCTGGAGCGCAAGAAACGCCAACTGCCCGGACTGTCCAGCTAACTAGTAGACACCTCTAGATTATATTTACATAGAGCTAATTGCAGAGAAGTCCTTGTAGATATACGTCGTGTCTTATATAACTGACGAACATATATTATTATTGTAGGGTAGCCTAGTGGACATGGCATCTGCCCGGTAAGCGGAACACGGTGGGTTCGATTTCCATCCCTGGACACTTTTATTTTTCCGTTTATCATTACTCTTCACAATTCACCCTTTCATACCTCATCCAAAAGGTTAGAAATAATCGTTATTTCTCCTTGAAATAAATTTTGAATTTTCGTTGAAAAGAAACACATGCGGGATAGTATTTCAAATTTCGTTTTACAATCACAAGCCGCATTATATTATATTGTATTATATATTATTATCATCATCCTTTCTAGCGCCATATATCGCTCAAAAATATAAATAATTGTGTTTACAACGATACATTTTTAAAATACATGGAATTAATATAATAAAATAAGTAAAGATTCCATGCCTAAGTTTCTTCGACGTTATATATATTTCTCTACAGATCCTGCAATCAACACAAATTCAAAGAGGGAGGGTATGGTTCATCAGTAGTGAATCCCATAGCGGTTTCGCCATTTCAATCTCTTCTTAAGGCGAAACTGCTTGAATTTTTCACCACTATGGTAATATATTTTATCTATATAGTAGCGTTAAAAACAATTATTTATAATTTTCATGAATTAAGATCGTGTTTTTTATAAATACGAATGAGCTGTTCCTTTTATGGAACCGTTCATGAGCTACGTCTGTTAGGAGTTTAGTATATTCCATATCGCAAATCTTTAAAATAATACAGCAGAACTCACCTCCATGATAGGACACTCCCGCTAGAGAACACCTATTTACAAATGACAGTTTTCATTTCCAAAATGACATTTTTACTGATTATCAGCTCTCTGATACTTTGGCTTTGTAACTAGGTGTTGACAGAGAGGTAGTTGTACTGTATTCATACAACTGAAAAATACAAAAGCATTTTGCAAAATGAGTTTCAAAGGAAATAGTGAATTGGGCTGAAAGAAAGGGGCGACAAGGATTCTTTTGTTCATATAATAAGTTAACTGTCCCTACGCACGAGTGTTCAAATAAACAAGGCTGTATTATTTGCATATTTACGCCAATATGTATATATTTGAACCACACATATATTGCATAAATCACCGGCAAATTATGGTTAGCTATGGAACGCCTTATATAGAGTATTGTGTAAATATATAATCACATGCACTCATAGACAAGACTTGAGGAAGTGGAAAGTCTTTGATGTCGCCAGTCGTCTGCTTTTTTGAAGGAGACAGATGTGTCCACACTTAGTTATCTCGTATATCTTCAATAAAGGTCCCTGTAATAGATTTCATAGTTATTGTCTGAATCCAGATATACATGCTAAAAGGTACAACTTCCTTAAGTTTTGTCCATGAGTGTATATAGGAATATTTGTAATTACCATATTTGTATATCTTATGCTTGAATGAAGAATACAAAAAAAAATGTGTCTTTATACTCTATCTATGACGTGTTATTTGGGACGTTAAGTAAGATTAAATTATATATTTAAAAATGGAAGGCACATAACCAACTTAAATTTTACCTATTCACACAACTAATTTACATATTTCCACGTTGTACATATTTACCATTACTATCATCTTTGGAGAGCTTCTTAAAGTCCAATGTCATCAGGCTAGAACATCACGCGAATTATAAAAGTGGAAAACGTCCGTTTTTATTATCCGGTTTATTGGCGAGAGAATATAATTTTTTTTTCCTTAATTAATTATTCCGTATTAACATAAGAAAGTAATTATAGCTCGAATTGAAATTTTAATGAATTTTTTAGCTATAAAATCATTTAAAAAGGATGAAGAAATATGTTAAAGTGTATAATGAAATCGTTAACTATGCCATCGTATATCGGGGGCATCATTTTGAATCATATGATATATGATCATAGTTATATAGCACTATGTGTTATTGATATTATATATGTATATTTCATTGCCTCTTATGCTATTATTTATGCAACTCAATATGCAAATATGTAAACTATTGAGGGAACATATAATGGTTATAAATTCTCTTAAATCTTTTGATATATATATTGTTTAAGTGTTAAACAGCGCGTTATATTTGATGATAAAATAATATTTAAAATATATGTTGTACTACGAAATAATATTTCTAATTACCTTTTTATAATATATATATGTCGTATATTAGAGAATTATATATATATGTCGTATATCAGCATTATCAAACTACCTACAAGATATAGTCAGTCACTGGTCAAAATTGTGATTTTTCAATGATTTTAATTTATAACACGATATCAATTTGCATATAATAATATGTAAAATATGTATGTGAATTGAAATAAATATTTCAAAAGAATGGGCGTATATAGAACATTTAAAAACCAACATATATTCAACGTTGGAGAAATGACTGCATAGAGAAAGAATTGGCACTTATCATTAAGGCAAAAGAAACGATAACATTGGTCAAACCCATATACCCGATATTATTTTTTAAAGAAACGTTCTGTAAATAGAAGCAAGAGATGATGATGATGACGGAGCGATATTTCCTGGGCAGACGCCGGACTAGAGCAGCGCCAGCCAACAGACGATAGTCCCGAACGTGAGGATAACGACCGTGGCGGCGCTGGTGTCTACACACATAGTTACATATTCAGTTACACTGTTGCATAGACAACAAGGTAGAGGTTATAAGCTTGTTTTGAAAATATTAGGATTTTAGATATTTCAACACACAAAACGCGATATCCCCAGCTAGGGATAATTGCGTCAATGATTTTTAGCCAAGGTATTGTGGTCTAATCGCTGATCTGGTTGAAAGCATTCCACCTAATAGATAACATATTGTGCCTATATATATTCTAAACGCATAGACATCTATTTTGCATATTCCTAAAGATTCCATTTATTGGGAGATCTCGGGACAAGCTCACAGATTCACTAATCTATCTTACATTGTTTACATACAAGTCATTATGAAGTTTTTAACCTTAGTTTAGATTAGAATAGTTTAGGGGTCGGCAAACCTTTGAGTAGGAAGAGTCAAAAATTTCAATTTACAAAATTCTTTTAAATCTTTTGATATGTATATATATATTGTTGAAGTCTTAAACAGTGTTATTTGAAAAGAAGTAATGTGTATAATATGTTGTACTACGAAATAATATTTCTAATTACCTTTTTATAACATATATATATGATATAGAGATATCTGTTTATAAATATATTAGAGAATTATATATTAGGCCTCGTTGTCAAAGTCTCGATCAGCAATATCAAACTAGCTACAGAATCAGATATAGTCAGTCACTGGTCAAAATTGTGGTAATTGAGCCACAAAATATTTTCTTACCAACATTAAATAGTACTCGCATAAATAATATTTACATATGGAACTATATAAATAGCTTCACATCCAAAGAGCCGCTCGTGAGCCACCGCAGTTTGCCGACCTCTGGACTAGGTTAAGGTTAGGGTTGGTAAATCAGCAAGCTTACACACGGTTTGTTCTAGATGTTTTGTAATCTGGTTGTCGCAAGTTAAAATCAACATTAAATATATATTTATATGTAATTCTACTGTCCTCAAAGCTTATGTCCACAATTCATTCAAAATACCCATTCCTAGCATTAGTATCACTATAAAAGGAAGATCGAAAAATGTAATATAACAGCCGTATGGTAGAAACTTGCGAAACCGCTGGGAAGGTTCACCACTGATGAGCCAGGCCCTCCCATTAATGTTTCTATTGCAGTAAGGGCAGTGGAAAATTTTTAATTTCAAAAAGAATCTTACGCGTCTATAATAGTTTCAAATGTTCATCAACATTAAAACTTCTAACAGACGCTGTAACGTGTGTTGATAGTCAGTGTTGTTCACCACAGGATGACATGGCTTCTTACATTCTTTCAAGCATAGTTCATTAAATGAATAAAATACTGTATATTCAATATACGTATTACAACCAGGTTATAAGGTTTATCCTTCAATCATGTCACCAAATACCCTTAGAATTCAACGCTGAATTGGAATATATGTTGTCGTTTAGATCAGGCATGAGCGCGTGAATGACATCTGAGTATCACGCCGAGACATAACAAGACTGACAGAGAGTTACCTCCACTATAACTGACGTAGTTCTGGTTGTACTCTTTCTCTTCGTACTTGGAAATGAGTTCGTTCCCTGCAACATCCATTGTATACGTCAGTACATCTCGTACAGTACAAATATCATTGAGGGTAAGGTTCACAGTACAATGACATTTATCAATTTATCAGTTTTCAAAAAAATGAATATAAGCAAAAGTATTTTTAAACTTAATTTTATTGATGTTATGTGGCGCTGGGTTTGTTGTTGACACACATTAATATTACCACGTGGAAAATTAGGGAAGACAAACTTCGGGTTCACAGAAATTTATTTCGGGGCAAGAACAAACTATGAATGATAAACAAAAGATAAGCAAAAGAGGGAAGTGTACAGAGTATAGCAAAATATAAACATAAAAAATAATACTCTGCTAATAAAATAATAAATACCTTGTTACAATATGTTATAACACCTTGATAAAGGTTGGCGTTCAGCCAACTGAAATATTGGTAAAATAAATGATATTGTGATCCGATATATGTATTTTTAAAATTTTACACAAATAAATTTACTGGCAATGCGTTTCTTTTTTAAATCTCTACAGACCTTACTGCAATGATATGATTTAATGAATGAGAGGGCTTGGCTCATCAGTAGTGAACCCTCTCAGCGGTTTCGCCAAATAACCGCTGAGAGGGTTCACTACTGATGAGCCAAGCCCTCTCATTCATTAAATCATATCATTGCAGTAAGGTCTGTAGAGATTTAAAAAAGAAACGCATTGCCAGTAAATTTATTTGTGTAAAATTTTAACGATAGAGGGCAATAAAATTTAATTTACTAATATGTATATATAGGTAAAGGCCTCTATCTACCTGAACGTTGATTCAGATTTGTTCCACAATATTTAGACACTCCAAAATGTTGGTCGTTGAGGTACAGTCTACACCACGCTAACAAGGCCCAACAGCCCGAAACGCGTACGTGGTAAGCTTTTCTTGATTTATCAATAAAATGTATTAGCTAACTATTATGAAACAAACCTGAATCAACATTTAGTTAATATTTATTCCATTAGATGGCGGGCGCTCTGCCCATTTAAAATGTTCTAGTGCGCGGTCAGGATATGCCCTTTTTACTTTACCTATATTTGCATATGTGCGTGTGTTTGCATAGATATTTAGCTGGTCGTACATGGTACGGAAAGTTTCAAATAGAAATTAACACTTGAAAAGTACGACTTTTGTAAATTGGGTCTGTATAGTAGAAATTGGAAGTGTGGTCTTACGTCGGTAAAATGTAGCATTACAGAATAGAATGTCTAAAACTCTTAAAATATAGCTATTAAAAAATAGCATTGTATGAGAGTCAAAATTAGAATATGGCAAAAACTAAATAAAACGGCTAAAAAACTTGTTTATTGTGATCAATAACAACAACAAATATTTTTCGATTCCACGTTCGTGTATTTAATTTAATATCTCTATGTAACCATTTAGCTAAGAAAACATTGTACACTAATTGGTTGATGACCTAAACTCCGATTGGCTGATAAAGATCACGTGACACACAGTATAAGTCAGAAAATTAAGGCGTAGCGAGTATTCCTTCTTGGAAGTGAAATGTGAAACTCAATATTTTTCATTAAAAGATTTATCCGTTTTAAAAAAAAGAAACAAAAATAAAAAATCCTTCGAGAAATAAAGGAAGTGGATTATTTTGTTTTCTAGAAAATAAACATATTTATTCACAGAATATTTCCCCAATTCGGTTTAAAACAAGAAGATAAAGGTAATATTGTCGGAGACAACCACTTTAATCCAATATAGAAATATCTCCGGTGTTATGCAACTCGGTTATGCAACAACCGTAACTTGACCGTTCACTGCTGTCACCAGCGTAAACAACATTTCGATAAATTCAACCGAGATTGCACAACTCGTAGGATGTTATGAAGCAGTCACTGTACTGATGAGGGTCATAGCTCCGAAACCATGGTAAACAGCTTGTTGACTATTGTTTGAATCTATCAGAACTGGTGTTGCAGCTTATTCGTTGATCTGAATTTAAGCATTCCATGCAAATAAGTTTGAGAAAAATCCATAGTTGCACTTTTTATTATATATAAAATGAAAGGATTTAAAAGCACGAATGTTTCTTTTATACACAATACAAACTTTACTTTACACAATACAAATATATTGGGAGGGCTTGGCTCATCAGTGGTGAACCCTCCTAGCGGTTTCGCCCTCCCAATATATTTGTTTCTGTTAGATATGTGAAATTTATAGAGTCGTTGTTTCATCCCAAGTTGACCTTCGGCACATGTACACTGAGGCGGCGCCACCATATACCATGTGTGACGTCACTACCTACCTACTCCTTCTTGCCTGCTGCTGACTGATTACAACTGTCATTCTATCGCTCTTTTGATTTTCTCTAAACTTGTATAACCAATAAATCAATTGGCACTCTGCTTTAACGAGTCATTCGTTAATATTTCCAATAGTTTCATCGCAGTAAGGACAGTAGAAGTTTGTATTATGTATAAAAGAAACATTCGTGCTTTTATATCCTTTCATTTTATATGTATAGATGGCGCCTTATTGCTTTGTGTCACTTTTTTATTATAAATAAGTGAAATATGCTATTATATTCGTCCGTATACATTCTCCTCCTACAGAATCTATTTCCATATTTACCAAAATATGCAAATATATATTCTTTCATCCAAATTATCTTTAATTTATTAGAGATGTCCCCCTATTTTTTAAAAAAAGGAAATTTCTCTGAATAATATCTGGATATAAAATTCTGTATAAACAACAATAAATTCCAAGAAAATAGTTTTTCCAACATTCCAGGATAATCCATTCACACACAAATGAAATTAAATAAGTAAAAAAAATCCTAATATGGAAGATTGAATTAAGCCCACCACATGTCGTGTCAAATTTTATAAAAGTTTCTTGCAAATATTTTTAAATATGATTTTTATATATCTATATATCAATTTCTCATCTAGACTACATAAAAAACAGAACATCAAATACGATAATGTATGTTTTGATTAAATTAAACGAAAAGGAAAATGTTTTAATAAATATATAGTAAGACATATTTACATATTATTCTTTATTATATGGGGGGGAGAAGTCCGAAAACACCTCCCTGTGGTCCCCCCTGGACCCTTGGAATATTCGACCAAATTCTGGTTCGTTTCCAAGGTAACTAACGTGGCAACGGCACCCATTTTCCAATGAAGAGCAAGATAGTGGATATTGCTGCTGCTGTGATGGAGATGCATGGAGACATCTGACACTCTTCTTTGGACACGACAACAACAACATATTCTCTATTATTCCTTGTACACGTGTGGTACACAGGCCATGATAATCATGATGGGTAGTTAGCGAATGCTTTTACTGTAAGTACACCATATGTGTACTCTATGTAGAAAACAGTTCGACTTTTCCAATTACAAGAGTGTCAGAGCCCCGTTTGGTTACTAGCACTCACTGGTGGGGTTGAACTTCTGCAAGAATCAGAAGCAATGAGGCAATGTGTTTTTCAGAAATAAAAAGTGTTCAATGCGGGATTCTATCCCGTGTTTATACTACCCACCTTCACCAACCCTCCAATATAAATATATGTCGAATCCTGTCAACCTTCTTTCTTTAGCTGTGGTATTTCGGTGGCCTGGTTTGTTGTATTGAGTCGTGGGGAAAGATGATGATTGCGCAGTCGTGATGGTGGTGAGTGGTAAGGCACACAGAGACGACTCAAAGGGGAATCCGAGGCATCAGAGAGAGGGAACGGAGAGACCAAGTAGCGGCCGGCGGGCCATCCACCCCGTTCACAAAGACTTTCTAACGAGCTGTGTGCTATCTTGCGTCTGCTGATCTGACTAACTGCTGCGGGGTAAGCCCCTTTTATATGCTCAAGTGTTACGTCGCCGGACGTCTGGCGCCGTGGCGACAGCGGGACGCTTGACCTTATTTGGCTGCGGGTAAGCCCTGTTACGTCATTTTATTGGCGCCGCGTTGACGGGGCGGTTGACCTCATTGTCTGCGGGATAAGCCCCTTTTGGTTTCTACGTTCCCTCTAGATGTACCTCTTTATTTAATTGAACACTCAAAAACGATACATACAGAGTTAAATTGATTAAAGGAGGATTGGGTAAAATGATTAAAAGTCCATATTAGATTAGGGGGTGTAAGAAGAGGTGATGAGTATTTACCCAGGTGTTTATAATTCTTAAATTACCACATATATATATGAAAAAATAATAGAAAAAAAAATCAGGGAACAGGCTAAATCAATGTTTAGTTTATTTCTGTTCCACTAGATGGCGCTCTGCCATCTGTAAAACACATATGCTCCTGGTCAGGATATGCCTTTTTTATTTTCAAATATATATATATATTGAAAAGGCAAAAATTAATATTTCAATTATGTAGAGGTTTGAGATAGAAGTCTATAGATGACTATCTAAACCAAAATCTAACAGAAAAACGGAATTATAATGTTATTTTTTTTTATAAAACACAACGAGAATATTAAAATAGTTATTGGCTTCAAAAAGTTAAAAAATATATTTTTTCTCAAAAAGGGTTATTTAACTCCTTCTCAACAAAAATGTTTCAAACGTCTTAAAAATGAATTAAAATCCACGAAAAAGGTAAAAATTCAGAAAACTGAAACTTTGATTTTTTTCGGGAACAAAAGTGAAAAAAGTTATTACAAATATGTGGTTAATAGATGAAAATTTCTCTTTTTCCGTGTAAGGAAATCTTATATTTGTTTTAACGCTTCGCTTAAAAGAGTTTTTGGCAAAGCTGAAAGTAAATATGGTAAAAGTTTAAAAAAAAAGAAATATTGAGTTTAAATTTCGCTCAAATGAATACTTTATTCACAAATGAAAAACTTGAAATTTCTACTATGCATAAGTTAACGTTTGCATATGTGCGGTTAAGCAAGAAAATATGTAAATTTGGAAAGTTCTGTGAAATATTATTTTTTAATTAATAAAATATGTATATATATGGCAACGAAGTAAAAAGTATCGAAGTAAATTCAAAGAGATTGTGAAATATTTATTGTAATTAAAAATCTATTAGGAGAGAAATTGTTCTAAAAAATAGATGATTTTATAATAGAGCCTTTAAAAACTTGAATAAATTGCTTTTTGAAAAAAAATCATTTTGGGGTAATATGCTGAATAGAATAGTTTTGTTTCATTAAATGGTATTTTATATGATGTACTATATATGTATATATGTTGTAAAAAATGATATTTCTGCTGATTTTTGATTATCTTGAGGATTATGCTATGGTAATGGAGTCGTGATTAATCTTGAAAGTATAATAATAAAAATAGTTTTGATCAGTGATTGCTTTAATTGAGCTAAAGGAATATATAAAAACATAATTTGATAAAAGTACTGCCTGTCTTTAGGCGTAAGAATAAAGAAACAAAAGATTATTCACATAATAACATAAGGTTTTAGCCGGCCATCAGGAAACAACAACAATAGAGTTTATATAGTGAAAACGGCGACCTCTGGTGGTCGATTTAACAGAGTATTTTATCTATGAAATATATTTGAAAAACATATTTTTACATAACATATATATATGTCATAATTTGCCTAATGCCCAAGAGATATAATTTATTTTCGCCATAATTAGAATGTTAAAATGTAAATATAAATTCACCCATCTATAAATACACTGTACAAAATAAACGTGGGAGCCAGCGCGGACGAATGCTATGGCACGCTGCGTGTGCGCGCGCTCACGAGTGTGGAACAAGTTCTTTTTCGAAGCTTACATGCATAACGGTTGCACCCTTCCATTCGACCACGTCATATACGACATATATATATAGAACTCCCTTTAAAATGCATTAAAACAGTACATTTTGGGCTGTCACCCCAGTAGATTCTCTTAGCCACAATATCGTAAAATGCCTTTATATTTTAAATGATAAAAAGTATATATATATATAAACTCTGAGAAACTAACTAAATATTAAAATTCTAGAAAATACTATAATATAAAATTTTCAAATGGAAAATTAAACTACCAAAAAAAAAAAAAGAACCAGGTATGTAAAAAGGAAAACGTGAAAATGTGTGTTATCCCACTTATAGTGCCGCCCAACGTGGGGTCGACATATATTCCCCAATTAAAGTCGCCATTACTCCGCGCTGTAATTATTGCAATTAGAATGAAAGATATGCCCGAAAATTACCCCATTACTGTCTGCATGAAGCTTTCTTTAATAGCGTTTTAAATCCGTAATAAAAATTTAAAAAGGAATTTTTTAGTCTTTGTCTCCCCATTTAGGGATTTTCTTTTCAACGATAGGAAGTTAAAAATTGGAAGGTGAGATAATATTATCGTTATTGCTGGAGGTTTTAAACGGGGACTTTATGGTGATGCAAATTGTGCATCAAAAATGCAAACATTGGGCGAAAGCAGATTTCAAATTAAAAGTAGAAATAACTAATAAATAATTGAAATATCCCCCTATATATATCACGACATTTGTTAAAAAAGAATTGTTTTTCAGGAATGTTTCTTACTAAGTGCAGTAGTTTGGTAAAAAATTGAAAATATTTATTATCTCAAGTAGTTTCTTTTTAACCCTTGGGTAAAATATGTCACAATCCATATAGAATTTGTTGAGTTAATCCTATATTATTATGAATGATATGAATAAAGTCCAATGTTTTTACATTGTCTTTAAGAACTAACTAAAAGAAAAACATATTAATTTAAAAGAAGACAATGGCGCCGTAAAAAATAATGGTCAAATACTTATATATATAAACAAAATTGAATATAATAAAATATCGAATATTTAAAAAATTATAATATATATATATGTGACCGGTTAGGCGTATATGTAATTATGTAAATATGAACTGAAACCTATCTTCAGGTCACCAAAAAGGTTTTGTCTTTCAGTAAATAAAATATGTAAATATTATCCTTATTGATTTCTTCCCTCTCCAAATAGGCGCTATATAAATATATATAGTTACAAAACATATAAAAGTTGCATATCCATGTATGTGGCGTCTCTTCCTTTTTTTACCAGGGTGATGAACATAATGCATCGTTCTAATGTATAATCACATGCCTCTCTAGGTACATATATATATATATATATGACAATATAGTGGTAAATGATGTGGTGAGGTGAGAAATAATCACACGACGAGTTGTTAGAGCAAAAAATCCAGGCAGCCAGCCGAGAGAGAAAGAGGTGGCGAGTGAGACGTTATCTGCTGAACGACTGTTTTCCCTGTGTACACAAGCGGGGCTAACAAAAGATTAGACGCCAGGTGTTGACGCCCCCCTCAGGAATGTGGCCAAAAAATGGTCGTAAGTTAGTTTTCTAAAGTGTCTCGCTTTAGCTGTCCATTTCTCTCTCGTTGGCTGTTGGTTTGTTTTATTAATCCTGGAAGAGCATATATTATGACATATGGCCCCCGTTGAAGAAGGCTGAACATGGTTTAAGTATATTTAAAGCTGGAGAAGTCAGGAATAGAGAAAATAATTTTACAGTTAAAATTAGTTAAGGTAATGGTGACATAGTTTTATGTAAATAAAATATTGTATAGTACACAAGTAAATATTATTTACAAGCAGTTTTACAACACCGGGGAGTTTGACATTTAAGGAAATCTTTGAAAATATCAAGGTTATAAAAAGCTATATACAACAAAATCTAATGTACTATAAGGGAAGTGATATGGAGGAGTGTGAACAACGAGAAGAAGAGTCACATACATATGGTGAAATTCTGAAGATCATTAAGACTTGGGAACTCTACACTTTAAGATATTTTTCAGGCGGACATGGCAAGGGGAAACTTGTCATGGGCTTTCTATGCTATAAGTGTAGAGTACGAGAAATGAGATTGAGGTTGACAATTGTGTGAGCTCAGGACTGCGGTAAATATAAAACTACATACAATGTTAGAATTTCGGCGAACAGAGCGAGGGGAAACTTGCTTTGGGCCAATCTAACTTATCTATGTAGCTACTTGTGTAGCGAGTCCGAGGGGAAAAGTCCCGTGTGTAGGTGAGGAAGTCGAATGGACTTATATTTAATTTTCGAAGATAAAATAGTTCTAGATGCAAAGGTAGAATATAGGCGGACAGAGCGAGGGGAAACTTGCTTTGGGCCACTCTACCTTAATTATTTAGATACTACTGGGTTCGTAAAGTCTTGTTGTCAGGTTAGTAATTGGTAAAGATTTCAGGGGATAAGCGGTTCAAATATCTTTGATCATCTTGATTGTAAGGGTAGTCATGTTGCTTTCTTGAGTTAATAGCCGTTTTAGTATGGATTAGAGTGTTATTGAAGTGTTTATATGGGAAATTGATGGTATTTTTGGGTTGGTCTCGATCATTTACGGGCGGTGAAATAAATTGTTCGTTTTCCGTATAGTGTTTTAATTTGTTGACATGAATTGTATCTGTCTCACGACTTAGAGGTCGGTTGGAGCGGTTAATCCGTACGATTTGAGGGGAAATTATCTCCAGTATTTCATAAGGTCCTGAGAAGAAAGGTGCTAGTTTACCAGTGTCTGGGTGGTGGTATGTTTTTGCCAAAACGAGATCGCCCACTTCAAAATCGGAAGCTCTATGTGTTTGGTCGAATCTCGCTTTGTCGCGTAAGTGTCGTTCGTGTGTCCTTTGATAAGCCAATTCTCTGGCGTCGTCGATTTTTGGGTAGTTTTGTACATGCTCGGATAGTTGTAGCGGGAAACTACCTAACAAAAGGTATGACGGTGGAAACCCGGTCACAGAATGTGGGGTATGGTTATAAGCCTGAAGGACCTGAGGTAGTAGTTTGGTCCAGGCCGTCTTAGGTTGTTGGAGGCTCAACAGTTTAAGTTTGCCAGTAATCGTGGCGTTTAGTCGTTCACTTAATCCGTTGGCCTGAGGGTTGTTGCTTGTCGTGAGAAGTTGGCCAATGTTATGTCTAATCAAAAATCTACGAAATTTCGGAGAGGTGAAGGCAGGAGCTCTATCCGTCAAAAGTCGTTTAGGAGAACCAAACTGCATCACCTTTTTAATCACTTGGGTATAGGTGAGAATGCTGGTGGACCGCGATGGAAATGCCCACGCGTACCGTGTGGCATGGTCCACTACGACATGTAAGCAGGTCTGAGAATTTCCATATTTCGCGAATCCAGAAATAGTATCTAGTGACACTAGTTCGTACGGCAGGACCGCTGGGGGGAGTTGTCCCAATTCTCCGTAGATAGGTCCTTTTGGTGGTTTGACCAATTGGCATACTGAACAGGTTCTTACATGTGTCCTGATGTCATTTGTCATGCCGTCCCAATAGTATTGGGCTGCGATCAGTCTGGTCATCTGCGAAATGCCGGGGTGATTGAAATCGCGATGGGCTCGTTGTAGTAGGGTGCCACGGAGTGATGGTGGAACAATTATTTTAGTGACACCCCGTCGTATGATGGTCATAAGGTCCTTGTCGTTGAGGATATACCTTGTGTCCCTCCGTAATTCGCCCTGATGATCTTTTATTTGACCTGTGGATAGGAATCCGCAGAAAGGGTTACGGGAGAGTAGGTCCGCCTCGTACTGACGCGAGCCCTTGAGGTATTTGACCTCATAGTCGTAAGCTGAGAGTCGAAGGCTCCAACGAAAGAGGCGTCCGGTGGGGTCTTTTATGGTCTTTAGCCATTGTAAGGCGTGATGATCCGAGTAGATGACAAACCTTGTACCTAGGAGGTACACTCGGAATTTGTCAACGCACTCTACAATGGCTAAGCACTCCAGTTCAGATATAGTGTAATTACGCTCATAGGAACGCAACGCGCGACTGTAATATTGTACAGGGTAGATGTTACCGTCAGGATGTACTTGTTTGAGTACACCTGCGATGCCCTGCGTGGAAGCGTCGCAATAGACCTGGCATGGGAGCCCTTCTTGAAATAGATGTAACACAGGTTGTGTTGCGAGGTGTTGCTTCAATTTATCAAAGGCTTGTTGACAATTCGGGCTCCAAAGCCATTTGGCGTTCTTTTTTAGTAATTGATTTAAGGGGTGGCGAAGTCTAGCATATTCTGGGATGAATTTATGATATACGTTGACGGCTCCTAAAAATGATTGTAGGGTTTTAACGTTGATAGGAGTTCTAATAGCGTTGATGATTTCGGTATTTTTAATATTAGGTGTGTAAGTCCCTGCGGTGATGTGGTAGCCGAGAAAATCTATTTCATTTTGATAAAAATTACATTTTTTAAGGTTAAGTTGGAGATTTTCCTCTAAACAGAATTTAAAGAAAAGTCGAAGGTGCGTAAGGTGTTGTTCTGAGGAGTCAGAAAAAATAACGAAGTCGTCATAATAATGGGCTATGAAAGAGAGGTGGTGTTTGTGGATCAACTGGGTAATCACACGTTCGAAAATTTGGGGTGCTGATTTGAACCCAAAGGGTAAGCGTTTGAAATTATATTGCCCTTGTTGAGTCACGAAAGAGAGTAGTGGTTGACTCTCCTCCGCGATGGGGATTTGATAGTATGCATTGCTTATGTCAACGGTGCTAAATACTCTGGCTTTCGACAGGTTATCCAGTACCGTTTCTATCAATGGCAAAGGATGCAAATCTGAGGGTACTAGTTCGTTCACGCGACGGAAGTCAATGCAGAGACGCATGGTGTTATCGCGTTTGCGAACGAGTGTCACAGGAGAGGAATATGGGCTAGAGGACGGGGTGATTATGTCATGTTTTAGAAGTTGAGATATCTGGTCCTGAATTTCCTTCTGGTAGGCATAGGGAGTTCGGTATGGTCGGAGGGAAATAACCTTATCGGAAATAATTTTGAGTTTTACAGGGGTTATGTTGAGTGGTAATACATTCAATTTATTGATAGGGAAAATATCTTTAAAAGAATACAATAATTGCTGATAAGGGATAGTCAGTTCTGGGCGTTGTTCGATAAATTCTTTAATCATTAATTCTCTAGAGGCGCATGGGTTGGTAGGAAGGCTATTAAGGTTGTAAGGGTGAGAGGGGCATTCAGGGGAAGGTTGATAAATATTACTAAGGGTTGTTTGTAAGTAAGGCTCACGTGGAGGTTGAAAATCGTCAACGCCTAAGTTAACCGAGTGAATTATGGGTCGTTTAGGGTTAGAAGTTATTATTCGCGAGCCGTGCTTACAAGTGGGAAGGTCACATACAAAATGGTACAAATGTTTAGGTACTGGAACACTATTTTGAAGTATCAATTGATTATGAAAATCTATTGTTAATCTTAAAAATTGCATAACATGAATAGATAGGATACCATGTTCAAGGGGTGAATTTAAAATATAAAATGTTTCATTAAAATTAAAATTATTAAATTGTATTGGTAAGGTAACTAATCCGATTGGTTTGGCATGACTAGATATAGTACGGATAATAACATCATTAATAGGGGTGGAACAAATGAAACTATTAACATTTTTAATATATTCAAATTGGTTTAAACTAATTATGGAAACATTGGCTCCAGAGTCAATTAGGAATGGCATCTTTAAAGAATGAATGATAGGGGTTAAAATAATTGCACTTACAGGAATATGCTGGTTTAGGGTGCAGGTAGGTTCATTGAGCTTCGGAGGAGTTCTGCTGCCGAAGCTGGCATTACTTGGTTTCTCCCGAGCTCGTCGTTGCTGCGGTCTCGTAGACACCTGCAGGCCCAGTCGATCTTTGGGGTTGCTCGACGCTGTGGACCGCAGGTGTAAAGGTCCGAAAAGTCCGCTGGTAGGGCCCTCGCTGCTGACACTGTGCGTGCCAGTGTTGTCCGCCACAGTAACGGCAAGGATATGGTGGGGTCTTGTCCACGGCGGTGGAAGGTGTTCTGCTCTGGCGCGGTGATCGTTGTTGGGCAGCTTTAGTGCTGGTGTTATCCCCTTCGTAGGTCAGCTGTTGGGCTAAGCACAACCATTCTTCTGGTCCCGAGGGTTGTGCCATCTTTAAAAGGTTGCCATAGTTACGTGGCACACCGTTGGATAGTGCTTGCACGATGGCACTCTTAGGGAGGTTGATCGCCAATCCTATTCGGACCTTGTTCTTGTAGTAGGTCTCGATGTCGGCCATCGACGTGCATTTAAGTTCATAGAACTCTTGAAGGGTGAAGCTAGGGCGTCGGGGATAGACGGCGCAGAGTGACTCTTTGACCTCTTCATAAGTCTTATTGAGTAGCGCTAAGTCTTGTGCAATTTTGCGAGGTTCGCCTCTGAGTGATGATAGAGCCTTTCGAGCTTGGCGTGCTGGCTCTAAGTTGTGGAAGTTCGGCTGAGACTCAAGTTGTGAGAAGAAGTGTGCGGCAGGTTCATCTCCGTCGTAGGTGATTGTTTCTTCAGACTCACGGTTTAAAAGTTGGTCGAGACAGAGGGTGAGAGTTCGAAGGGAAGCGGCTACAGTAGAGTCGGTCGTTGGTTCTTGTGGAACTTGGTTGTGGGTTTGTTCGATCATCGTGGTATTGCTTCTTGTTTTCTTCATACTCTGGTATATGAGGGATTTGTTTCCCGGTCAGATCTAATCCTGTCGACTTTTCAATGTGACAATATAGTGGTAAATGATGTGGTGAGGTGAGAAATAATCACACGACGAGTTGTTAGAGCAAAAAATCCAGGCAGCCAGCCGAGAGAGAAAGAGGTGGCGAGTGAGACGTTATCTGCTGAACGACTGTTTTCCCTGTGTACACAAGCGGGGCTAACAAAAGATTAGTCGCCAGGTGTTGACGCCCCCCTCAGGAATGTGGCCAAAAAATGGTCGTAAGTTAGTTTTCTAAAGTGTCTCGCTTTAGCTGTCCATTTCTCTCTCGTTGGCTGTTGGTTTGTTTTATTAATCCTGGAAGAGCATATATTATGACATATGTATATATATGTTTATTGTCAATACGCCATTATATAAAGGATGGTATCGATTATATTCTGTTACATATTCTATCTCATCATCGTATGGACAGATCTAACAAAGAGAGAAGTATAAAATCACTTCAAAGCCATCTTCACCATTTATATTGTGGATTATTGTAAATCATTATTAGGGAGCTATCAAAGATACTATATCGCACGTTGCCTAGTAACTTGTAAAATTTCAATAACACATGCGCCCTTCCGATTGTTATACCATCGCCTATTAATCCATATATGTGGTATATATTGTATAAATGAGGACAAAAGAAAGGTACTAAGTATGTTTTGTTGACTGTACGCCATATATACATGTGGGGGTTTGCGAGCAGTCGTGGTAATGATGTGGCAAGGGGTAAGAACGCACACAGAAGGCACGATTCAGAAACAAACACACGTCAGGAACAAGAGGAAAGAGAATGCCAGAGGACCACCCTGGGAACCACCGATGTGGGGTTGACCTCCGTGAGAACTGTCTCCCAATCATCAAATCCAGAGAGGCGGTTTTAAATTCTTCTCAATAAGTTCAATTAGTCCCAAGGTGGGTGAGACAGGGAGTTCCCGGAAATGTTTGTTTTTAGAAGGTCACCCACAGGGTTGTTCTGACCAGGGAATTTTCCCATTCCTTATACTCCCACACAGGCTAAAATATTATAGCATAAATATATAAGTTTGATAGATTCGCTTTCCAAGTATCTATAGCGATATGTGTGGAGACTTACCTATGAAGGGCTGGCCAATCACTTCAGGAGCCTGGGTGGGGGCAGTCTCCACCTCTGGACATCAGCATATACTCAACCACAACATATCCATATAGTATAGCAGTATATTCACATAAGATGTTAGTATAATATATATATGATGTGAGCAAATGTACATAGTATGTCGGGAAACGCACATAAAATGTAGATATTTGTGAATATAACAAAAAAGGTATATTCATGTACCTAGAGAGACATATTTATGTATCGTTCTGATGTATGGGAGACTCTAGGTGCATATGTAAATATATCATCATAATTTTGAGATATGCACATATGTAAGTATATGCGTACAAATGTTAGCATATGCAATTAGGTCATCAATCTGTGCGCACAGGATATAATTAGATGCGCTTAATGTGCTGAAAATTACACATAAAACATCGGAATATTGAATGTGCCAGCACTTTCATGCATAATTTGGATATATGCACATAGGTTGTTAGTGTATGCACACATGAGTGAATGCACATAATTTGTTTGTAAATACACTTTAATATAGGCATCGGTAAAATATGTCAGCCCAAGTAAAACTATTTGAGACATATGCACATAAGTTGGTAGTAGATGCACACAAGATGTCTGTGAATGCACATGTCAACATATGCACACCAAGTGTAAGCAAATACACGCATACAATGTCAATAGAGGCAAATATTTAAAATAGAAACATATTTGCATATAGGATATGAGCACATATACCCTTTATACATATCCCCCCAAGGTCTTTCTTACCAAACAGCAATGTGCTCTATTTTTACAGAAATATAAATGCAGGCTAGGTAACGTCTATCTTTAAGATAAAGCTATACATAAATGTATATATAAATATCAATATAGTAAATTTTACAATATTTCTAAATAACGAGTAGAATCAAGTCTTGGAAAAAAAAAGTATGCGTTGAATATTCTCAATACAAAATGTTAATAGTGAACCAAGTTTTGTTTTGTGTAAGGGCCAATATAAACACGGAATACACGTGGAACTAGCAGTTTCTTAAAAGGTAAATATATCAGAGAGATATGATTTGCATATATATCGATCTACATATGGTCAGCTCATCAACAGTTCCTATTTACATACAAAGCTAAAATATCGTTAAAACGGTGTCAATATACATAATGGCGAGAAAATATCCATTAATGATTTCTTTTTAAGAAATGTGGATAAATGTGTATAAAACATTTGACAACTACCCAAATTTTATAATGTCTTTTTAAATAACAGATATTCAAAACATCGTTTAAAACAGTTTAATTATTTATTTTATCAGATTTGGTCATAGTCAACATTTTAAAACTTACATTATAAAGTATTTTTTAAAATTTAATAAAATATCAAACAAAAGAGTCATTACATAGTGATAAAGAGTATAACACATGTATAAGCTACCACATAAAGTATCAGAACGTTTCAAATTAAAGGATTTTTATATTAATTATAATTTTTTTAAGTTCGCTATAATCACGCTTGAAAATTAACATTTTTATACCTCGTCTACCAGATCAAAATATACATAGGTGAAAAGATATTTAAGATTTATTTTTCCGTAGATAGCTAAAAGACATACCAAAGTGTGAACAAATCACTTATATGTAAATATTGGGATTGCATATTGCAGGGAAGTAGAGCATTCGGTCTTATGCAACTTCTAAAATACCTGTCTATATATCACTCATTGTTAACAAAACTGATTACTCTGTAGCAAGAGAATACTTGTCCATCAAATTTAAACATACGAGGGTGATATGTACGCCTTGACAATGGAAAAATTAGACAATATATGGACAGTATGTTCTCATTAAAAAGGCTGTACATGCCATCCGATAGTTGGCCACCAATCCAAACGTAAGCAGGCATGTACAAACGTGGGATGGACAGTTTGACAATGTTCAGAAACCTGCTCTAGGGATGTCCCCAGATGCACAGGACAGTATAGACATCTGTACTGTATATAGTCAACTCTCTGCCAGCGGTTGTCCACAGCTTTCAGCCACATTTCCAGAGGAAAGGAGTCCTCCGTGACACAGCCATGGCTGAGATAGGATGAATAGCTCGGAATGTCGTCCGAACAATCCCTGCAGAAAATACGGAGCTCCTTGGTGAAGATTGAGTCGTGATGCAGTTTCAAATGGCCATCTTTCTCCGTCTTTGTTTTGAATTTAGAGAAGCAATAAAAGCAGCGATATTCGAATCTAGTTTCCACTTCGGGAACTGTCGGTTTTTGTGATTCCTTGACGGAAGTAGCCTTGAAAACGTCGAGATGAAGAAAAATATCGGAATTTCCACAAGTTTCATACGCAGAAATCAGATCATTTGTTGAAATTGGGATCCACAGTTCTTCAGATTCCTGGATATCTTCTTCAGCGATGGGTTGTAAGAAGCTCGGCCGTGGAATTATGCAAAATTGATCCAGAAGTTGCTCTAAATTCTTGTTCCACTTGGAGACCTCGAGGTTGATGTGATTCAGCTGGTGTTTCCAGTCGCAACTTGTTTCTGGCTCTTTGTTGATACCTCCGTGTTGGGTCATCCCCTTCAAGATCGGTGTGTACACCTCGGGGGTATGGTCACGTGGTGTGAAGCTGTCTGCTGATTGGCTCGCCTTGTCCGTCGCCATATCGACTTGTTTACTGTAGCGACTATTCGAACGAATTCACAGAAAAACCGCCTTATTAAATAATCGATTTGAATATCAAATTTTCCAGTTTGGATATTTTAAAAAGAAGCTAATTTGCATATCTCAGAATATTTTTAAAATATATGCGCGCATATCTACAAAAATATATATTAAAATAATAATTCAAAATATAAGGATTGTTGAAATAGCAGAGAATGTATCTATTAGAATTCAAAATTATTTTCATTATTATTTATTAAAGTCAAATAAAAAAGTTAATTTATTGCAAATAAATTTTAACTCTTAATATGGATTTCTTTAAATATGCAAATTATAAATGTAACTAGGTACAACACTATAGTTGAAATAATGTCGTTTAAGGAAAGTGGATGCTCTTATAGACAGAACCTGGTATCCTCAGAGATGGATATGACTCAGTTAAGGTATTGTCATCCGTGTTTCCAGTAGTATAAGAAACATACAAGACATTAATAAGAGAGAAACGTGTTTTATGCAAAAAGAGATTTCGAGTTCACGACGGGTCGTGGAATCAAACACTCGGGTTATGTGGAAACTCCATTATTACATGGCGGTCTGTGTAGAAGTGCGTGAACTTGAAACTTAATGCGTCAGGCCTCTCATCTGGGAGGCATTTACCATCATCCCCCTGACCTGCAGGGCTGGGTCTTCGGCCTGGATGACAACACCATCCTGGGGTCTGCCAAGACATGTGCCTATAAGCATTATATAAACATTGAACTGAGAGCGGTTCAAATTGAGCCTGTCCTTGTCTGGAGGAGGACTATCTCAAGGTGGAGGAGCCTCCCTTCCTGAGAACAGCTTTTTAAAAATATTTTTATCACCAAATGGTAAATAATCACATTTATCTTTGTTTAATTTATCTTTGAATTTTGTAACAATTCACTAAGAGTGTCAATAAAATATATTGAATTATCGAAACTTAATCTCTTTTTACATAAATAAACTTTCAATTGTGTAAAACGTTATTTAGGTTACGAATGCATTTTAATTCCGTGAAGTATATACAGGCGTGGGTGGATAGGTAAATATAGAAATTCGAAACTATTTTAAACGCGTAAGATTCTTTTGATATTAAACAATTTATATAAATATCGCATTGGACACTTTTTCTGTTTAAAGAAAAAAAATGCTCCAATGGCCCCCGATTCTTTCAAAAGTCCAACCCCACCAGCGAGTGCAAGTAACCAAACGGGGCTCTGGCATTTGTAAGTGCAAAGTCGAACTGCTTTTCACATGTGTAGACATGTGGTGCGCTTACAGTAAAAAAGCAGTCGCTAACTACCCACCATGATTATCATGGCCTGTACCACGTGTACTAGGGATAAGCAAAAAATATATATATATAAATATAAATAATATAACAATTTATAACAATATAACAGCGGTAGATTAAACTGGCGAAACCGCTGGAAGGGTTCACCACTGATGAGCCAGGCCCTCCCATTAATTTTTCCATTGCAGTAAGGGCAGTAGAAATTGTTTAATTTCAAAAGAATCTTACGCGTTTAAAATAGTTACGAATTTTGACAACAGATGGCGCGCTAGTGCATCATATTATAGAAAATATATATTATCAAAATAAAGTTTCAGAATTAGTTTTCAATAATTTTGTTAAAATATATTTTAGTTATGCAAATATATCAAATAAATATATATAAGAAGATTCACATAAGTTTTTATTTATCGCATTAGGACGCCGTGAAGATTTTTTATGCTTGAAAGATCGCCCATTGAAAAAGAGAAACGTCAGAGTTATCATGTTTTAAACGACATATCCGGGGTAGGTGCTGTCTATACAAGGCTGGACTTACGATTGAGCGAGATGGACCCCTCTGTCTCCCCCAGGACATTCTTGGCCAGACAGCGGTAGTCCCCGAAGTCTTCAGGTTCCAGGTTGAGGATGACCAGTTTCATGTGGACCTTGTAGCCGTTACGGGAGACATGCGCCTCGTACTTGGAGTCCTGGGTGGTCACCAGACGTCGGCCGGGATCGTCGCGATGCCAGAGGTTGATAGACCCAGGCCAGGACTCGGTGTGACAGTCCAGAGTCACGCTGGACCCCACGGACCCCCGCACCAGCTGGTTGGGGATCCAGATCATCGGAGGGACTGCACGATCACAGTGAAGACATTGTATCGACCGATATACCCAAGGCCTCTTCATGTGCGTTGTAAAATCCAAATAGAATAAATAGATATTTTGATATAATGCGGCTTGTGATTGTAAAACGACATTTGAAATACTATCCCGCATGTGTTTCTTTTCAACGAAAATTCAAAATTTATTTCAAGAAGAAATAACGATTATTTCTAACCTTTTGGATGAGGTATGAAAGGATGAATTGTGAAGAGTAATGATTGATATACATGTGTATTGGCAAAAGATCTAAGAACATTGTAATGATATATTGCAGATGTGTTCTCTTTCTTTTTTGAAGCAGTAAATATGTAAATCAAAATTCGAAACTATTATAGACCCGTATGATTATTTTTTTAATTAAACAATTTCTGCGGTTCATACTGTAATGCAAGGCCCTCCCATTAATTTTTTCAATTGCAGTAAGAACAGTAGAAATTGTTTAATTTTAAAAAATAATCTTACGCGTCTATAATAGTTTCGAATTGTGATAACAGATGGCGCGCTAATGCATCAAAATATGTAAATATTGCATGATATAAAAGAGAGATATTATGTAAATATAAAAGGATAGATATAATAAGGTATGTGCTGAAGAAATGTTGAGTCAAAATAAAAGTTATGGTGTGTATGAGATTTGAAGTAACCTATAGGAAGAAAACACGACAATGAAAGAAACCTTTGTCCGTTGTTTTTACACTTTTTGCGATTTACCTAAGGAGATTATAATTTTGGAAATTTGATATGGCGCAAGCAATCAGCAATTTTAGTTGCACGATCAGGGGATGTCTTTTTCTTAATTTATCCACCTGATCCCTCAGTACAATTTCGCTTTTGTACAATTTTTGATATATCTATTTATTTGTATGCTTTACCATTGACGAATGTCAATAAAATGGCACAAAAAAAATCTTGGTTTTAGGAAAGAATAAACCCTGGACAATACACTGAAATAGGAACAGAGGGTATATACTATTATTGTGCCTTCTACATGCTTCGGTAAGCATTTTAAGGCATAACTCATAGTTAGGTGTCTCCGAGCAACCCGCCGCAGAGGAAGGGCCAAGGAGAGGGCTGGAGAGGCGACGGCGAGGCCGTGAGCACCCCGGGGGAGAAGAGGGCTAGTGCGCGCCGTAACAGAGGGTATATTTCGAATGGAATTTCCCATCCCTGGACACTTTATTTTTCCGTTTATCATTCATTACTCTTTACAATTTATCCTTTCATACTTCATCCCTTAGGTTGGAAATAATCGTTATTTCTCCTTAAAATAAATCACAATATTTCGTTCAAAAGAAACACATGCGGGATAATTGTTAAACTTCGTTCTACAATCATAAGCCGCATTATATTGTGTATTATATATCTTTTTATTTGTATGCATTACCATTGACAAATGTCAATAAAATGGTTTTTAAATCAGAAAAATCTTGGTTTGTATGAAGAATAAACCCTGGATAGTATACACTGAAATAGTAACCAAGGGTATATTTCGAATAGAAGCCAGTACAGTAAAAGGTATTTGACATCCCAACAAATCAATTAAACCCCCATCCACTCAGTAATAAGCCGCGCAGAATTAGCTCCGAAATTTTAAGAAATAAAAAAATGACTGTCGTGAGAAGAGGTAAGGCGATTATGTAATTCTCGAGGGAGGAGTTGCCTCAGCAACCCTGGATCCAACTGGGGATCCCGTATTGTGGAACAACTCGTTCATCCTACAGATCTGTCTAAACCTGGGGTCGGCAACCTGCTCGCATGCGGCTCTTTGGATGTGAAGCTGTTTATATAGTTCCATATGTAAATATTATTTATGTGAGTACTATTTATTGTTGGCAAGAAAAAGAGTTATGGCTCTTTAAAAGCGTTGAAAGTTTGTAAATTGTAATTTTTGACTCTTTCGACTCAAAGGTTTGCCAACCCCTGCTGCTAACCTATGCACGGTAGTGGATTCTGTGGTTATTGGACATGCGTCGGACCTGGAAGTTGCTGGGCTCTGTGCTACCTGGAGTATTGGAGATCCATCTATGCTTCCTTCATGTGGTGAATCTGTATAAGACCGGTGGTCTTAATAAAGTTGTGTGTTGTGGAACAAATCCCACAGACCATCCGTCTAAACTACGATCAAACATCGTGTGTCTCTTATGTAAATTCCGCTTCTGTTGGATTAGAACATATTCGAAATAAACTTTTGCAAAAACGATGTCTCCTAATCAAAATAAAGACCTGATAGTCTGGTAGCGCCAATTCGTTTCCTTATAAAGGAATACAGAACAAGCTGAACTTTCGGAGAAGTTATCTTTCATTTATAGCTAAGGCAGGATGGCATGGCTTCAGGTGTCTTGAATCCGGATTGACATTTATAGAACACTCAACCAAATATTTGAAGAATTTATATCAAATCTGTCAGAAAAATATAGGCATCAATTGATAGAAGTGTCTCGGCACTTTTTATAAATTCAGTTCGTAACATAGGAAGTCTTTAGGTGGAAATGAATCTGAATTAGATTCATTAGAAGAAGTAAACCAAACACAACTCACCAAGCCCCTAACTGATTTTGTACCAAGTATGGCAGATGAAACGCATGTAGAAAGTACTTTGACACTTACAAAGTAACAGAGCCCCGTTTGGTTACTTGTACAGGGTTGGACATTGCAAGAATCGAGGGTCTCATAGAAGTATATATGTCATAAAAACTTGTTTGCGCAGATGGGTGCATATTTGTCACTGTTAATATTATAATCCTTCCCTTTCTTGGTAAAAATATAAATTCGCTGAGGGAAGCGTTTCTTTTCCGGGGAGGGAAACGACTCCCTCATCGAAATGTATTTTATTTATATTTGTTATTATCTCTCTATCAAAATTCGAAACTATTATAAACGCGTATGATTCTTTTTAAAAAGAAACAATTTCTACTGTCCTTACTGCAATGGAAAAAATTAATGGGAATGCCTGGCTCATCAGTGGTGAACCCTCCCAGCGGTTTCGCCAGTTTAAATCTACTTTACCGCTGTTATATTGCATTTTTCGATCTATTTTTATAGTGATTATCTTTCTATACACAGTTCATTATATCACTAATTACATCGTTATTTCAGCGGGTTGAACAAGCCTATATAAGGGCGTTTACAAATAGAGCTAGAACAAAGAATGACACAATGATCCAACGACAAAGGAAATTGTCACGAAGGAAATATGAGGAAAATAGATATTCATTGATTTTAAAAGTATTTAAGCAAAGATGGGAATTTTGTCGGGAGTAAATTGATCTATAAAAACATAGGGAACCTCTCCCGTCGAAATAAACGACAAAATAAGACACCATCTATTGACCGTCGCCAGAAACTAGCGGTCTAGGGTCGGTGACAAAGCCACAACACCAGCTTTGGCAAACTGAAAAGTGTCCACCTAGAGACCATGGTTTCGGGCTAATGGCCCTCGTCAGTTCAGGGCGGACTTTATTCCATGAGATCCACATGGGATCTAATGGAATCTTCAAAATCTGCTGAAGAGGTGTTTTATTATTCTTATAAAAATCATTATAAGTGTTCGAGTGGGGGTTTTATTTGTTTAAAAGATTAATATACCAAAATAAAACGGAGATTGAATAGAAGTATCTTGTGCAATTTTTTATTAGCACAGCAGTTTCTAATCAAGTTCACATAAGATACTCCGTTCAATCTCCGTTTTATTTTGTAACTCGAAGAGTTTATTTTAGTTAAAAGATTAATATATAAAATATTTTAAAACCAGTTTTTCAAATCTGGGTTCGAACTCAGTTGACATAAAGTTGTGACAACGGGACAAGTGAAGGACGTACATGTGACCTCGACGTAGGTCCTGCGGGACACAGCCGGCGGCACGCTGTTGGAGGCGATACATAGGTAGGCTCCCATGTGGACGCGGGACACCTTGATGAGAGTCAGTTCCTCCCCGTCTACCACCTTCACTGCACACCAACTACATAGGTCAAACCTATGGGAGGCTGATACATTTACAAAAATCTCGATCGTGAAAAAAAATTACTGATAGCTTGCGCCACTTGTCGGAATATACGACTGGGAAAGAAGGCTCACCCGCCGGGGCACATCCCCCGCATGATCATCTATATTTTAGTTTATTTATTTCCATTTTGAATGTAAATTATTGACAAGAAATCAATAAAATTAGTTTCAATTGTCTTGACGGTTTATATATCCAACTAATAGTTAATTTTTTTCCAACTATTCCAGAATTAGTCAAATACCCCTTTTTGTTTATGTTTTTTTTTTAATTAATATATAATTCGGAAATATATGCAAATATAAATCAGCGTTTTATTTAGAGTTATTCCGATAGATGGCGAGTCATTTTCGCTATTCTTACACAGATACGACACCAGGATTGGACACCTCTCTCTTGTGTGAACATTTCTTCTAGCATTCCCAGCACCACCATATAAATCCAACTTTGTTTCACAATGTAGTAGGTCTTCTTAACAGCGTGTCCCCCAATTAACAGCAGTTTGTCTTCCATGGCCTGTTTCTCTTTGTTTACTTCAGTATTTCAGAGAGGCAGCTCCCAGTAGTATGAGAATGTACACGGTAATTTCAGCTCCATCACCACATCTCAAAGTCAATCTGACGTCCCCGGCTGACAATGTTTCACCCCCCTATTAAAGCTAATGTCCCACACAAGGTAATAAGATCAAATCCAAATAAATAAATAGTGTGTGACGTTTTGGTAACAGCGTTGTTACCATCTTCAGACAAAAGTATGTAATGAGAAATTTTACCACAGCATGGTTTAAATAGTTACTGTTATCATGTGTGTAAACCAACAGTGGTGTAATTCAAACCATGCTGTGGTAAAATTTCTCATTCAGTACTTTTGTCTGAAGATGGTAACAACGATGTTACCAAAACATCACACACTATTTATTTGCAAACCACTGTTGGTTTACACACATGATAACAGTAACTATTTAAAACATGCTGTGGTAAAATTTCTCATTCAGTACTTTTGTCTGAAGATGGTAACAACGCTGTTACCAAAACGTCACACACTATTTATTTATTTGGATTTGGTCTTATTACCTTGTGTTTATAATATTATGTTTATAATCCAAATTGTGCATTATCACTAATGTTCCACACTGATGAGTGTAGACATCAACATTACCATACCTATGTTGTAAGATTATAAACTCAGCTTCTTCTATAGAACATGTTTAGTTCGCTAGCTTTCAAACGACATCGTTCTTCAACTGGCGACAATGTGAGATGCATGCAAATATCCACACTGATGTGCACACAGTCTACACAGCTGCTGATGGGTTCGAGTTGATAGCCTTTGCTTATCTCTCAAATAACTCTTTGCCACACAGGATCACGATGCGTATTGAGTGAATGGTGCACACGAAATAAATAAGCTGTGATCACTATGTCACGAAAGTGTGTTTCCTAAAATGTTTGTTTCTTGAGATAGTCAGACATACAGATAGTGTAATAAACCAGGATTGTGGAACCTTCTTATAATCTGTCTTGTTAACAGCTGCTCCACGCCAGCTACGTTCTGTTCCCACAATAATTTTAAATATAAAATAGGTGTTATTGTTAATTTTCAAAATATTCACACCCATACTTTACAAATTTTATTTTGTCCATAATATAAATATTTATATCAATTTTTTTCTCCCCATTGAATATAACAAAATATTTTTAAAACTTAATTCTGTTGACGTTATGTGGCGCTGAATTTGTTGTTGACACACTTTAAAAAATGTTATAACACCTTGATAAAGGTTGGCGTTCAGCCAACTGAAATATTGGTAAAATAAATGATATTTTGATCCAATATATGCCTTTTTAATTAAATAAGCATATATGTGCATATATAGTTTATAGAAATATATAGCCGAGAGTAGCCAAGAAGTAGACAAGGAATCTACAAGCGGTAGACAAGAAGTAGACAAGGAATCTACAAGCGGTAGACAAGAAGTAGACAAGCAATCTACAAGCGGTAGACAAGAAGTAGACAAAATGTGCCATAGAATAAGGTAGACAAGATGTTCAGATAAGGCAGAGATAGAGTATGCAACAATATTGTATACTTTCAAACATAGTATGTAAATAAATAAGCCCGGAATCGTTGCCCGAGGATGGTCTTGCGATTCGCGAAGATGCCGAAGAATTGCCAATAAATTCAGAGAGCCACAAAGAAGCCTGTGTTACGTAAGAAGAGAGCATCATGTAAGCATAAATCAAGCCTCTAAAACAGCAACAATGAATCTCCGACACAAATTACAAAAACAAAAAGCATTAATTGTCCTCCTCCAATTGTCCAAGGACGGAATCTGTCGACGACGGGAATTAACCCTATAGCCTATAAATCCCTAATTACATACCCTTAATCAACTTCTTTTTATAATTGCTTCAATTAATTGACTCTCCAGAAATTTAATTATGCCAAATTCCCTGTCGTAAATAACAGGGAGAATTACAGACAAACCAAATTAAAAATGTTTTTAAAATAAAACGAAATTGGCGGAGTCCTGGGCAAGTCTAATTTTTGCCTTTGACAACCCTGAAAGAATGGTCCGCAGGAATTTTTACAATTATCTTTAAGAGGGATTTAATTTCACGTTGACGGAAATTCGTTCTTTTTTTTTATTTTTTAATCGCTTTAAGATTTGAAGCGCGGAGGGGGGGGGGGGGAGAGAACTTTTCTCTTGTTTTTATTTATTTATTATTTTTTGAAAAAGAAAAAAAGAAAGAAAGCCTTTGGAGCACATAAAAAGATTTTTTTAATACGTACAATGTGCTTGATTTTTTTTATCGTGTGTGACATTTTTTCAATGTTTAAAAGGTGTACTTCATAGTTTTTAAAAGGAATTTTTTAATAAAGTTTTCTTGTTTTTTTTTTTTTTTTAATCTTTGATGTTTCTGTGGAAGGTAGAGACGGAAGGAACTGCTCCGTTATTTCGGCTCGCGCGGAATGGAAATTTGTCAGTTTTTTTGAAGTTTTTATAGCAGTTTATTTCTGTCTTCACTTCTGTTCTTTTCATCATTTCTGCGAGAAATTCTCCTGCTCGCATTCTCGACAACATTTCTTAAAATATAAATCTTTTCACTTATTTAGTGAATGAGATATACACGAATGATATGGCTTCGCCCGGGTTCAGCCCGAATGAAATGTTTACCCGACCAATGTTATATATAATGAACCGGATTCTCCCCCTGAGTAAATTTGCCAAATAAATATTGAAGAAATCAAATCACGAATGTTTCTTTTAAATATAAAACACACAAAGCCTTTATTAGGGACTTGCCCCATACAGATTCTCCCAATTGGGTAAGGTAATAATTGTGTTATTTACATAGAAATTGAACTGGCTTTACTCTTCGTCTCAAAGTCATTCACTTGTTGACTGGTCCTTACATAATGATGATCTAAAAAAATGTATAGTAAGCTATTGCCTTAGATTTGTTTGCTGATATTTTTGAAAGCAAGACGTAGAGTGAAGTGTTGATACATTTGTTTTTAAATATAAAACAAACTTCTACTGTCCTTACTGCAATGAAAATAGATTTAGATGTAAAAGAAACATTCAATGCTTCATTTCTTATATCTAGACGTCACGTTATTGCTTCATAATTTAAATTATTTTTGACGATTCTTTTCGAGATAAAGCAATTTTCTACTGCCCTTACTGCAATGATAAAATATTGGGAGGGCCATTGGCGAAACAGCTGTGAGGGTTCAACACTGATGAGCCAGGCCTCTCCCAATATTTTATTATTGCATTAAGGGCAGTAGCCAATTGTTTTATTTCGAAAAAAAAAATCATACACGTGAAAAAATATATAGTTTAAATTTCTTCTAACAGTTGGCACGCTAGGGATCAATCAAATAAGTATTAACACAAAGCAATAACGCGCCATCTATACATATAAAATGAAAGGATTTAAAAGCACGAATGTTTCTTTTATACATAATACAAACTTCTACTGTCCTTACTGCGATGAAAACATATATTGGGAGGGCTTGGCTCATCAGTGGTGAACCCTCCCAGCGGTTTCGCCAATTTAATCCACCAGACCGCTTCTCAGAGCTCTAATACCGTATTGGACGATTCTGCTTCATCGCAGGGCAGTAGAAGTTTGTATTATGTATAAAAGAAACATTCGTGCTTTCAAATAAGTATTGTTCATAACAAATATATTGGGGGGAAATTTGTAGATTTGTAGAGGAAGAACCTTTATTACCTAAAGCTATAAAAGAAAGATCAAACTATATATACATCAGCAGCTCACGCCGACCTGCCCTATCACTTAACCACTACCCTGACCAACAATCCAATAATGCCGCGCTATATAGACAGAGATGTCAATTTGCATAGATAATACTGAAACTATGCAAATATCTTCCTATTAAATATCGTAGAAATATTTGTCAATTTTAACAAATTACAAATTAATTACAAATATATATATTAATTGTCGTGAGATATGCTGTGAATTGACTTATATACATATACGATTTTTAAACAAAGAGTGTTTTGAACTTAATAGAAATTAACACAAAGCAATAACGCGCCATCTATACATATAAAATAGAGGATTTAAAAGCGCGAATGTTTCTTTTATACATAATACAAACTTCTACTGCCCTTACTGCGATGAAAAATGCGATTCACCACTGATGAGCCAAGCCCTCCCAATATATTTTTTCATCGCAGTAAGGGCAGTAGAAGTTCGTTTTATGTATAAAAGAAACATTCGTGCATTTAAATCCTTTTATTTTATATGTATAGATGGCGCGTTATTGCTTTGTGTTAATTTATGTCTAACTGGCCTTGTCTTTATAGTTTGCTGAAGAGCATTGCTCGAAGCAAATATTTAAATGTAATTCTACTGTCCTATAAGCTTATGTCCATAGTTTACTTATGTCCATCCTTCAGTGTAGCATATAAAAGCAGAATGATCCAATACAGTATTAGAGCTCTGAGAAGCGGTCTGGTGGATTAAATTGGCGAAACCGCTGGGAGGGTTCACCACTGATGAGCCAAGCCCTCCCAAAATATTTTTTCATCGCAGTAAGGGCAGTAGAAGTTTGTATTATGTATAAAATGAAACATTTGTGCTTTTAAATCCTTTTATTTTATAAGTATAGAAATTCAATAGTTCAATTGCTGCCTTACATTGAGTAAATACGACACAGGGTATATAACAATCCAATAGTAAAGCGGTCTGGAGATTAATTTGGCGAAACCGCTGAGAGGGTTAACCATTGATTGAATAACTTTTATCGTTACAGTAAGGTCTGTAGATATAATATTGTTACATCATGATTAATGCGCGTATTTTTAAAATTATTTATAACTATATTTTCCATTTATTTCATATCTAAATTGTATATTTATTCATTTTTATAAAATAGATTATTACTAAAAAATATTATGTACTATAAAACATTTGTATTTTGATACACTGAGTACACCACCTGCTTTAAACTTTGATGTGATAAATAAAGAGATATTCTAGGTGTTACCTAAATATATAGTTGTCTTATTATTGACTGGTTTAACCTTGTAGAATGGTTGAGACACGTTCTGGAAAGATGCAAGACATGTCTGAGGAGAGAATCAAGACTGAAGAATCTGTCAAACCGCAGCTTTTGGTGCAACAATATATAACAAATAAACACAATGTGAAACTTTCAGTTCCACGATAAGGAGACCAATTTTATTAAAATAAACACAATGCCAAAACAACAAATGTGTTAAAAAATGTTATCGATGGATGGCAATTGAATTTATAAATATCCTATTGAAAACAAATTAGGCAAATCCTGACCACTAACATGCGAGTGTTTTCAGATAGCAGAGCGCCATCTAGTGGAACAGAAATCAACTAAACGTTGATTTAACCGTTTCCCTGATATTTGGCCAACCCATTTTCTTGATAAATCAAGAAAAGCCAAACACGATCGCGTTTCGGGCTGTTGGCCCTTGTCAGCTTAGTACAGGCCTCTATGACTATAAATAGTTTGGTCCTAGAGGCTTATTTGAGAAATCAAGAAATGTGTATTTAAGGCAAAACTTGCGTAAATACGCTAAACGTGTGAATATTCTCTTGGTTGACCTTCGGTTGCTTACATATGGAATTTTAGGAATATCATTTCATCGTAGTTTATTGATGGAGAAAAGGAACAAAAACATCCATTCAGCATTTCAATTTTTAAATCTCTATCCTATAATGGGTATATATGCGTTTAAGTAAATTAGAAGTGACAGTAAATTCTCCCCTAGCGACTATTCCATATTTTGTTATCTACAGTAGATCTAACCTATTATATAAATTACTGAATAAACTACAAAGGAAACAAAATTCTATAGCAACTATTGAATATATCCTTCTTACATCAAGTCACTCAATAATGGATTCTAAACTGTATTGATGTCGATAAAACAATTGATTTAACGAACCTTAGATTCTTCAATCAAGAAAATAAAAATGGAAAAGTAAAAAGTTTATTTTTCATATTTCATTATATTTTGTTTATTTTTGTGTAATGTTTTATTGTAATTAACTTTGGTTGTTTTGTAAATATATAAAGACACTACTTTTAAAACGAAGAGAAAACTATTATATAAGCAAAATATATATTTCTAGTCGAGTGGTAGGTATTGCCCAGTTGTATTCCAGCTAAATTTTGATTGGACGGCTAACCAGTTCAATAAATTAAATTCAGCAAAATTTGTGCAAAGCACCCAATCAAATTTATTCATTAACCAGTACTACTATTAACAGTAAAACATCGCCCAGATATTCCTCATTTTATATTTACTCTCATGAAGACAAAATTTAAGGTAGTAGAAAGTATTTGATGTTACCGGTCGTTTTTTTTTTTGTTTTTTTTTTAAAGAGACGGAGGTAATTTTGTTCACACTTGTTTATCTCGTATGTCTTCAATAAAAGTCACTGTTGTCTGAATCCCAATATACATGCTAAAAGTACAACTTCCTTTAGTTTTGTCCATGAGTATTTTAAAATTTTAATAGTTCTCTCCATCACACAATACTTAATAATAAAAAATCTCCGCAATAACCACGAATCTTTTTCATCTGTCACTCTCAGCGGTTTAACACAAATTAGAGATTACAACAAATTCATAAGACGCCGCCACTCTTTTTATTTACTTAATAAAAGGAAAGCTTTCGGACAAGCCCTTTATTAGTTAACTAAAACGTTTAGTTATCTGAAGAAGGGCTTCACCGAAAGCTTCCTTTAATCAAGTAAATAAAAATAAGTTGCGGTGTCTTATAATTTGTTGTAATTTGTTGAAATCCACAATCCTCTGTGATAATGAATGTAAATTAAAGATATTTCGGCCTGTAAATATTTTTTATTATCTCGACGTTTCGACAAAAATATTTTGTTCTCATCAGGATCAAATAAAAATGAAAGCATTTGGCGTTCATTTTTATTTACTTCTGACGAGGACAAAATATTTTTGTCGAAACACGTCGAGATAATAAAAAAGATTTACTGACCGAAAGTAACTTTGATTTAAAGAACTATGAATGTACTGGACAGGCAACTTCTATATTCATGATAATTCTGGAATAATAAAAAATCAACAATTAGTTGAGATTTATTCCGATAGATGGAGCAAGCCATCAGCAACCTTTTAGTTACAGATCAGGAAATTCTGTTTTATTACCTTTCTAATATATTTATGTTATATTAAAATATTATTTTATTTAAAAAATAATAGTTCATAGATTCAAATATATATATATATACTATGCTAAATCGACCGCCAGAGTATAAAAACTCGTTGTTGTTTTATCCCAATGGCCGGCTCAAAACCTTTGTACATTATGTAAATAAGCTTTTCTTTTTTATTCTTACGCCTTAAGCCAGGCATTATTTTTTATCAAATTATGTTTCTATATATTCCTTAGCTCAATTAAAGCAATATCTGATCAAAACCATTATTATTTTTATTTCAAGATTTTTAACCACGACTGCACACCATAATCCTCAACATGATCAAAATTCAAGCAGGAAAAATCTCTCAATATTTTTCTTTATAACATTTATATAGTTCTTAAAATTAAAGATATTTCGGCCATTAAGTCTTTAATTCTAAGAACTATGAATGTACCGGCCAGGCATCCTTTATCTTAATGATAATCTTATTTATTCATATTTATATTTAACCTTATATAATCTTATATGGACATTGAAATAAAGTAGTTTCAATCTCAATCTCTCTCTCTCTCTCATCATCGGGCGGCCGCCGGACCTGCAGTCCTGGATCTTCGCGGTGGATCTCGAGAACCACGCCATCACCATCTCCTCAGCGGCAAAGCATGCCATCTACGTTTTCTTCGTAGATCGCGAAATACGTGGTGTCGCTGGGGACCCATTGGAGATCTTCCATCAAACTCTGCAACGGTGACGCCATGTACATAGTTGTATTTTTTAATCATTTTTAAAATCTTTTTTTTTTTTTATTATAACCATCATCCTCATTATAAATTTCTCATTTTCTCATAATTAGTGCGGACTGTGCACTTTACATGTATTGACAAGATGTCAGTAAAATTATGTTAATTGTCAATTGTCTCTCCATCTCTCATTTATCAGTGTCAGAAAAACAAGTATAGTTCCCATTACTAGAATCTCTTATGGGTTGTTATCGATTGTTTGTATATAAGTTTATGCCAAGCCCTTTCTTTCTTCTTCCCCTTGTTTGATACATTGTAAATACCATTGCTGATTATTGTTACTATTACTGTTGTATATACCCTCTTCTATATACTCGGAGAATATGTATAAGACCAAAAGGTCTTAATAAAGTTTTTGTTGTTTTTATCTTCCTGATAAATCATAGAGTCACCTTGTGGTTAAATCAAAGATATTCTGAAGGAGAGGAAGGTTCCAAGTGTGACTGCCGTCCAGCAACAGTTAAAAAACAAACCCCGGGTACACCACCAATTACGTTTATAAAAAAGTTATTAGACGACAGATAATTAGCGAGGTAATAGCGGTTATTTATGATAAGCTCGGCGGTTATAGGTCCCCGAGGTGCGATCATCCTGCTGTGATATAATAAGGTTATTGGCCCCAACCACAGATTGGTGGTCACATACACGTCCTGATTTATTTACCTTTTACGTGGGTTTTGACGTCATTATCTCGGTGTCGTTTTATTTACACAATCATGGACAACAACGTTTAGAAATTTTCATATTTTAAGCATAAAAACCCACTCCTTATTTGCTTATGGATGGAAATTTTGCCGGGAGGATATTGATCTAAAGAGACAAGGATCGCCTCTGCCGTCAAAATAGACGTCAAAACTCTCTTGGTGGACGCTTTTCAGTTTGCCAAAGCTGGTGTTGTGGCTTTGTCACCGACCCGATGCTGCTAGTTTGCGGCGACGGTCAATAGTTGGCGTCTGGTTTTGACGTCTATTTTGACGGGAGAGGCGACCCTTGTCTCTTATTTGCTTATATAACGGCATATTACCCATACATACACTCATGGACAAAACTTAAGGAAGTTGTACCTTTCACCATGTATATCGGGATTCAGACAATAACTCTGAAAGATACACTCATGGACAAAACTTAAGGAAGTTGTACCTTTTACCATGTATATCGGGATTTAGACAATAACTCTGAAAGATACACTCATGGACAAAACTTAAGGAAGTTGTACTTTTTACCATGTATATCGGGATTCAGACAATAACTCTGAAAGATACACTCATGGACAAAACTTAAGGAAGTTGTACCTTTTACCATGTATATCGGGATTCAGACAATAACTCTGAAAGATACACTCATGGACAAAACTTAAGGAAGTTGTACCTTTTACCATGTATATCGGGATTCAGACAATAACTCTGAAAGATACACTCATGGACAAAACTTAAGGAAGTTGTACCTTTTACCATGTATATCGGGATTCAGACAATAACTCTGAAAGATACACTCATGGACAAAACTTAAGGAAGTTGTACCTTTTACCATGTATATCGGGATTCAGACAATAACTCTGAAAGATACACTCATGGACAAAACTTAAGGAAGTTGTACCTTTTACCATGTATATCGGGATTCAGACAATAACTCTGAAAGATACACTCATGGACAAAACTTAAGGAAGTTGTACCTTTTACCATGTATATCGGGATTCAGACAATAACTCTGAAAGATACACTCATGGACAAAACTTAAGGAAGTTGTACCTTTTACCATGTATATCGGGATTCAGACAATAACTCTGAAAGATACACTCATGGACAAAACTTAAGGAAGTTGTACCTTTTACCATGTATATCGGGATTCAGACAATAACTCTGAAAGATACACTCATGGACAAAACTTAAGGAAGTTGTACCTTTTACCATGTATATCGGGATTCAGACAATAACTCTGAAAGATACACTCATGGACAAAACTTAAGGAAGTTGTACCTTTTACCATGTATATCGGGATTCAGACAATAACTCTGAAAGATACACTCATGGACAAAACTTAAGGAAGTTGTACCTTTTACCATGTATATCGGGATTCAGACAATAACTCTGAAAGATACACTCATGGACAAAACTTAAGGAAGTTGTACCTTTTACCATGTATATCGGGATTCAGACAATAACTCTGAAAGATACACTCATGGACAAAACTTAAGGAAGTTGTACCTTTTACCATGTATATCGGGATTCAGACAATAACTCTGAAAGATACACTCATGGACAAAACTTAAGGAAGTTGTACCTTTTACCATGTATATCGGGATTCAGACAATAACTCTGAAAGATACACTCATGGACAAAACTTAAGGAAGTTGTACCTTTTACCATGTATTTTGGGATTCAGACAATAACTCTGAAAGATACACTCATGGACAAAACTTAAGGAAGTTGTACCTTTTACCATGTATATCGGGATTCAGACAATAACTCTGAAAGATACACTCATGGACAAAACTTAAGGAAGTTGTGCCTTTTACCATGTATATCGGGATTCAGACAATAACTCTGAAAGATACACTCATGGACAAAACTTAAGGAAGTTGTACCTTTTACCATGTATATCGGGATTCAGACAATAACTCTGAAAGATACACTCATGGACAAAACTTAAGGAAGTTGTACCTTTTACCATGTATATCGGGATTCAGACAATAACTCTGAAAGATACACTCATGGACAAAACTTAAGGAAGTTGTACCTTTTACCATGTATATCGGGATTCAGACAATAACTCTGAAAGATACACTCATGGACAAAACTTAAGGAAGTTGTACCTTTTACCATGTATATCGGGATTCAGACAATAACTCTGAAAGATACACTCATGGACAAAACTTAAGGAAGTTGTACCTTTTACCATGTATATCGGGATTCAGACAATAACTCTGAAATATATTACAGTGAATTTTATTGAATACCCGCCAGATAACCAAATGTGAACATAAATGTCTCTGTCTTCTTCTTCTTCAAAAAAAAAAAAAAACTTACGACCGGCGATCTCAAAGACTTTCCACTTCCTTAAGTTTTGCCCATGATTGTAAATTCGAACTTCTCTTTTAAAAATCTATATTAATAAAATGGAAATTTCATAAGTGGACATCACTAAAAACTTTCGTTACAATGCATCAATTTCAACCAAATTTTCAACATTTATGTAAAACGAGATGGAGCAGGTTTTGCTTAACATCAAAATATATTTCCTAACATTAACATGCGTAACTTCGCTCTTATCGATTATATACAAAAAAAATCAACAGAGTTAATTTTATTTATATATAAATACAAAATTAAATTTCAACAGAGTTAATTTTTTTACATACTAGCTAATAATCTCAATCTAAAAAATATTCAAAACAAGCAATTTTAAGATAACACCATATGTAAAACAGTCGGCCAAGAAAACAACAACGATATTACATATTTCTCACATATTCACACACAATCTTGATTAATAATTAAAACTAATCTTTAACATTGTTTATTATACTTCAACTTTTATTTCTAAATTTGTTTTTAAATACCCAATTGTTTTATCATGTTTCTAATTTCGCCTAACAAATATACAAATTTATAGTGACCAACATATGCAAATTTTATCTTTGTTTTTATTTAACTTGATATCGTAAACATAACAACCATTGTAAGCATTTTTCTGTTCACCTTCCGTGGTTTCTCTTTTCTCTGATAGTTTTTAGGTGTAGTATATTTTCTTATTACTAGACTACAAACATTCCCTCGAGAAAAACCTGGGCGAAGCCGGGTACATCCGCTAGTATAAAATATTAATACGAGTATAATACATGCTAAAAACGGTACAGCTTCTTTAAGTTTCGTCCATGAGTTTACATATCTTCGTTGTTCTATGTTTCTTATGTGAAAATGTTTGGAATGGAAGCAAGACTTTTATTTTTATGGTTTTTTGAATCTTTACGTATATTTTTCTACCTAGAATATATAAAACCAATTTTGTATTTATTATCAAATTATCGTTTATTTGCGAAGGTGTTCTGCATTCGGAGGATTGTTACATCGCTCATATTAGGAAGAATATTCAAAGATGCTGGACCAGACACCATCACATTCAAAGATGCTGGACAAGACACCATCACATTCAAAGATGCTGGACAAGACACCACCACATTCAAAGATGCTGGACAAGACACCATCACATTCAAAGATACTGGACAAGACACCATCACATTCAAAGATGCTGGACAAGACACCACCACATTCAAAGATGCTGGACAAGACACCACCACATTCAAAGATGCTGGACAAGACACCACCACATTCAAAGATGCTGGACAAGACACCATCACATTCAAAGATGCTGGACAAGACACCACCACATTCAAAGATGCTGGACAAGACACCACCACATTCAAAGATGCTGGACAAGACACCACCACATTCAAAGATGCTGGACAAGACACCACCACATTCAAAGATGCTGGACAAGACACCACCACATTCAAAGATGCTGGACAAGACACCACCACATTCAAAGATGCTGGACAAGACACCATCACATTCAAAGATGCTGGACAAGACACCATCACATTCAAAGATGCTGGACAAGACACCACCACATTCAAAGATGCTGGACAAGACACCACCACATTCAAAGATGCTGGACAAGACACCATCACATTCAAAGATGCTGGACAAGACACCACCACATTCACAGATGCTGGACAAGACACCATCACATTCAAAGATGCTGGACAAGACACCATCACATTCAAAGATGCTGGACAAGACACAATCACATTCAAAGATGCTGGACAAGACACCATCACATTCAAAGATGCTGGACAAGACACCAACACATTCAAAGATACTGGACAAGACACCATCACATTCAAAGATGCTGGACAAGACACCACCACATTCAAAGATGCTGGACAAGACACCACCACATTCAAAGATACTGGACAAGACACCACCACATTCACAGATGCTGGACAAGACACCATCACATTCAAAGATGCTGGATAAGACACCATCACATTCAAAGATACTGGACAAGACACCATCACATTCAAAGATGCTGGACAAGACACCACCACATTCAAAGATGCTGGACAAGACACCATCACATTCAAAGATACTGGACAAGACACCACCACATTCAAAGATGCTGGACAAGACACCATCACATTCAAAGATGCTGGACAAGACACCACCACATTCAAAGATGCTGGACAAGACACCACCACATTCAAAGATGCTGGACCAGACACCACCACATTCAAAGATGCTGGACAAGACACCATCACATTCAAAGATGCTGGACAAGACACCATCACATTCAAAGATGCTGGACAAGACACCATCACATTCAAAGATGCTGGACAAGACACCATCACATTCAAAGATGCTGGACAAGACACCACCACATTCAAAGATGCTGGACAAGACACCACCACATTCAAAGATGCTGGACCAGACACCACCACATTCAAAGATGCTGGACAAGACACCACCACATTCAAAGATACTGGACAAGACACCACCACATTCAAAGATGCTGGACAAGACACCATCACATTCAAAGATGCTGGACAAGACACCATCACATTCAAAGATACTAGACAAGACACCACCACATTCAAAGATGCTGGACAAGACACCACCACATTCAAAGATGCTGGACAAGACACCACCACATTCAAAGATGCTTAGATGCTCAAGAAATGTCTTCAATCATCAGCGTCCTATTGTAGAAACAACAAGAGCCTATTTGAATGATACACAATGCAAATATAGTAGCGTCACCCATGAGAGAGAAGCGATAGCCGAAAAACATCGTTAAATCTGGTCTTTCCTAGAGTTAGTAGCCTCTCATCAGAGACTGTCAAGTCATGAGGAGTCTTTCAATCGAAACAGAATCTCTGATGAAAGACCATCTCTAGGATAGACCAGGTTTATATATAGCCATTTCATTTCAACACACAAATGCGATATCCCGGCTAGGGATCATTGAGACGATTTACGTTTTTAAACAGAAGCAGTTATAAACATATTATACCAGAAAATAAATTTTAAAAATATAAACAATAAGATATATTAGGAACCTGATCTTTCCAGGTTTTAGGCTATAGCCTGTCATCGAAGACTCTCTATTTACATATATTCTTCTGTCTATAACCAGTCGTCTGCGGTGGAATCCCCACCGGGAGATGCCCTTTACATTATAAATGTTTTAACTACAGTTTTAAAATAGAGATCCACCAACACATCTTCAGATAAATAAATGTTATGTATCGGACCATAAAACTGATTTATTTTTTGCCAATATTTCGATCGGCCTAACACCAACCTTTATCAAGCTATACATAACGTATTTATTTTATAGAAGCGAGTTCAGAGAAATATATATTTATAATGTAATAAGTTAGAGATTTGAAAATATATTTTATCTTTATATTTCTTTATTTCAACTTAGAGCGCTATGTCCCCCTAGGGACACTTGCACTTTAAAGTTAAACAAATATTTTGAAGGAAAATATATGTTAAATATGTACAGAATTAGTATGCAAGTTAGTTAGATGAAAAGACAGAAAAAATATCAACATAATTGATATATATGATACACTAGCGCGCCATCTGTTATCAAAATTCGAAACTATTTTAAAGGCGTAAGATTCTTTTTGATATTAAACAATTTCTACTGCCCTTACTGCAATGGAAAAATAAATGAGAGGGCCTGGCTCATCAGTGGTGAACCCTCCCAGCGGCTTCGCCAGTTTAATTATTATTAAATTATTATTATATTAAATTTGTGGGAGGGTTCACCACTGAGGAGCCAGGCCCTCTCATTAATTTTTTCTATTGCAGTAAGGGCAGTAGAAATTGTTTAATATCAAAAAGAATCTTACGCCTTTAAAATAGTTTCGAATTTTGATAATTGATATATGTACAAAGGATTGTTATGCAAATTTAGTTAAATTATATTTTATATAGAAAATGTTTTTGTAAATATTTTAGAATTAAACTCTTCATATATGAAATTCCCATGTTGTATCTAAGGTGTAAACTACTTCCCTTGTTGTATATAGCTAAGGTAAAGTACTTTTCAACTTGCGATGTGATGAAGACTGGCATTCAGTCAATCGAAAGATTGGCAATCAGAACAATGGACCTATATGTAACTACATTGAATGAATGTCGTGGACGCCATTAAAAAAGCTCCAGATGTCTTCAGCGTGCAGCAGACATTAGCGATGTCTGTTTACCATACGGCAGCCATTACTGCCCACACGGCAGCCGTTTCTGTTGGCATCGACTTGGCGCGAGCTAACGTTTGACTTGAATGAAGCCACTTAGAGCAGAGCTACCATTCTGATGGAACTATAACTTGTTTTAGCACTCTATAATAGAAATGCATTGTTTTAATGGTTTTTAAAGGGAGATGTACCCGTCTTTTACTACATGAATCATGCTACAATTTTGCTGTGGATTCTGTCCTTAATTCGACCTTACTACTTCACCAGTTCAAACATATTTTAATTAAATAATGCAACAGCTTTCTGTGGTTGTGAGCTTCTCTCCATTTTATCATTGCATTCTCTCTCAAGCTTTAGGGAATTTTCGCCCTTCTACAGGAGCACAACTTGAACAATAATGAACGATTGCGTTTATTATTATTCGTTTTTATACTCCTGTAGAAGATCGGAAATTCCCGAAAGCTTTAGAATGCAATACTAAAATGGAGAGAAGCTCGTCGCCAGAAACCTTTTTAAACAATACTTAAAATTATACCGCATAAGTTTCTGTTCTATGAAAAATCAATATTTATTTTAAAGAGAAATATTTACTATTTCTAACTTTTTTGAATGAAGTATGAGAGGGTGAAAATATGAAGAGTAATGGCGAACGGGAAAAATAAAAGTGTCCAGGGGCGGGAATCGAACCCACAACCTTCTGCTTACCGGGCAGGTGCCATGTCCACTAGGCTACCCTGGACGTTATTTCTCCGTTCGTAAATAATTTTCCCGTTCGCCATTACTCTTCATATTTTCACCCTCTCATACTTCATTCAAAAAAGTTGGAAATAGTAAATATTTCTCTTTAAAATAAATATTGATTTTTCATAGAAAAGAAACTTATGCGGTATAATTTTAAGTATTGTTTATAATCACACGCCGCAGTCCTTTATAATGTAGAAACCTTTTTCATTATTTTAATTAATACTCAGGAAATCCACATCTTAACAAACACATTTTAGCGAAACGTGGTGAGCTTTTCTTGAATAATCAAGAAATGGTATTTGGCCAATTCTGTAATGATTAAAAATCAAGGATTAGTTGATATTTATTCCGATAGATGGCGTAAGCTATCAGAAACTTTTAGTTGCACGATCAGGAAATTCCCTTTTTCTCAAATTAGCGAATCCCGTCGATTTCCCTAACACCTCCCGTAGGATGAAACCGTATACTACTGAGTACCATAGCCAGAAACCATGGTATATAGATTATTGTCTGAATTTGTCATAACTGGTGTCGTGGCTTACTGACTGACCTGCCAAGTAACCCGTGTCTTTATCTCAAATTGGAATTGCAAGGCGGCCGCATCCTAGCCAGCAAAAAGTGATATACAAGGGAGAATACAAAGAAGAAGCAGTTTTTATGTAAATAGGTTGAATTATACCCTAAGCTGGCTTTATTAATATATTATAAAATAGTAATTAAATAAGCACGTACACACACAGCAATGGAAATGTTATTCTGAATGATATAAATATGCAAAGAGAAATCCGGTCTATTTACATATTGGCCGGTTTCTTTTATAAGTCGTTTGAAGGTTTTTTTTTTAAGTTTCAAATCAGCGAAATAAACATGTTCTATAGAAGAAGCTCCTTTGGAGTTAATAATCTTACAACATAGTTATGGTAATCGAAAGTTGATATCTACAACATAAGTTTCTTTTTAAAACATTTTATTTCAAAATTCTCAAGATTTCTCTGTCACGAAAGCCCTTATACAGGATAAAACATTCTACATTACTATTTATACATTTATTTTGTCCATAATATGAATATATATATATATATATATATCAATTTTTTTCCCCATTGAATATAAGCAAAAATATTTCTAAAATTAATTCTATTGACGTTATGTGGCGCTGAGTTTGTCGTTGACACACATTAATATGTTATAATACCTTGATAAAGGTTGGTGTTCAGCCAACTGAAATATTGGTAAAATAAATGATATTTTTGATCCAATATATTCCTTTTTAATTAAACATTCTACTATGAATTTACAATAGGACAAGAATTAACTCGTCTCTTATATTGGCCATTTATTCTATCGTGTTTTCTCCTGTAGAAGGGTTTACATTTCCGAAGGCTTGAGATTTGTGAATTAACATGTTTGAAAAGAAACGTATATCCCGGGAAGTCTGATATTTACAGCTTAATAAACGCGCAAATATTGGCCAAGAGTTTCTTATAACTGTTATGTATTCTTCTACCTAATATTCAATAAACTTAGATAGTGTAGTTTCTATTAGATTGTATGTTATATATTTGTATAATATTATTACAGAATTATCATAAGAACTAAATACACGAATATCTCGCGCTATATATTGATTACATCACACAACAACAACCAAGTCATTGGTCAAAACCATATATACATATTATATACATATATATATATAGATGGAAAAATTGCCGGTAGGAAATTAATCCATAGAAGCATAGGGCACTTCTCCCGTCAAAATAAACGTCAAAACCTGACGCCATCTATTGACCGTCGCCGCAACTAGCGGCCTCGGGTCGGTGACAAAGCCACAACACCAACTTTGGCAAACTGATAAGCGTCCACCTAGAGACCATGGTTTCAGGCTAATGGCCCTCGTCAGTCTAGGGCGGACTTAATTCCATGAGATCCACACGGGATCTAATGGAATCTTCACAATCTACCAAAGAGGTGTTTTGCTGGCAATGTTGCTGGGCCAAATCTATGGCTAGAACATAGATGGAAAATTGCCGGGAGGAAATTAATCCCTAGAAGCAATGGGCGCTTCTCCCGTCAAAATAAACGTCAGAATCTCTGACGCCATTTGGCCCAGCCACATTGCCAGCAAAACACCTCTTTGGCAGATTGTGAAGATTCCATTAGATCCCGTGTGGATCTCATGGAATAAAGTCGGCCCCAGACTGACGAGGGCCATTAGCCCGAAACCATGGTCTCTAGGTGGACGCTTCTCAGTTTGCCAAAGCTGGTGTTGTGGCTTTGTCACCGCCCCGAGGCCGCTAGTTGCGGCGACGGTCAATAGATGGTGTCTGGTTTTGACGTCTATTTTGACGGGAGAAGCGCCCATTGCTTATATATATACATATATACATATTATATATTACAATTATTAAATAAGAGATAAACTTTCTCTGATGCTTCATCAGTCTAATGATTAAGGCGAAAGCTTGTCTCTTAATTAATAAAATTAAGCCCTTTGCTAATATCTGTTCGTTTGTATAATGTATATATAGAGTTTACGTAGGAAATGATGGATCATAAACTTCATTGTTAGAACAACAATCGGACCTAGCACTGGCCTAGTGCCGCCATCTGTCGACAAATTTTCGAATTATTTTCCGTCTCATTTTTGAAAATTATAATTTTTTTTTTTAATTTACGAATTCTCTTAAATTTTATTTAAAATTTCAAAATTATTAAAACGAAAATAAATATAACAAAGTAGAGTTTAAAATATTATATTTTTCTAGATAAATAAACCTTGTAAATATACCCAGGTTTTACCAAAGGGTATATAAAATAAAATATATTTTCTCAAAATCAAAAATGATAAAAAAAAAGATTAATATAGAGAACTATAATAGTCACATATCCTTGTTGAATATTGGTATGACATAGGAAATATATAAAACTTGCAGAACACACAGCCCGGTATTTGTTCACCCTTGACCTAACTCTAAACTACATATGATTCTAAAATTATGCAAATGAGAAGTTGTATTCCCAACAAACTTATCATTCGAATACATAATACACTCATGGGGGCAACACTTAAGGAAATGGAGAGTATTTGATGTCGCTGGTCATCTATTTTTTTAAGATGACAGAAGCAATTTAGTTCACACTTGATTATATCTCGTGTATCTTCAATAAAGGTTAGAGTGTATCAAATATCTTTCAGAGTTATTGTCTGAATCCCGATATACATAAAGTTCCTTTTGTCCATAAGTGTACTGTGTGATTGGTAGGTCCCACATCCCACACAAGGGGGTCAGTGGAAGGATGGTCGACAACGTTGGTTTTCGACTGCTACGACCCGGTTTCGATTCGATTTTAAATTTTTAAAAATGCCCAATGGCCCCCGATCCTTGCAAAAGTCCAACCCCACCAGCGAGTGCAAGTAACCAAACGGTACTTTGTCACATTTGGAAGTGCAAAGTCGAACAGTTTTTACATGTGTAGACATGTGGTGCATTTACAGTAAAAGCAGTCGCCTACTTCTATCCACCAAGATTATCATGGCCTGTACCACGTGTACTAGGGATAAGCAAAAAAAAAGAGAGACAAATTCCAAGGACGTTCCCAACAGAAGCACGTCAGTAGCAACAACATTTGCATGCTGTGAAGTCACAGTGCCCATAGGAATCCTATATTTATATATATTGAACCTCTCTATGAACTCTGGTATTTTATAAATGTTGTTCTTGCCTTAAATAAATTGCTGTGTCATCCTGAAGTTTTTCTTTCCTGATTTTCTATGTCACAATATAAATGTGTGAAAGTAAGTAAAAATAGAGAAAGGTTTTGATATTAAAAATTAAAAAAGACAAATCTTCACGTGAACGTTTTAAATGCCAGAGCACTATCTAAAATACTCATGTAAGCGGTCAGGTATGACTTTTAAAAAATATATGTTAAAAATAAATATATATAAATAAATTATCTACTTATATATTTGCCTTATTCTGTCTGTCTGAAGCTCACGGATGGGATTTTTCATAACCATCGGTGGTTCAGTGGTAGAATGCTCGCCTGCCACGCGGGCGGCCCGGGTTCGATTCCCGGCCGATGCATTTTTTTTTTTTTTACAATTTTTAAAACTCATTTATATATTATACAAGAATGACATCCACGGCGCCAATTTATAATTGTAACGAATAGTATTTGAATAAAAGCATTTAATCGGGTAAAACCCGGGCGTTGCCCGGGTCATTCGTATCTACTTATATATTTGCCTTATTCTCTCTGTTTGTTTGTCTGAAGCTCACGGATGGGAATTTTCATAACCATCGGTGGTTCAGTGGTAGAATGCTCGCCTGCCACGCGGGCGGCCCGGGTTCGATTCCCGGCCGATGCTTTTTTTTTTTTTACAATTTTTAAAACTCATTTATATATTATACAAGAATGACATCCACGGCGCCAATTTATAATTGTAACGAATAGTATTTGAATAAAAGCATTTAATCGGGTAAAACCCGGGCGTTGCCCGGGTCATTCGTATATAATAATTGTATAAACGAATGCAAGACAAAATCACCGCGAATGTTTCTTTTTTTAAAGGCAATTTCTTTTTAAGGCAATTATCGTTATTTATCGTTAATTTTTGTTTCGATTTTATTGAAAAAAAAACGATATGGTGCCTTTAAAAAATTATCTTTATTACTATGCAGTTTTCTATTTAGTCAATATACCTAAGTTCATGTTGCAAATGTAATTATCTCTATCGATTTAGTAGGTGAAATGCAAAAGAAAAATCGACATGATGAAATCTTTATGAAAATTCACATTTTTATTTTTATATTTTCAAGACACACACAGTTTGGGGCGGGACGTTTCACAAGAGAGACATCCACGGCGCCAATTTATAATTGTAACGAATAGTATTTTAATTAAAACATTTTAAAAACACACAGTTTGGAACGGGACGTTTCACAAGAGTGACATCCATGGCGCCAATTTATAATTGTAACGAATAGTATTTGAATTAAAACGTTTTTAAAATATATACGCACTCGGGTAAAACCCGGGCGTTGCCCGGGCCATTCGTCTAGTATATATATAATGGAACGCTAAAACTAATGTTACAATATCCATTAATATAGTATTTTTTTTTTAAATTCTCTATACGAAAATACTACATGACATATTTTAAATGGTTGATCTCTTTTTTATAAATATCGATTTTTTTAATAAAGAATTTTTTAATAAATAAAAAAAATCAATTTTTGAAAAATCAATGCACATTAACTATAAAAACAAAAGAATCTATTGTAATGTAAGAGAATAATGTAATTGAGTGGAGGAAGAAGAGAGTAGAATAGTTCAGGTTTGTGTAAATAGATGGCGCTAGGAGTACAGCAAGTTCAAAGGTAGATTCTTTGAATCTAAATCAGAAAACAATGTTCGTTTTACTTTATACGTAATGGGATACAAATTTTATTATTTCCACATTGTTTTCTTGTCGATTCAACTAACAGAAAAGTCCTATTTGCACAGTAAATAGAAAACTATGTAAATGAGATTATAGAGAATAACTGCAAAGAGTCAAAGTGTATTTTCTCTCGTATCTTTTTTTTTTTTTTGCTTCGAGCAGAATGGGTAAAATCTAGCGTGGCCCCATGGAACAAGTTGAGTAAATACAGCTCGGAAATTATCCAAGAGTCCGTTCTCCAGTCAGTTTAACAGACTTCATGTTTAATACTAGAGAGCTTTTTCGGGCAGATTCCAAACCGAAGGATAGAAAAGAAGTACCGCTAATTTGTTCCTAGCAGAATAGATCAAATCCAGCGTGGCACCATCAAACACGTTGAGTAAATACAGCTCGGAAATTATCCAAGAGTCCGTTCTCCAGTCAGTTTAACAGACTTCATGTTTAATACTAGAGAGCTTTATTGGGCAGATTCCAAACCGAAGGATAGAAAAGAAGTACCGCTAATTTGTTCCTAGCAGAATAGATAAAATCCAGCGTGGCACCATCAAACACGTTGAGTGAATACAGCTCGGAAATTATCCAAGTATCCGCCCTATAGTCAATTTAACAGAACCTATGTTTAATACTAGAGAGCTTTCTTGGAGTCGTCAAACAATCCTAATCTTAGGATAGGAAAGAAGTACCGCTGTTCCGAGGTGAACCAAACTAAGCTACCAATCCTATCGTCCCGCTCAGTAGGCTTCTATCTCATGTGTTGATCTATCTATATAGAGTTATCTTACATGTAACCAACTACTACCCATCAAGTAGGGATAAGTAAACAAAAAGGTTCAAAAAAGAAAGAATAAACAATATTAAGGTAAAGGGTTTCTTTTAATTTTGATTTTCGCAAGTTTTCGGGCAAAATTTCTGCTCTTCAACGGGCATTATATATACAGTTACGAGCGTCATGCGTGGCCTCTGTCACGGTTTGCTTTTTTTTTTTGGAATGGCGCCCTCCTATTGGTCGGCTACGATTTCTGTAACTATTGTGTTGGAGCGGGTCGCTCCTTAAATAAATGCATATATTAGTTAATAACCAAATGGAATCCTCTCTTTCTCTTTCCCAGTAAGAGACGCCTACGGAAGCCAACAGTACATAGACAGATAAAGCACATAGGCTATAGTTATTAACTAATTAACTAATATATGCATTTATTTAAGGCGCCAAATTATAATTGTAACAAATAGTATTTGAATAAAAGCATTTAATCGGGTAAAACACGGGCGTTGCCCGGGTCATTCGGCTAGTACTTCTATATACAAAATGAAGATGAACTTTGTACAGTAATAATTATGTTATTGGCGTGTGTGGGCGTGCGATAATAATTATTACTGTACAAAGTTCATCTTGATATTGTATATAGAAGTATATGCCCCCGTTGAAGAGCAGAAATTTTGCTCGAAAACTTGCGAAAATCAAAATTAAAAGAAACCCTTTACCTTAATGTTGTTTATTCTTTCTATTTCCAATAATATCTAGGTAACTGTTACTCACAAACAGAAAGGTACTCACTGAGTTGGTCCCCCACCATTATGTCATGTCCGTCCTCCCTCCGCCACTTGATCCTGGGCGCCGGGTTACCCGAGGCACGACAGGCCAGCGTGACGTTGTCGTTCTCTGGTAGGGAGACGTTGACCGGCTGGGACTCCGCCACGAACTCCGGGGACACTGTCGTCAAACATCTCTCTTACATCCCCTGTCGGTCGGTCATAGAGATTGAGATTGAAACTGAATCATTACAAAGTCCATATACGATTAGATTATATAAGGTTAAATACAGAATAAATATAAATAAGATTATATAATGATGAAAATATGAATAAATAGATATAAAAAGATTTTAAAAAATATTGATAAATATACATATATATAAATATAGATGGAAATTTTGCCGGGAGGAATTGTTCTAAAGAGACAAGGGTCGCCTCTCCCGTCAAAATAGACGTCTAAAACTAGATGGCGTCTGGTTTTAGACATCTATTTTGACGGGAGAGTCGACCATTGTCTCTTTAGATATATAAATATATACAAGTCGTCATTGGCTCAGTCAGAGAGATGGAATATGGGTTCACGGGATACTAACCAAAGTGTATGGTTATTAAGCCCAAAAAAATAATGTAGCAAGCAGACAATACACTATATCAAAGTACCAAGGTGCTGCACGCAACCAAGGTTATTCAAAAAGGTTAGATTCCCCAGGCCAGGGAAGATAAAAGAAAGACAGCTGTTGTTTAGATAAAAAGATTAGATAAAGCGGGAATAATTCAGCAAATGATTGGAAAAGATAGATTTTCTTTTTTTTTTTAAATAAATATGTAAAAAGTTTTAGATAAAAAAAATTGTTAATTAAAAAAAAACGTTGGTAATATATATAAAATGTCGGTCAGTCAGTGGGGAATGTCTCTTATATAGTGTCCCACTGAGGACACGGAAACATGCAAATGTGTTAACATATCTCCTTAACGTACAAATTAAAGCTGCTGATGGCTTGCTCCATCTATCGGAATATATATCAACTAATCTTTAATTTTTAATTAATTCAGAATTGACCAAATACCCTTTCTTAATTAATCTAGAAAAGCTAACCACGTTATTTATTACACCCACACACAAAAGTCTTTATTAGGGACTTGCCCCATACAGATTCTCCCAATTGGGTAAGGTAATAATCATCTTGTGTTATTTACATAGAAATTGAACTGGCTTTACTCTTCATCTCAAAGTCATTCAATTGTTGACTGGTCCTTACATAATGATGATCTAAAAAATGTATAGTAAGCTATTGCCTTAGATTAATTTGCTGATATTTTTGAAAGCCATACGTAGGGTGAAGTGTTGGTACATTTAATTTGCACGTTATTTATTACGATAGATGACGCAAGCCATCAGCAACTTCTATTTTCACGATCAGAAGATGCATTTTTCTTAATTTATCCAACTGATCCAAGTACAATTCAGTTTTTGTACTATATTTCACATAGATAAATGTGTGTTTGGATATTTGTAAACTGTATATCTGGTTCTCCTGTGATACTAAACAGTGTAAATATACAGTATTATGATATACTCATTGTTCAACCTTATTGAGAATATGCGATTGTAGGAATTGCAACTGGTATCTTTAGCAGTGCCAAGAATGTTTTACAACATTTTTTTTTTAATTAAAACATCTTATCATGTATATGCATATTTATATCCTATTTACAAGACGTCAAAACACCTAGTTTCCTTAGAAATTATTTCGGAGTCGTTTTAAAATTTTAATTGCTCCCACGAAACTTTTTTTAAATGAAGAAAATAACTGCTCTCTAAACACATTGGCATTAAAAATGGATGGTAACTTTGGAAAGAAGTAATTTTCTTTTGAATTTCTTGAGGAGAAAGTTTTTCTCCCAGATTCCATCTCTGTGGATCACACAAAGAAAACTTTATACTTACTGATGTTGGCTTCATCTGTCGGGACTAGAGTGACTTACATATTTGCATATAGGGGATATGTAATTGTTCAACGCTATTGGTTTTTAAAATTTAAATTATGAAAGAATTTTCTACAATTAAAATGAACTGAGTATGAAATTTACACATATTTGGGAGGTCTTGGTTCATCAGTGGTGAAACCTCCAAGAGATTTCACCAATATACTCCACCAGATCTAATCTACAACTATTGTATTGTTCCCATTCTACTTATATCTACTGTACCTGGAGGTTTGGTGTTTTAACGGAACTATGGAAAGATGGAATTGTAGAAATTATATTTCAGCTTCTAGCACGGTTCTTTCACTTAAAGGACAAGACTGTCTGTTAAGGCAACAACATAACTAAACACCATTGAATAGTGGGCTACCTAGACCGAAGTCTGAACACAACTAAACACCATTGAATAGTGGGCTACCTAGACCGAAGTCTGAACATAACTAAACACCATTGAATAGTGGGCTACCTAGACCGAAGTCTGAACATAACTAAACACCATTGAATAGTGGGCTACCTAGACCGAAGTCTGAACATAACTAAACACCATTGAATAGTGGGCTACCTAGACCGAAGTCTGAACACAACTAAACACCATTGAATAGTGGGCTACCTAGACCGAAGTCTGAACATAACTAAACACCATTGAATAGTGGGCTACCTAGACCGAAGTCTGAACATAACTAAACACCATTGAATAGTGGGCTACCTAGACCGAAGTCTGAACATAACTAAACACCATTGAATAGTGGGCTACCTAGACCGAAGTCTGAACATAACTAAACACCATTGAATAGTGGGCTACCTAGACCGAAGTCTGAACATAACTAAACACCATTGAATAGTGGGCTACCTAGACCGAAGTCTGAACATAACTAAACACCATTGAATAGTGGGCTACCTAGACCGAAGTCTGAACATAACTAAACACCATTGAATAGTGGGCTACCTAGACCGAAGTCTGAACACAACTAAACACCATTGAATAGTGGGCTACCTAGACCGAAGTCTGAACATAACTAAACACCATTGAATAGTGGGCTACCTAGACCGAAGTCTGAACATAAATAAACACCATTGAATAGTGGGCTACCTAGACCGAAGTCTGAACATAACTAAACACCATTGAATAGTGGGCTACCTAGACCGAAGTCTGAACATAACTAAACACCATTGAATAGTGGGCTACCTAGACCGAAGTCTGAACATAACTAAACACCATTGAATAGTGGGCTACCTAGACCGAAGTCTGAACATAACTAAACACCATTGAATAGTGGGCTACCTAGACCGAAGTCTGAACATAACTAAACACCATTGAATAGTGGGCTACCTAGACCGAAGTCTGAACATAACTAAACACCATTGAATAGTGGGCTACCTAGACCGAAGTCTGAACATAACTAAACACCATTGAATAGTGGGCTACCTAGACCGAAGTCTGAACATAACTAAACACCATTGAATAGTGGGCTACCTAGACCGAAGTCTGAACATAACTAAACACCATTGAATAGTGGGCTACCTAGACCGAAGTCTGAACATAACTAAACACCATTGAATAGTGGGCTACCTAGACCGAAGTCTGAACATAACTAAACACCATTGAATAGTGGGCTACCTAGATCGAAGTCTGAACATAACTAAACACCATTGAATAGTGGGCTACCTAGATCGAAGTCTGTACACATGAACATAACTAAACAATACAAAAATATAACGACGATTGAAGATGAGTGTCTTAATACGTCCGAAAGCTTGCCAATAAAGTTCTTATAGACATCCTTCTTCAATCTTCGTTATATTTTGATATTTTATTTCGAAGAGTTTAACTGAGTCGATGACCAAACAATACAAACATAGGATTGTTGGGAGAATATTAATTTATAAAGAGAAAAGTCACCTCTCCTGGCAAAATAGACTAAAAACACCATCTTACACATAGACGGTATAATATATTTGCATATCCATAGTCTAAAACTTATCCAATCCATAGTCTAAAACTTAACTTTATTAAAATATTGAAATTTAAGGTTAATTTACTTCCAATTGTTAAACATAGTAAAATAGTAATAATTTATGTAAATTAGATTTAATACTTTTCTTTCTGATAAATTCATATAAAATTTGTAACAAATCAAATGTATATAACTGTCTCTCAAAAATCAAATAGTTCATTTTTGCCTGTAGAAGGGCGGCTCCAGCCCGAAAGCTCGCGTATATCATAATAAAAGAAACTCATTGCGAAAGGTTGTATTTTTATTTTTATTATATTTGCATATATTCTGACGTAATATGTAACTTTCAAATTTGACACCGCAGTTTCCACCCGGCAAAACTTCCATCTATATTATGGATAAAGAATTGGAAACTTTATCAGATAAAGAACATTAGACCTTTGCGACTTCTTTTTACCTAAGTATTTATATTTTTGAAAAATGTTTTTATCTCTCTTTATCAAATTGTCAAAAGGCTTCCTTTTATTGAAAGGAGCATCTAAAAGTAATATATTTTAAGCATATCTCTTCAAAGTTTCACAACATCTATTTTCTTCATCACAAGGAAGATAAAAATCAAAACTATTAAATTTTAATTAATAAGACATATATTGGATCAAAATATAATTTATTTTTCCAATATTTCAGTTGGCTGAACGCCACACATTAAATATGTTATAACACCTTGAAAAAGGTTGGCGTTCAGCCAACTGAAATATTGGGGAATTAAATGATATTTTGATCCAATATATGCCTTTTTAATTAAAGATTTATTCATGGATTGCTCTATTTTCAAAACTATGAATGTTTAAAAACTAGAGCGGGTGTGAAAACAAAGAATGAGAGAAATGTGCAAATTGAGGAAAAGACAGGCTGTACAACAGCTAATTCCAAAGAGGCCAAATATAGTTGGTGGAGATAAATATTTTAACACAAATCAATAACGCGCCATCTATACATATAAAATAAAAGGATTTAAAAGCGCGAATGTTTCTTTTTTACATAATACAAACTTCTACTGTCCTTACTGCGATGAAAAATATATTGGGAGGGCTTGGCTCATCAGTGGTGAACCCTCCCAGCGGTTTCGCCAATTTAATCCACCAGACCGCTTTTCAGAGCTCTAATACTGTATTGGATCATTCTGCTTTTATATGCTACACTGAAGGATGGAATCTTAGAAATGGTTTTCAAGAAAACTATGGACATAAGCTTATAGGACAGTAGCATTATATTCAAATATTTGCATTGAGCAATGTTCTTCAGCAAGCCCTCCCAATATATTTTTCATCGCAGTAAGGACAGTAGAAGTTTGTATTATGTATAAAAGAAACATTCGTGCTTTTAAATTCTTTCATTTTATATGGATATAAATATATGTACCAAAAGAGGCACCTCTCCCTGCATCAGAACGATGTACTGTACATCACTCCATTAAAACACTTTACTAATGATGATAAAGAATAAGCCACAACACCAGTTATGACAAATTCAGACAACAACCTGTATATCTTGCTTTCAGGCTATGGCCCTCACAGTACAGGGGCCGCTTTGATTTCATACCACCCTACGGGAGAGATTATGAAATCAGTCCAATTCACTACACAGGCTTTCAATCTGATGAAATGACAAGGGCTGGGATTCAGGCAAGAACACAACATCAAGTTTTTGTCATAAAGTTGTTTGATAAAGATATGTAAATATATATTGTAAAACGACATTTTGAAATACTATCCCGCATGTATTTCTTTTCAACGAAATTATTTTTTCCGTTTATCATTACTCTTCACAATTCACCCTTTCATACCTCATCCAAAAGGTTAGAAATAATCGTTATTTCTCTTTGAAATAAATTTTGATTTTTCGTTGAAAAGAAACACATGCGGGATACTATTTCAAAATGCCGTTTTACAAATATATATTAAATACATATTATCTCTAAACATCGCCTGAGACGGCGTTTTATTCACTGTATATGTTCTGTAGAAGGGCAAAGATGACCGAAAGCTTGAGACGGTTTTAAAATTAAAAATAAACTCATCTCCGAAAATTAATTGTTTAATTATTGATAATTTTTTTACCGAAAATTATATTTTATATATAATCGAAATTTAAATAAATTTATAGCTCGCGGAAAAAAAAACATTTTTTTTTATCTTAAAAAATAATTCTTAAAGAAATAAATAGTTCAAAATATGTTAAAATGATATAAATTTGTGCTCAATATGCAACTAAGGGAGATATATGTAAATATAGAACTCAAATAGATTCTATGTAATTCAGCAGACGAACTCTCATAAATATAGAATTATAAATAACAAATATAGCAATTACTCATGTCAATATTTTATAAGGTCGTCTGCTCAGCCTATATTTACTTAACCGAGATATTGTAGAATAAAATGGTGAAATTTAATTTTTAATATCTTGTAAATATATTCAATTTATTTGATTCAATTTTATTGTGAGTTTTTGTTTCAGCAAAAAAATATTTTTTTTTTACTCTCTCTAACGATTTAAGGATAAAATTTGTGAATATTTTTATTGCTTTTCCATTATTGACTTAACTCTATCTGGTCAAAATGTTTTAAATAGTATCGCCCTGGTTTATGTAAGTAAGAGGTTGTAGCCTAATCCAATATGTAAATTAAATCAAACGATGTGAGATTCTCGAAGTTTTAAACATTTAGTTGAAAGTGTTATTGGAGATAAATAATTTTCATTTATTTGAGTACGACTTTGAATTGTTCTCCCCAATTAGGCCTATACGCATTATCTACTATATGCCGTATTTTATATATATTATACATACACTGTTGTACACCAAGCCTATGTATTAACTACAAAATGGCGTCAATAAAAAGTATTAAGTTATTGACGCCATTTTGTAGTTAACACACAGTGAATGTATAATATATATAAAATATAGTAGATAATGCGTATAGGCCTAATTGGAGAAAACAATTCAAAGTCATATTCAAATAAATGAAAATTATTTATCTCCAATAACACTTCCAACTAAATGTTTACAACCTCTCTCGAGAATCTCACATCATTTGATTTAATTTAAATATTGGATTAGGGTACAAGGGGAAAAAGAAGGGCGGTAACCGGGACATGTCGTTGACATTGTCCAAGCAACTAAAAGAGGATCCAAACATAGCGGTAATGTCCGCCTTCTCTGACGTCATCACTAGCATATAAGATGGAGTTGGTCTGAGCCCAAGGTAGAGACAGCTGAAGAAGAAACGGAAGAGCTGAATATTCGGGAGTTCAGTGGATTGACCAGTGGTACCAGGACTTTCTCCATCTCCCGGGTGCCATCCGTAAACCGAGTTAACAATGCTTCTATGTGTGTGGGCTTCCTTTGTCTTCAGGCTGTATGCTTCAACTTCCAGCCCATAGCTTCAAGTTGGATGAGTAGCCGGTTTCAGCTCCACACATGTACAACATATATATACCACAGGCATAGAAGCATGGTGTATATATATATGTGATGAGTGATCCTGTCGACTCATGTAATGAGATGAGAATTCCAGTAGCTTTTGTAGAGATCCTGTCGACTACTGAAATAATAGTTGATGTCCTGGTAGCTCTTGTTGTACTGTGTTGACCGAGAGGAACAGTCAGGATGTAGAGTTTTCCAGTACCTCTCTGCACCTTGGAAGACCTTTAAAAGTTCTCACAAAATACAGGCAGTCGTGGTCGAGGCAGAGTGGAAAGCTGGGGATATCCACACAAAAAACGAAGACACAGTTGCACTAAGAAAGTTCCGTAAACAGATAAAAGTTGAGCCAGGAGCGAAAGATGGAGACATAGAAGTTTCTTACTCGTCTACATGATAGTTGAGATCGACATAAGGTACGACCGACGTGAGCTGACGCTAAGGGTGAACTAGACTAAACTGAACTGAACTGTCAAGTCCCTATAAAAGTGATGTATTTATAGTTTAAAAGACGGGGGGGGACCTTATGTGACAGGGGCGTTTGAGAAAGGGCGCCTTTACCTGTCCAGGTGTGAGAGGGGTCTCTGCATTCCACCACATGTGACAGTGTGGGTGGCCTGTCGTGGGAATTGTGAATCTACCTGATTTATGAGTTCCATCTTTAGACTGTTGTTTTGGCAATACTATGCTCGATCTCTGCTTTAGCTCAACTCTTAAATCTATTACAGATTTTATTTATTTATCCACTTTGTACAAATTACATTACATAGGGTGATGTAAAGACACAGATTAATCATGCGCATAATTATTTATAGATGTGTTTCTATATACAACATGGCAATCTTGTTATAAGTTATCTACACCATATGAGGTTGTTGTTTTAAATTACCATAGATGAGCCCCGGGAGTGAAAGGGTTTATCCGGGTTTAGGCGGGTAAAGCCTCTCTAACACAGGTAAGTAATTAAAATTTCTTTTAATTAATTTAAACTGTGAGGGTTAAAAAGGGCTATAACAAGATGATATTTGTTGGATATATAAAAGTGAAATAAAAATGACATTGTGTTTGATTAACAAAAAAGATGATTAAAATAAAATGATGACATAAAAATTCACATTCTAAGAGAATATTGGTGGGCGTTGGACAGGGTTAGTAGTTAAAGAATAAGCAATTGTGAGATTTACACATGCAATCAAATACTTAGGTCCAGGTGCAAAGCGAGGATATGGACTTGAGCGTCTTCCTAGGCAATGTTTCACCTGTGATCCTGTATAGGGTAACAGTGCTTTGTCACAATTGTAGTGTTATTGGGTTGAAAAGTTGTTGAAGAATATGTAATTGTTAGAAGTGCTCATGTAAACCAAATACTCAGATCCAGGTGCAAAGCGAGGATATAGACTTGAGCTGTCTTCCTTGGCAATGTTTCACTTGCGATCCTATATAAGGGTTACAGTGTTTTGTCACAATTTTAGGATTATTGGGTTAAAAGTTGTTGAAGAAAAGTTGCTTATTAATATGATTGAGAAAGGAGTGAAATAGAGCCATGCGATAAGTAGAATTGTAGCGACAGTAGGTGATCTGACTTGACTCGAAATCAAAGGTTGAATGTGGTCCGCTAGAGCTGAAAAAAAAGTTGAAAGTTGAAAAAAGTGAACGCTTTGTGAATGCGTTGGTGATTTGCTCTGCGGATGAAATGAAATAAACTCTTGAAGCTTGTTCAGACCAGAAGTTTGGATTGGTAAGTCTGGGGAACTGTGTTCAAGGCGTTTGTTGAATTACGAAATCAAAAAATAAATTGTCAAGCAGTGCTGTCGTTTTTCTACATTGATGTGACGCAATGACTGGAAAGATAGTGATGAAAAATATAGGGGATTGGTTAAAGAATATGATTGTTGAAAACGATTGTTGTAGATGCCCGATAGTGGATGATAAACTTTGTCAGATAATAAAGGTATTTAAACAAATAAAATATAGTGAATAGAAATATAGAAATATGATTGCGGGTACAAAAAGTGTAAGTGGACAAAATTAAACCTGTAATATATAAAATATATAATAAATAATAAAATAAAAATAATTTTTGAAACAATTAGATGTTTTACAATACTAAAATAATATCATGAAAAATAAAAGTAAATTTGATTAAAGGTTTTTTTTTTGTTTTTTTTAAATGTTGGATTAAAAAATTTGTTTATATAATTGAAAGGTAAGAATAAGAATAATTATTCAAGATTTTATACAAAATTTATAATATAATTGAAGGTTATTAATGATTGGATAAATTTTTAGTAGTGTAAAATTGAACAAAAATTGTCTCTTTTGACGAAAAGTTACAGTTGTGGTGTGTGACTAGATTATATCCCTTTGGTAACATCGGTGTTTCTATGACCCTGAAACTGTGAATATGTGAAATGATCTCTTCGTTTGTCCTCAATGCTGGTATGTAGAGAATGATTTCTCTTTCGCGTTAAAAAGTCTATATAAGACTTAACCAAATTGTTTTAATTGGTGTTATCAATTAACATGTAAAATGTTTAATGTATTTTGTGTGTGTTGTGATATCTCGTTGGTGAGATTCTCGAGGAAATCTAAATGATTAGTATGAAACATGTGTTCAAACTGGCGTCATGAAGCTAGCGGTCAAGATGACTGCTTGAGGGGGAAGAGAAGATATTCTCAAAAGATAACAGTGACCAGGGGAGTGACGTCATAAAGAGCGTCCACTTCCCTTTTTTCACGGAAATTCTATTTGTGGGGTGGTCACACGTGCGGGGTGTTTATTTTCTGTCTTACTTGAAACTGCTTTTCTCTCTCTTCTTTTGTTGAAGTTTGGCAATTTTCTTGCCTATTTGAAAATATAGTTTTCTCGATGTTCGTAAGTGTTGTGTCTCGAAATCAGTTTAGACTTAGTAAAATTGTTATACGATGATTTCAGGCTAGAAGTGAGTGAAAGATATGACTTTCGACGTGGACACGTTTTGAGATGAGAAGTGTCACAGGGATGAAGGGCGTCTTTGGACTGAAAAGTGAGAAAAGTTTTGTTGTGTTGCCTTGTGACACTTGTGAAGTGAATTGAATGGAAAGGTGTCACGTGAAATCATAGTTTGGTACAAAATCTAACCTGTTTCACCATAAATAACAAATTTAATAAAGTCATGGGTGATGGTTGTATGAAACACATCGAGAATTTTTGACTGTTAGTGGATATGGCATGCTTAATGTGAAATTTTTTTATTGTGGCGACGATATAGAGCTAAGTGGAGCTCGAAATTGGATTTGTGTGTTAAGTCGCGCACTAAAAATTGTTGCCAATTGGAGATAGGGGTATGTGAGGGTGTTGAAATGTTTGTTGAAAGAAATGTTTTGATGACCAATCATGCATATAAAAGTAAAAGACGAGGGAGTGTATTTATCCTCGAATATTAACGATTGTAATCGTTTTGGAAGGCTGTGACTTAAATTAGCTACTGGCGGTGAAGTGGAGTGAATCTTTATTCCTAACTTGTTTTGGGAAAGATAGTTGTTTTCCCTAGTGGTGTTTTTGAAGATATTGTATCTTCCGATTTTTGCAATTAAAAAAAATGCGTTTCACCTATGTTAATTTATATTTAAAATTTGAATATACTTTTTAAATTGTTGATTATGATAATTAAAATGATTCTTATAAAAGGGCAATGTCGTGAGAGTTACCAATAATTTGAATTGGGCGCTTACTTAAAATGGTGAACATTACCAAATTTTAAGAATTGATAAAGATATTGGTCTTTTGATATAAAGATAACTAATAAGTAAAACAAAAATAAGTTGAGAATTATGATGAATGAGATTTTTAAAAAATAATAATAATGATTTTTTTTTCTTCAAGTCGAAGCTTTGGATAATGCCATTTTAGGTAAATTTAGGAAAGGCATGTAAGATTAGTAAATTAGTAAAAATGCGTGATGGGCGAAATTTTTTTTTTAAGTAAAATTGAGAGTAATAACTTGAAATTTATAATCTGATTAAAAATTAAAATAAATTTTATAAATGTGAGATTGTGAAAGTTTTAAAAATTGAATAAAAAATGTCATAAAAAAGGTAAAAATTGAATTTAAAATGCTTAAAGTCAAAATATAAATACAAAATTTATAGGGAATCAAGTTGTGGACTTGAGGATAAAATTAAGGTAGGTTTTAAAAACTTACAGTTGTGTGATGAAAGTTCAGTCAGGGGACTTGGTCTTTGGTGGTCGTCCTGCTGACGTTGAAGACGCTCCATGTAGAGCTTGTAGAAGCTTGTTACTTCTGGAAAGTTGTTTGTCGCTTGTTGCCTTGAGCATTGTCTCGATGATGTCAGGTCGAAGGTGTGGAGCTTGTCACAGGGTTTGAGTACATCGCTGCTCGGTTTCCATGTCTTGCGGAAAGTTCGGCTGTCGTTGGCGCGGTCAGCTTGCTCCCGACGTTGGCGATCGGTTAGCGGGTATGCGGAAGTCCGTTGGGGCGGCGTTTCTTCCGTAAATATCGTCTCTTGCTGGTGGGAGAGATTGCTTGGTCGTTTCGTTGGTATGGCGAGCTTGTTCCTCCATCTTTGCTCTTTCTCGCTTCCTATCTGAACGGTCTTCTTACCTCTTCGTTGTGTCATCCTTCGTTTTGGTCATCCTGTCGGCTTATCTGTGATGAGTGATCCTGTAGACTCATGTAATGAGATGAGAATTCCAGTAGCTTTTGTAGAGATCCTGTCGACTACTGAAATAATAGTTGAAGTCCTGGTAGCTCTTGTTGTACTGTGTTGACCGAGAGGAACAGTCAGGATGTAGAGTTTTCCAGTACCTCTCTGCACCTTGGAAGACCTTTAAAAGTTCTCACAAAATACAGGCAGTCGTGGTCGAGGCAGAGTGGAAAGCTGGGGATATCCACACAAAAAAACGAAGACACAGTTGCACTAAGAAAGTTCCGTAAACAGATAAAAGTTGAGCCAGGAGCGAAAGATGGAGACATAGAAGTTTCTTACTCGTCTACATGATAGTTGAGATCGACATAAGGTACGACCGACGTGAGCTGACGCTAAGGGTGAACTAGACTAAACTGAACTGAACTGTCAAGTCCCTGTAAAAGTGATGTATTTATAGTTTAAAAGACGGGGGGGGGACCTTATGTGACAGGGGCGTTTGAGAAAGGGCGCCTTTACCTGTCCAGGTGTGAGAGGGGTCTCTGCATTCCACCACATGTGACAGTGTGGGTGGCCTGTCGTGGGAATTGTGAATCTACCTGATTTATGAGTTCCATCTTTAGACTGTTGTTTTGGCAATACTATGCTCGATCTCTGCTTTAGCTCAACTCTTAAATCTATTACAGATTTTATTTATTTATCCACTTTGTACAAATTACATTACATAGGGTGATGTAAAGACACAGATTAATCATGCGCATAATTATTTATAGATGTGTTTCTATATACAACATGGCAATCTTGTTATAAGTTATCTACACCATATGAGGTTGTTGTTTTAAATTACCATAGATGAGCCCCGGGAGTGAAAGGGTTTATCCGGGTTTAGGCGGGTAAAGCCTCTCTAACACAGGTAAGTAATTAAAATTTCTTTTAATTAATTTAAACTGTGAGGGTTAAAAAGGGCTATAACAAGATGATATTTGTTGGATATATAAAAGTGAAATAAAAATGACATTGTGTTTGATTAACAAAAAAGATGATTAAAATAAAATGATGACATAAAAATTCACATTCTAAGAGAATATTGGTGGGCGTTGGACAGGGTTAGTAGTTAAAGAATAAGCAATTGTGAGATTTACACATGCAATCAAATACTTAGGTCCAGGTGCAAAGCGAGGATATGGACTTGAGCGTCTTCCTAGGCAATGTTTCACCTGTGATCCTGTATAGGGTAACAGTGCTTTGTCACAATTGTAGTGTTATTGGGTTGAAAAGTTGTTGAAGAATATGTAATTGTTAGAAGTGCTCATGTAAACCAAATACTCAGATCCAGATGCAAAGCGAGGATATAGACTTGAGCTGTCTTCCTTGGCAATGTTTCACTTGCGATCCTATATAAGGGTTACAGTGTTTTGTCACAATTTTAGGATTATTGGGTTAAAAGTTGTTGAAGAAAAGTTGCTTATTAATATGATTGAGAAAGGAGTGAAATAGAGCCATGCGATAAGTAGAATTGTAGCGACAGTAGGTGATCTGACTTGACTCGAAATCAAAGGTTGAATGTGGTCCGCTAGAGCTGAAAAAAAAGTTGAAAGTTGAAAAAAGTGAACGCTTTGTGAATGCGTTGGTGATTTGCTCTGCGGATGAAATGAAATAAACTCTTGAAGCTTGTTCAGACCAGAAGTTTGGATTGGTAAGTCTGGGGAACTGTGTTCAAGGCGTTTGTTGAATTACGAAATCAAAAAATAAATTGTCAAGCAGTGCTGTCGTTTTTCTACATTGATGTGACGCAATGACTGGAAAGATAGTGATGAAAAATATAGGGGATTGGTTAAAGAATATGATTGTTGAAACGATTGTTGTAGATGCCCGATAGTGGATGATAAACTTTGTCAGATAATAAAGGTATTTAAACAAATAAAATATAGTGAATAGAAATATAGAAATATGATTGCGGGTACAAAAAGTGTAAGTGGACAAAATTAAACCTGTAATATATAAAATATATAATAAATAATAAAATAAAAATAATTTTTGAAACAATTAGATGTTTTACAATACTAAAATAATATCATGAAAAATAAAAGTAAATTTGATTAAAGGTTTTTTTTTTGTTTTTTTTAAATGTTGGATTAAAAAATTTGTTTATATAATTGAAAGGTAAGAATAAGAATAATTATTCAAGATTTTATACAAAATTTATAATATAATTGAAGGTTATTAATGATTGGATAAATTTTTAGTAGTGTAAAATTGAACAAAAATTGTCTCTTTTGACGAAAAGTTACAGTTGTGGTGTGTGACTAGATTATATCCCTTTGGTAACATCGGTGTTTCTATGACTCTGAAACTGTGAATATGTGAAATGATCTCTTCGTTTGTCCTCAATGCTGGTATGTAGAGAATGATTTCTCTTTCGCGTTAAAAAGTCTATATAAGACTTAACCAAATTGTTTTAATTGGTGTTATCAATTAACATGTAAAATGTTTAATGTATTTTGTGTGTGTTGTGATATCTCGTTGGTGAGATTCTCGAGGAAATCTAAATGATTAGTATGAAACGTGTTCAAACTGGCGTCATGAAGCTAGCGGTCAAGATGACTGCTTGAGGGGGAAGAGAAGATATTCTCAAAAGATAACAGTGACCAGGGGAGTGACGTCATAAAGAGCGTCCACTTCCCTTTTTTCACGGAAATTCTATTTGTGGGGTGGTCACACGTGCGGGGTGTTTATTTTCTGTCTTACTTGAAACTGCTTTTCTCTCTCTTCTTTTGTTGAAGTTTGGCAATTTTCTTGCCTATTTGAAAATATAGTTTTCTCGATGTTCGTAAGTGTTGTGTCTCGAAATCAGTTTAGACTTAGTAAAATTGTTATACGATGATTTCAGGCTAGAAGTGAGTGAAAGATATTACTTTCGACGTGGACACGTTTTGAGATGAGAAGTGTCACAGGCGTGAAGGGCGTCTTTGGCCTGAAAAGTGAGAAAGGTTTTGTTGTGTTGCCTTGTGACACTTGTGAAGTGAATTGAATGGAAAGGTGTCACGTGAAATCATAGTTTGGTACAAAATCTAACATGTTTCACCATAAATAACAAATTTAATAAAGTCATGGGTGATGGTTGTATGAAACACATCGAGAATTTTTGACTGTTAGTGGATATGGCATGCTTAATGTGAAATTTTTTTATTGTGGCGACGATATAGAGCTAAGTGGAGCTCGAAATTGGATTTGTGTGTTAAGTCGCGCACTAAAAATTGTTGCCAATTGGAGATAGGGGTATGTGAGGGTGTTGAAATGTTTGTTGAAAGAAATGTTTTGATGACCAATCATGCATATAAAAGTAAAAGACGAGGGAGTGTATTTATCCTCGAATATTAACGATTGTAATCGTTTTGGAAGGCTGTGACTTAAATTAGCTACTGGCGGTGAAGTGGAGTGAATCTTTATTCCTAACTTGTTTTGGGAAAGATAGTTGTTTTCCCTAGTGGTGTTTTTGAAGATATTGTATCTTCCGATTTTTGCAATTAAAAAAAATGCGTTTCACCTATGTTAATTTATATTTAAAATTTGAATATACTTTTTAAATTGTTGATTATGATAATTAAAATGATTCTTATAAAAGGGCAATGTCGTGAGAGTTACCAATAATTTGAATTGGGCGCTTACTTAAAATGGTGAACATTACCAAATTTTAAGAATTGATAAAGATATTGGTCTTTTGATATAAAGATAACTAATAAGTAAAACAAAAATAAGTTGAGAATTATGATGAATGAGATTTTTAAAAAATAATAATAATGATTTTTTTTTCTTCAAGTCGTAGCTTTGGATAATGCCATTTTAGGTAAATTTAGGAAAGGCATGTAAGATTAGTAAATTAGTAAAAATGCGTGATGGGCGAAATTTTTTTTTTAAGTAAAATTGAGAGTAATAACTTGAAATTTATAATCTGATTAAAAATTAAAATAAATTTTATAAATGTGAGATTGTGAAAGTTTTAAAAATTGAATAAAAAATGATATAAAAAAGGTAAAAATTGAATTTAAAATGCTTAAAGTAAAAATATAAATACAAAATTTATAGGGAATCAAGTTGTGGACTTGAGGATAAAATTAAGGTAGGTTTTAAAAACTTACAGTTGTGTGATGAAAGTTCAGTCAGGGGACTTGGTCTTTGGTGGTCGTCCTGCTGACGTTGAAGACGCTCCATGTAGAGCTTGTAGAAGCTTGTTACTTCTGGAAAGTTGTTTGTCGCTTGTTGCCTTGAGCATTGTCTCGATGATGTCAGGTCGAAGGTGTGGAGCTTGTCACAGGGTTTGAGTACATCGCTGCTCGGTTTCCATGTCTTGCGGAAAGTTCGGCTGTCGTTGGCGCGGTCAGCTTGCTCCCGACGTTGGCGATCGGTTAGCGGGTATGCGGAAGTCCGTTGGGGCGGCGTTTCTTCCGTAAATATCGTCTCTTGCTGGTGGGAGAGATTGCTTGGTCGTTTCGTTGGTATGGCGAGCTTGTTCCTCCATCTTTGCTCTTTCTCGCTTCCTATCTGAACGGTCTTCTTACCTCTTCGTTGTGTCATCCTTCGTTTTGGTCATCCTGTCGGCTTATCTGTGATGAGTGATCCTGTAGACTCATGTAATGAGATGAGAATTCCAGTAGCTTTTGTAGAGATCCTGTCGACTACTGAAATAATAGTTGAAGTCCTGGTAGCTCTTGTTGTACTGTGTTGACCGAGAGGAACAGTCAGGATGTAGAGTTTTCCAGTACCTCTCTGCACCTTGGAAGACCTTTAAAAGTTCTCACAAAATACAGGCAGTCGTGGTCGAGGCAGAGTGGAAAGCTGGGGATATCCACACAAAAAACGAAGACACAGTTGCACTAAGAAAGTTCCGTAAACAGATAAAAGTTGAGCCAGGAGCGAAAGATGGAGACATAGAAGTTTCTTACTCGTCTACATGATAGTTGAGATCGACATAAGGTACGACCGACGTGAGCTGACGCTAAGGGTGAACTAGACTAAACTGAACTGAACTGTCAAGTCCCTGTAAAAGTGATGTATTTATAGTTTAAAAGACGGGGGGGGACCTTATGTGACAGGGGCGTTTGAGAAAGGGCGCCTTTACCTGTCCAGGTGTGAGAGGGGTCTCTGCATTCCACCACATGTGACAGTGTGGGTGGCCTGTCGTGGGAATTGTGAATCTACCTGATTTATGAGTTCCATCTTTAGACTGTTGTTTTGGCAATACTATGCTCGATCTCTGCTTTAGCTCAACTCTTAAATCTATTACAGATTTTATTTATTTATCCACTTTGTACAAATTACATTACATAGGGTGATGTAAAGACACAGATTAATCATGCGCATAATTATTTATAGATGTGTTTCTATATACAACATGGCAATCTTGTTATAAGTTATCTACACCATATGAGGTTGTTGTTTTAAATTACCATATATATATGTGTGTGTGTGTTAGTAAATTAAATTTAATTGTCATCTATCGTTAACATTTTACACAAATAAATTTACTGGCAATGCGTTTCTTTTAAATATCATCAAATATTATCTCTACAGACCTTACTGCAATGATATGAGTTATTGAATGAGAGGGCTTGGCTCATCAGTAGTGAACCCTCTCAGCGGTTTCGCCAAATTAATCTCTAGACCGCTCTACTATTGTATTGGATTGGTTTGCAATATACCCTGTTATTTCTATGGAAGGAAGCTTAGGGGTGTTTAGTGAACTATGGACATAAGCTTATAGGTCTGTAGAGGAACATACATATAATTTCAAGGTATTGCATCGAGCAAAGCTCTTCCGCAAAATATGTTTTAATAACAAATATATATTAGTAAATCAAATTTAATTGCCATCTTCCAAACCAATCCAATACAATAGTAGAGCGGTCTAAAGATTAATTTGGCGAAACCGCTGAGAGGGTTCACTACTGATGAGCCAAGCCCTCTCATTCAATAACTCATATAATTGCAGTAAGGTCTGTAGAGATAATATTTGATGATATTTGAAAGAAGCGCATTGCCAGTAAATTTATTTGTGTAAAATATATGGGTGTGTATGTGTTGAGGAATATAGGGCAATTCGTAGGTTAAAATATGAACAATTACAAAGCTTATTTTTGTATTTAATTGAATACATTTCATTTCACCAAATAAACGTAATATATTTCGAAAGCTGAACGTCTCTCGATTTCAAATGTTTGATTTCTCATTAGTTTTTGTAACAATTAACTAAGTTATGAAAATAGGCATCTCCTTATCGTATAACTGAAAGTTGTTGATGGCTTGCGCCATCTATCGGAATAAATATCAACTATTCTCGTTGATTTTTTATTATTCCAGAATTGGCCAAATACCCATTCTTGATTAATCAAGAAAAGCTAACCACGGACGCGTTTCGGGCTGTTAACTAAGTGTTAATAAAATATTTTAATTGTCAAACTATCAGTGTTGTTGTCCTTCAGACTTAAGTCTTTTTATTATTATTATTATTTACAATGCGCAAGTGGAGACGCCACGCCAAGCAGTTTTATTTCTTGGGAGATATTCCACTTTAAAAGTGTGGACGAAGCTCAATCCAAGAAGATAGCCCAAGAGTCCGAAGACTTCTAGAGAAGAATAATAAAAGCGGCCCCACAAATTGCATAACAAATCGACGAAAAAAGATGGCATACATGAATTTTCGGGGATAACGGAGCCTTCTATGGGATTAGTTCACGGCAATCTCTGCACATGGTAAATAAGTTGTCCAAATTTGTCCCTAGTCACACTACAACAGAAACAGAATCACCGAGAAACACGTGAGACCTTGCTTGAAATGGTCTCAGCTGATAATGAATGGTTAAAGAATGTGATATCACGGGTTAATGAGACGTGGGTTTATGGTTATGATTTTTTAAAAATAGACTTCAATCAAAGGAATGGCGCGAGGAGAAGAACCAAACCTAAAGAAATCTCTTTTCCCAAATTCCAAGCTGAAAGTTCTGTTGGTACCATTATTTTATCATAGAGGACTGGTCCACCATTATTTGTCCCTGAAGGACAAACCAGCATGTCTATATCGATGTTTTGAGGCGGCTTTGGGCAGCCATAAGGAAGAAACAACCAGAAAAATGTGCTTCTCAGGATTGGTTTAACGATAATGCCAGACCTCACACGGCTGTTGCAGTTTTGAATTTCTTGGCCAAGAACAAATTTCTTTAATTCCTCTGGCTTAATACTTCGCCTGATCAAACCTCAAATGACTTTCTCCCAAGCACTAAAATGAAAATGTATCTTAAAGAGCAGAGATTCGAGTCACGAGAAGTCATAACATACCCCTGATCATACCCCAAATGACTTTTTCTCAAGTAGTAAAATGAAAGTGTATCTTAAAGAGCAGAGATTCGAGTCACGAGAAGACATAACATAAAAATCGTTGAAGTCCGTCAGAGGCTTGAAAGAAGACAACTATAAAAATACGGCGAAAATAGGTAAGTGAACTGTCATAACTACACTCATGGACAAAACTTAGGAAGTTGTACTTTTTAGCATGTATATATCTGGACAATAACTCTGAAAGATATTACAGTGACTTTTATTGAAGACGTACGAGATAACCAAGTACGAAAAAAATCGCCTCTATCTCCTTCTTGAATTATTTTGGATTTTCTAAAAGTTCCTGGGATTAAAGTACCCTGTATAGCACACACATAATGAAATGAAGTCCAAAATTATTTTAAGTAAAAAATCCTGTTGCTACTTTTCAGAAGGCCTCATTACGTATTAAAGTCATTTTTAATACCTCAAGTGTAACTTTACATTTTTAAACAGCCATTCCGGCCTAAATGAATCAAGTCGGGGCGTTATAAAAGTTGCTTGTGTAGGAAGTTTTTGGAAGCTGCAATATTAATGGGGGAGGTAATTTCTGGGCTCCTACCTTCTAATTCATCACTCCTGTTATCTGTTAATCGTTTTAAAATCTTATTCTTCACGGGCCTTAATAAATCACCCCGCGCTCTCCTAAAATATTCATCGTTTCTCACGTGGACATTCGCCAACTTCTTCTCAAGACCTGGAAGTCCCTCTCTTCATCCTTCTCTATCTTATTTATTTATTCTGTATTTAACCTTATATAATCTTATATGGACATTGTAATAAATCACTTTCAATCTATCTCCTCTCTTTCTGAAAGAGAGGGATTTTGAAATATAAGGATATTTTATTGGCATCATTACAAGTCAATGGTAGCAAAGATAAAACACATAATATTTGTCGTTGAGGAAGCCTCCTGGCCTTTACCTAACTGTATATGTGAAAGAATTGCCTTGATTTTAATAACATTCGCAAGTTACCAATGACAAACAAACATTAAAGACAATATGTAAATTAAGTCTACATCAGTAGTACACACTTTAGGGTAAAGAGTTCCATTTGAATACATCACCTATTTGCACAACAAGCTCTCGAGGTTTACCGTATTTCTATACACAGGTACTCTCTGAAATAAAACTATACCAGAGAATACACCTGTAGCAGGAAAATAAAGTCAGAAATCAACAAGAACATGGTAAAAAAACTACACATCAACAAGATCATCAATAACTCACTGTGTGTGATCATCTAAACAATACCATCAATGGAGAACTCACCGACCATACATCAACAATACCATCAATAGAGAACTCACCGACAACACATCAACAATACCATCAATAGAGAACTCACCGACCATACATCAACTATATCATCAATAGAGAACTCACCGACCATACATAAACTATACCATCAATAGAGAACTCACCGACAACACATCAACTATACCATCAATAGAGAACTCACCGACAACACATCAACAATACCATCAATAGAGAACTCACCGACCATACATCAACTATGTCATCAATAGAGAACTCACCGACCATACATCAACTATACCATCAATAGAGAATTTACCGACCATACATCAACTATACCATCAATAGAGAACTCACCGATCATACATCAACAATACCATCAATAGAGAACTCACCGACCATACATCAACTATACCATCAATAGATAACTCATCGACCATACATCAACAATACCATCAATGGAGAACTCACCGACCATACATCAACTATACCATCAATAGATAACTCATCGACCATACATCAACTATAGCATCAATAGAAACCTCACCGACCATACATCAACTATACCATCAATAGAGAACTCACCGACAACACATTAACAATACCATCAATGGAGAACTCACCGACCATACATCAACTATACCATCAATAGAGAACTCACCGACAACACATCAACTATACCATCAATGGAGAACTCACCGACAACACATCAACTATACCATCAATGGAGAACTCACCGACCATACATCAACAATACCATCAATGGAGAACTCACCGACCATACATCAACTATACCATCAATGGAGAACTCACCGACAACACATCAACAATACCATCAATGGAGAACTCACCGACCATACATCAACTATACCATCAATAGAAACCTCACCGACCATACATCAACTATGCCATCAATAGAAACCTCACCGACCATACATCAACAATACCATCAATAGAGAACTCACCGACCATACATCAACTATATCATTAATAGAGAACTCACAGACCATACATCAACTATACCATCAATAGATAACTCATCGACCATACATCAACAATACCATCAATGGAGAACTCACCGACCATACATCAACTATACCATCAATAGATAACTCACCGACCATACATCAACTATACCATCAATAGATAACTCACCGACCATACATCAACTATACCATCAATAGAGAACTCACCGACCATACATCAACTATATCATCAATAGAGAACTCACCGACCATACATAAACTATACCATCAATAGAGAACTCACCGATCATACATCAACTATACCATCAATAGAGAACTCACCGACAACACATCAACTATACCATCAATAGAGAATTTACCGACCATACATCAACTATACCATCAATAGAGAACTCACCGATCATACATCAACTATACCATCAATAGAAACCTCACCGACCATACATCAACTATACCATCAATAGAGAACTCACCGACCATACATCAACAATGCCATTAATAGAGAACTCACCGACCATACATCAACAATACCATCAATAGAGAACTCACCGACCATACATCAACAATACCATCAATAGAGAACTCACCGACCATACATCAACAATACCATCAATAGAGAACTCACCGACCATACATCAACAATACCATCAATGGAGAACTCACCGACCATACATCAACAATACCATCAATAGAGAACTCACCGACCATACATCAACAAAACCATCAATAGAGTACTCACCGACCATACATCAACAATACCATCAATAGAGAACTCACCGACCATACATCAACAATACCATCAATAGAGAACTCACCGACCATACATCAACAATACCATCAATGGAGAACTCACCGACCATACATCAACAATACCATCAATGGAGAACTCACCGACCATACATCAACAATACCATCAATAGAGAACTCACCGACCATACATCAACAATACCATCAATGGAGAACTCACCGACCATACATCAACAATACCATCAATGGAGAACTCACCGACCATACATCAACAATACCATCAATGGAGAACTCACCGACCATACATCAACAATACCATCAATGGAGAACTCACCGACCATACATCAACAATACCATCAATGGAGAGAGAATATGGTTTTACGGGCTTCTAACCAAAGTGTATAACAATCAATAGAGAATTAATACATCAATAGATAACTAACACATCAACTATACAATCAATAACTCACTGTGTGTGGATCATCTCAACAAGACAATCAATAACTCACTGTGACCATCTCAACAAGACAATCAATAACTCACTGTGACCATCTCAACAAGACAATCAATAACTCACTGTGACCATCTCAACAAGACAATCAATAACTCACTGTGACCATCAATAGAGACCTCAGTAGATAACTCACTGTGACCATCAATAGAGACCTCAGTAGATAACTCACTGTGACCATCAATAGAGACCTCAGTAGATAACTCACTGTGACCATCAATAGAGACCCAAGTAGATAACTCACTGTGACCATCAATAGAGACCTCAGTAGATAACTCACTGTGACCATAAATAGAGACCTCAGTAGATAACTCACTGTGACCATCAATAGAGACCTCAGTAGATAACTCACTGTGACCATCAATAGAGACCCAAGTAGATAACTCACTGTGACCATCAATAATGACCTCAGTAGATAACTCACTGTGACCATCAATAGAGACCTCAGTAGATAACTCACTGTGACCATCAATAGAGACCTCAGTAGATAACTCAGTGTGACCATCAATAGAGACCTCAGTAGATAACTCACTGTGACCATCAATAGAGACCCAAGTAGATAACTCACTGTGACCATCAATAGAGACCCAAGTAGATAACTCACTGTGACCATCAATAGAGACCTCAGTAGATAACTCACTGTGACCATCAATAGAGACCTCAGTAGATAACTCACTGTGACCATCAATAGAGACCCAAGTAGATAACTCACTGTGACCATCAATAGAGACCCAAGTAGATAACTCACTGTGACCATCAATAGAGACCTCAGTAGATAACTCACTGTGACCATCAATAGAGACCTCAGTAGATAACTCACTGTGACCATCAATAGAGACCCAAGTAGATAACTCACTGTGACCATCAATAGAGACCCAAGTAGATAACTCACTGTGACCATCAATAGAGACCCAAGTAGATAACTCACTGTGACCATCAATAGAGACCCAAGTAGATAACTCACTGTGACCATCAATAGAGACCCAAGTAGATAACTCACTGTGACCATCAATAGAGACCCAAGTAGATAACTCACTGTGACCATCAATAGAGACCCAAGTAGATAACTCACTGTGACCATCAATAGAGACCCAAGTAGATAACTCACTGTGACCATCAATAGAGACCTCAGTAGATAACTCACTGTGACCATCAATAGAGACCTCAGTAGATAACTCACTGTGACCATCAATAGAGACCCAAGTAGATAACTCACTGTGACCATCAATAGAGACCCAAGTAGATAACTCACTGTGACCATCAATAGAGACCTCAGTAGATAACTCACTGTGACCATCAATAGAGACCTCAGTAGATAACTCACTGTGACCATCAATAGAGACCCAAGTAGATAACTCACTGTGACCATCAATAGAGACCCAAGTAGATAACTCACTGTGACCATCAATAGAGACCTCAGTAGATAACTCACTGTGACCATCAATAGAGACCTCAGTAGATAACTCACTGTGACCATCAATAGAGACCCAAGTAGATAACTCACTGTGACCATCAATAGAGACCCAAGTAGATAACTCACTGTGACCATCAATAGAGACCTCAGTAGATAACTCACTGTGACCATCAATAGAGACCTCAGTAGATAACTCACTGTGACCATCAATAGAGACCCAAGTAGATAACTCACTGTGACCATCAATAGAGACCCAAGTAGATAACTCACTGTGACCATCAATAGAGACCCAAGTAGATAACTCACTGTGACCATCAATAGAGACCCAAGTAGATAACTCACTGTGACCATCAATAGAGACCTCAGTAGATAACTCACTGTGACCATCAATAGAGACCTCAGTAGATAACTCACTGTGACCATCAATAGAGACCCAAGTAGATAACTCACTGTGACCATCAATAGAGACCCAAGTAGATAACTCACTGTGACCATCAATAGAGACCCAAGTAGATAACTCACTGTGACCATCAATAGAGACCCAAGTAGATAACTCACTGTGACCATCAATAGAGACCCAAGTAGATAACTCACTGTGACCATCAATAGAGACCTCAGTAGATAACTCACTGTGACCATCAATAGAGACCCAAGTAGATAACTCACTGTGACCATCAATAGAGACCCAAGTAGATAACTCACTGTGACCATCAATAGAGACCCAAGTAGATAACTCACTGTGACCATCAATAGAGACCTCAGTAGATAACTCACTGTGACCATCAATAGAGACCCAAGTAGATAACTCACTGTGACCATCAATAGAGACCCAAGTAGATAACTCACTGTGACCATCAATAGAGACCCAAGTAGATAACTCACTGTGACCATCAATAGAGACCTCAGTAGATAACTCACTGTGACCATCAATAGAGACCCAAGTAGATAACTCACTGTGACCATCAATAGAGACCTCAGTAGATAACTCACTGTGACCATCAATAGAGACCTCAGTAGATAACTCACTGTGACCATCAATAGAGACCTCAGTAGATAACTCACTGTGACCATCAATAGAGACCTCAGTAGATAACTCACTGTGACCATCAATAGAGACCCAAGTAGATAACTCACTGTGACCATCAATAGAGACCCAAGTAGATAACTCACTGTGACCATCAATAGAGACCTCAGTAGATAACTCACTGTGACCATCAATAGAGACCTCAGTAGATAACTCACTGTGACCATCAATAGAGACCCAAGTAGATAACTCACTGTGACCATCAATAGAGACCCAAGTAGATAACTCACTGTGACCATCAATAGAGACCTCAGTAGATAACTCACTGTGACCATCAATAGAGACCTCAGTAGATAACTCACTGTGACCATCAATAGAGACCCAAGTAGATAACTCACTGTGACCATCAATAGAGACCCAAGTAGATAACTCACTGTGACCATCAATAGAGACCCAAGTAGATAACTCACTGTGACCATCAATAGAGACCCAAGTAGATAACTCACTGTGACCATCAATAGAGACCCAAGTAGATAACTCACTGTGACCATCAATAGAGACCCAAGTAGATAACTCACTGTGACCATCAATAGAGACCTCAGTAGATAACTCACTGTGACCATCAATAGAGACCTCAGTAGATAACTCACTGTGACCATCAATAGAGACCCAAGTAGATAACTCACTGTGACCATCAATAGAGACCCAAGTAGATAACTCACTGTGACCATCAATAGAGACCCAAATAGATAACTCACTGTGACCATCAATAGAGACCCAAGTAGATAACTCACTGTGACCATCAATAGAGACCTCAGTAGATAACTCACCCACCACATCCAGGTACCCGACCTGGTTCTTCATGGGTTGGGTGTTGAGCTGGCACATGTAGTATCCTCCGTCCTCCAGCCGGACGTCCCGGATCTCCAGCTGCCACGTGCGGTAGTTCTGGTGGCGGACCTGCACGCGCTCGTTGCGTGTGATGACGTGGGTGTCGATGGTCAGGAGAGTCTGGCGGTCCACGTGGATCCAGGCCACCTGCGGCCACCACCACCGTGTTTACTGCACGGCTCACCCCTAGTGTTTACTGCACGGCTGACCCCTAGCTATGCAAGTTTGGTCGGGAAGATCTCGATATGCAAAAATAAAATATAACTACATCAACCATTTTTCAAATTTAATTTCCGACGTGTCAATGAATCTCTGGTACTCTCCTCAGGGAAAATTTGGGGAAATCATGACAGAGAATCACTGAAACACCGGGACCTAAATAAAATATTGGTTCTTAAAATTAAAGATTTACTGGACAATGTATCTTCAATTTTAAGAGCTATGAATGCCGGCTAGGTAGCCTCAATCTTTAAGAAAAGATTAGTCAATTCAACACAGCTATATCTTTTCCAAACAAACTTCTAACCCCGACAAATTATGTTCAAAACTATACAAATAATAAAGGTGGCTTCTCCATTCAAAATAGACGCTAAGCAATCTCGAGGGACGAGGGCCCGAAATCATGGTCTCCAGGTGTGCCAAAGCTGGTGTTGTGGCTTTGTCATGGACTCGAGTCCGATAGTTTGCGGAGACTGTAAATAAATAACTAATTTTAGTATCTATTTTGACGGAAGAGGTGGCCTTTATTTTTACAGTCCAGGTATACTTACAAATCAGATAGAGATGAGAATATGGTATTAATATTTTGCCAAGTTGGTATTTAGTAAGTGGGTGTTGGTTTACTAAAGAATAATTGCACTAAGTCAGAGGAACAAAGGTAAACTAACATACATTCATGGACAAAACTTACGAAGTGAAAAGTCTTTGATATCACCGGTCATCTTTTTTTTTTTAGTACGGCTATCTCCGATACAGTGTTTGGATGTCGTGGTACACTATTCCACACTCTGTTCTGTGCAGTTCCAATTCCAGACACCATTCTCCGTTAGATAATCAAACCAATCCTTCTCGGTCTACCTCCATTCTTCACAATCCCTCCAGTATGTATATTAATAGATCATCTCACGTTAATGCTGCTTTATTTACAGCATATAGAAAGGTATACACTCATGGACAAAACTTAAGAAGGTGGAAAGTCGTCCTGTCATGGATGCCGCCTGTTATATATTTTTGAAGGAGACAGAGGTTGTTCACACTTGATTATCTCGTGTGTCTTCAATAAAGGTCATTGTAATATCTTTAAGAGTTATTGTCTAAATCCTGATATACATGCTGAAAGGTATCAACTTCCTTAAGTACTGTCGATGAGTGTACATTACAAACTCCATCTATACATTCTGATGAAAGAATCAATGACGCTACAAGACATATGATTAGAGACAAATTTTCCTGCACTGTGAAGACAGTTCCACACGACCTGACTGTAACTACTGTAGTAGTTCTCTGCATACATAGATAACACTGTGGTCATTGTGTGATCTTTTACAATCCCTCATATTTCTACATAGTCTTTTCTACGATTATGAGCGAAAAAATAAATATTATTATATATGCTGACATAAAAAGAAACCTTGCATCCCCCAGAAATTATTATTTAATTCTAATATATATTTACATATGGAATAAAATGTCTCTATATAAAAATATTTTCTCATTTTTAATAGAATGACATAATGAAGATACGGTGAAGTATTTATTTCCTCATAAATGGGTATCAATTATATTTTACAATTTTATTCAAATTAAATACTACACATTTCCATATTTACATGCTTCTTTGTAGTTCGGGCTGGCATCAGAGAGGATGATATGGCTGAGTATAAGCAAAAAATGGCTTTATTGGCGTTTTTAACTCTTGCATCTATTGAGCTGAACCTCTCTATCGCACCATTTGAGGCTCTTCAGAGAATTCCGCTTAATTTGCATAGCTATATTTTGTTTTCAGGCTATCTTGGTTAGGAGGGAAGTTGAAGTGTGATCTTTTGTTGAAGGATAAGATTCCTAACAAATCCGGATTCAAAAAGATTTAACGGCCGTGTGATAACTTTGGCGTGCGTCCATTATAAACAAAGTAGCAGGCCAATATGCAAAATGGATGAAATAACTATTAATAATATATATATATGTGTGCACTACCTACACCACTCAAACTTTTTATGTACATTAACAGAAAAAAAAGATATAAAGAGGAAGATTTAAAAACTGGACGTGGGTATATTTTGGGAATTTTAAATGTAAAATGGCGCAGAGCTCTCCAAAAGAATAACACGGCGTTGAGTTGCATAATGAAGCCCCGAAGCAGATACTGTGGAGATAGATTTCTTCATTAACTCAATTAACAACCGCGTTAAACAAAAAATTCGCGGGATTTGAAGAAGAAGAAGAAAAAAAGGACGCCGCAGGGAAACTAGCGATGGTTTGTTTAAAACATTAGTTAAAAAATACTTGAGAGATGTAACGCAAGGAAAGTGTAAAATAGAAGAATACTTAATTCCTCTCCTTGTCCCCGTGTAGTTGGGGATATATATAGTGGATAACACACAGTATCAAATCTCTACCACATTTAGTACGGCTATCTCTGATACAGTGTTTGGATGGCGTGGTACACTATTCCCCTCTGTTCTGTGCAGTTCCAATTCTAGACACCATTCTCCGTTAGATAATCAAACCAATCCTTCCTTGGTCTACCTCCATTCTTCACAATCCCTCCAGTATTTATATTAATAGATGATCTCACGTTAATGCTGCTTTAATTACAGCATTTAGAAAGATATATTCTCATGGACAAACTTAAGAAAGTGAAAAGTCTTTGATGTCGCCATTTATCTTTTTTTTTTTTAAGGAGACAGAGGTTTTCACACTTTGTTATCTCGTGTGTCTTCAATAAAGATCACTGTAATATCTTTCAGTTATTGTCTGAATCCCGATATACATAGTAAAAGGTATAACTTCCTTAAGTTTTGTTCCATGAGTGTTTTCTCTCATGAAAATTTTCCAAACTACTTTGTTTACCTTTGTCCATTTTATCTTGAGATTCTGTTATGCCATCAGATATGAAAAGGTATCATTTTCGGCTTCAGGTTTTTGGTAAATGTCCAAGTTTCACAACAAATCCATACACAGGAGTATTCAAACAAATATAGACGTCGGAAATTTTCATCAGAGAGAGAGAGAGTGGGGAATAATGCAGATTCTTCTTTTTCACCATCGTTTTAATAAGGCAGATCTCGTAGATAGAGTCAAATATGGAGAATTCTATAAAACTTCCAGTTCTTCTGTGAACTTCTTAAAAAGGTCTCTCTAGTGGCGCCATCTTGAGTTCTTCTCTTTATTTCTATTTGATTCTTCTATCCATTTCACCAGTCCTATTCTTCTTTTCTATAACTCCATTCAACTTACCTTCCAGATATTTCTTCGTCGAAACATTTCTTCTTAAGATATGCCCCCGTCCGAATATATTTACCTTGTTTTAATGGCCTTCAACTCGTTCCTCATTCGATATTTCCCCAAGACATCTTCACTCCCCTGACAATCCCCATCTTTGTGCTCCATTCTACTCCACAGCCACATTTTCAAGGCTTCCAGTATATTTTTCATCTGATTATTCTATTGAAAGCTTATAAAATAACGCTCTACCGTTCTTACTGTAATGAAAGAAATATTGAAAGGCCATCAGTGGGGAATCTACCGTGAAATAGCAAATATTGTTTTTTTATTCAAAAGATTTATAATCAGAAGACATTATTAAATAATAATTACTTCTTTTTAAAATGTGTATATAATATTTATTGTATATATTTTTATTTATCCTTTTCTTTCTTTTATTTTTGGTTTTCTATAAATTCGAATACGATATCTCTTTATACAGACCCTCTCATTGATTTATCAGTGTACAGTAGAAAATTATTTTATTTTAAAAATAATCCTACGTATCAAAAATAGATTAAATTTCTGATAACAGATGGCTAATAAATCACTCTGTGCATTTGGGATATAGAGGTGAGACACCTACCCGGTACTGCCCCAGATGCTCCACCTCACACTGTAGCGTAGCGTCCCGTCCTGCAGCGATGGTCAGACTGGAGATGGGCGCCACGAAGTCAGGTTCTGGGCGCTGGTTGGCGGCGGCCACGGCTGCTGCACCCATCCTCGTTACATATCTACAACACCTGCATATTTAGCGTTAAAAGTTACTACACACAAATAGGGGAAATCTTATAACGGTTATATGCATATTAGTCTTATAACGGTTATATGCATATTAGTCTTATAACGGTTATATGCATATTAGACTTATAACGGTTATATGCATATTAGACTTATAAAGGTAAAGCATTAGCTTTCAATCTATATGCAAGGCTATTAAGAACTTTTATTCTTTTTTTGTATAACACGTTTCATATTGTCCTTACTGCGATAATGGAATATTGGAGAGGGCCTGGCTCATCGGTGGTGAATGTTTTCTGGGGTTTGGCCATTTCAATCAACCGCTCTAATATTGAGTAGTGGGCTATTTCGACAATCTTGAACAGAGAGCTGTGGTGTTTATTGAGTCGCGATGTATAATTACATAGAAATACTTCACTGAGCAAGGATCTTCCGTAAACAATCCATAAAAGACCAGGTATTTAAACACAAGACAGATTGTAGAGCTGTTCTGATCTTGTTCCAGATGTTATATTTAGCAAATATGTACGAAATGCTCGTATGAAATGTGTGTATTGTAGGAGGCATTCTAGAGTGGTTATTCTCTTGTATGATTACCCTCCAACATCTTCATTTAATGCTACCACTACGGTTCTTTGCTTGAATCCTGTCCTATATTATGTACAAAATGTAAACATCTGTACAGTTGGTAAGTTCAACCGTTCCCCGATGTTGTCCCTCCATTTAGTTTCCCGTCCTCCAGATCAAACCATCAATATTCCAAGTTGTGTAATATTGAGCTTGATAGATCTGCTAGCTATTTCTCATATCATGATATTGTCATGTTCTCAACGGTGGTTTTGATTGGTTCACACATTCCGTTCCTTGGCGTTGTTGGAGAAGTTGAATAAGTTATGACAACCTTGACCTGGTATCGAATCCCGCGCATTACGTACTTTTTCCTGAAGAAAATATTGTTTCAATGTCCCCCGAAGTATTCAAAAGTCCAACCCCACCAGTGAGTGCAAATAACCAAACAGAGCTCTCTGTCACATTTGTAAGTGCAAAACTGCTTTCTACATGTAGTGCATTTGCTGTAAAAGCAGTTAGCTAACTACCCACTATGATTATCATGGCGTGTACCAAGTATACTATGGATAATACAAAGAAAATTTCATTAAAGGACAAACCAAAGTCACAATTACAATAAAACCTCAGAATATATCAAACAAACAAGGGACAACTGTGTAATGATGGTGTAACATATTCCAACCATTAAATAAATAAATAAAAGAAGTTAAAGAATCTCTCTCCATATTTAATAAGGCCAGCAGAGGGGTAATTAGCGGTTGGTAACTTGATTTGGCGACGTGCTCTAAACTTGCCACAACACTCTTCTTTCTGTTTGGTCAGTTCTTGCCAACTTTCCCGTGAATATGTAAATAGGGAAACTAGCTCATATGTAAATAGGGAAACTAGCTCTATCCCAAATTCTGCCTGGCACATGTGACATTTCAAGAATAATGAAACCTCCCAATGTATTGAGGATTTCATGTCGCTAAGATTCACCGCCACAGAATAAAGTTATCACGAGAGATGTATAGACCCCCTATAATAACAAACAGAGAATAAATAATCCCATATAATCAAAATATTCCATAAATACATCTCTGAAATATTTCTTTTGAATCCGCATACTCTAGCTTTCAGGATGCCCTTCAACAGGAGAACTAGAAGTATACTAACTATACAAGGCATACTTCCTGTTGAAGGGCATCCTGAAAGCTAGAGAAATATTTAACCCTTTGTTGATGTTATTGAACTACAGGGATGAAGATGTATTATAAAGATATAGATCTGATTATCTAGAATCGAATCCACCACTATATTTGATATAATTTTTGTTCAATTCTGAGCTACACTGCACGTTAATTGGATAACTAACGCAATGCTGATTAACAACAGGGCGAGCTGCGAGGTATTAGTCGAGAAGTTATAGCTACAAGTGCTGTGCATAACTTGTAAGTCTTCTTCTTTCTTATCTCCACTCAATCATATTAGGATATCAAGTTGTGACCCTTGATGGTATCTGTTTGACAACCATCATGACTGGGTGAAGTAGAATGTGTCTACCTTTGTCATTAAGACTGGATGCACTACTCAGTGGTAGGCCGACTTAGCTCCAAAGAAATGGCCGCCTCTGGCATGAGGAACAGACGCCATGTGCAGCTGCTCCTAACATGGAGTACAGACTCATCCTATATCCCTGGATTAGGAGCCCTTACAGGGTACTATCAGCCGGGCCAGCTGAGCCCAGGTTTTTAGCGAGATTGTTACTGCTCCCCCTCCTCCTTTTTCATTCGGGCTTGGGACCGGCAAAGGCGAAGTTATTTCTAAGTGGTAACGGAACAATGAACAATGCGATGGGTGTGCAGTCGGGGAGATATATCCTACTGTTGATGTAATGTTGTAGTGTGGAGATAGGAACTCCGGTAAACTCTGGTATATTTCTTGTACTCTTTATGGTCTGGAACTGTTTATAGACAGGTAATAAGGGAGGTCATCATACGTCTTCTATACACATAAAATAAAAGGATTTAAAAGCGCGTATGTTTCTTTTATACATAAAACGAACTTCTACTGTCCTTACTGCGATGAAAAAATATATTGGGAGGGCTTGGCTCATCAGTGGTCGCGTCATCAAGACTGTCGCAGTAAGAACAGTAGAAGTTCGTTTTATGTATAAAAGAAACATACGCGCTTTTAAATCCTTTTATTTTATGTGTATAGATGGCGCGTTATTGCTTTGTGTTAACAGGCCTTCTATGTTCTGCAACCAACCCCGTGATCGAAATCCACATTAAATACTATTTATCTGTTTCAATGACCGATTATTTCACAAGTAACCAAACCTTGTCAGTGCAAACGTCCAACTGATTTCTACATGTAACATAGTAGAAGCCAGTCTCACCATGACCTGAACACCATGTATCAATGTTTTTGATAAGATCAAGTATCTTAATTTAAACAATGTGATATGTAAGTAATAAAGTATGACGTCTTTTCTAGTCGTCTCAAAGTGACACCAGCTTGCCACTGGACACCCGGAGGATCCAGAGAGGGACAAAAAAGGAGCGTTGGTCCAGATGTTGACAGTTAGTTAGGTTATAGTGGATATTTTCGGACAGCCCCGCTCAGTGCTAGCAGTGGTCATCTCACGGCGGCCCTCGTGGCCGCCGTTTTGGCTCCTTCCTGCTCCCGCGGCTTCATGCAGGACGCCGAGCTTTCCTCAGTTAATCCTCAACTTTCCCCTGGTCCTGGTGCCACTTGAGACGTACTAGGAGAGCGTCTTTTGATCCCAAACTTTGTCCTTACTGTCCCGTGCCACTCAACCCCGACTGCTTCCAACTCACTAGTTGGCTTACCCGGGTTTACGACATATATATGGCATCAGTATTATTGATCACACATTTACCATGAGTCATCAATTTATTCCTCTACTTATAATACATGTAGTACAGGTTAGTTAGCTTTTACTACAAGTACGCTACATGTAGAAAGAAATTAAACGTTTGCACTGACAAGGTGCCAGAGTCCCGTTTGGTTACTTGTTAAAGAATCGGGAGTTATTGAAGCACAATTAAAAAGGTATTCAATGCGGAATATATTTATTCGATCCTGGGTAGTAGTTGCAGAACATAGAAGACGTATGATGACCTCCCACGTTACCAATCTATAAACAGTTCCAGGCTATACAGAGTACAAGAAATATACCAGAGATTACTGGAGTTCCACACTACAACAGTACATCACACACACACACATACACACAAGAGCATGACCATCAAAAATTTCATTAGCACAAGTTCCACTACCACAGGCCTACACTCATGGACTTAACATGTATTTTACCATGTATATCGAGATTCAGACAATAACTCTGAAAGATATTACAGTGACCTTTATTGAAGACACACGAGATAACTTAGTGTTTGTGAACAAAATTGCCTCTGTATCCTTTTTAAAAAATCAGACGACAGGCGATATCAAAGACTTTCCGCTTCCTTATGTTTTGTCCATGAGTGTACGTTGTGCACAACACTTGTAGTCCTAACATCTCGCTCAATACCTCGCAGGTTGTCTTGCTGTCAAAGCGGGTACTCCACAGCATTCCATCTCGGCACCGAGTAAAATAAACTCATTACAAAATAGTTCCATGAAAAATAGACACTTCGGCCAGTTAGAGGTTTTTATTACGATAATTAAGAGAGAAAAACAAAAAAACTCTAACTGGCCAGAGTGTATATTGTAACATAGTATTTATAAATTTTATTTATGTAACATAGTATTTATTAATTTTATTATTTTTTATTAACAGAGTGGTCATTTTTATTTTTATATCTTGCGACTCTGTAAATTTCCCTCGTGGCTTATCTTTTGTTTACCGTTTTTAGTTTTGTCCTTCCCTGAAATAAATTTTGTTTCCTCTTGAAGTTTTTGTCTTCCCTAATTTTCCACGTGGCAATATTTTTCATAGAAGTATGAATGCTGGCCAGGCAACCTCTGTCTTTACGATCATTACAAAATGGTCTTATTGTCACTGAATAAATACTCTGTTGTTTATCATCATAAATAGTTGCATAGTCATCACCTCGTACCATGCTTGCATATTATCACTTGTAAATAAAATATTAGAAATAGTTTACATTCTAATCAATAAATTATTTTTACTTAAACTTTTGTAATACTTCACTACCGTGACAATATTATAAAATAAATAAAGCTTCCAGGGTTAAGTTTCTTGTGCAAACTTTTCATTTTCAATCTTTCGGACTTGTTAGTCCTTCAACAGGATTATCACGTTTGTATGAAAAAAGTGAAAGTTGTATAAGCTTATGATTTTGCTTTGTTTTAAAAATGAATCGATGTTGTTTCCATATGCTTGAATTGAATATTACACCTTAGTTCTATATATGTTATTGCTTAAAAAGGAACACAACAAAACAAAAAATGAAACTACGATTATAAAATGATTTGATAAACTAAGAAAAAACAATAATAATAATAAAGCTGACGATGATAAAAAAAATTGAATATGTCTACCAGAAAAATGCTTCTATGAATTAAAAAATAAGAATAATTACAAAATTAACATATAAAATTCAAACAACGTTAATAAATTAATAATAAATACTATTTTTATATATACATTATTGTTTATATGGTTTGATCTTGTTTATAAAGATGGGAAGATATCCCTTCAACCATCCTAAGTATGAAGTAGCAAGCAACTCTGGGATCTCGGAAACACATCTCTCACGAATACGACCAAAGTTTCTATATTGGGTTCTTTAGGGTGATATCTACGTAGATAGGTCTTGTCTGGGGAGACATTCGTTCTCACTGGTCAATCCCTTCGTCATAATCATAATAAATGCTTTAAACATTCAAGTTTCTTGAAAATAAAGATACTTCGGCCAGTAAATCTTTTTATTACCGCGACGACAAAAATTGTCAGTCGGCCTGCCACTGAGTAGTGCTCCCAGTCTTAATGACAAAGACATTCTACTTCACCCAGTCATGTCCCTAATATGATTGAGTGGAGATAAGAAAGAAGAAGAAGAGGAGTAAACAAAAATCAATCAAGTACTCTGCAAAAAGTTTCTTTTCTAATTTATTAGCATTGGCAAGCTTTGTCATCTATCGGTAAAATTTGTAAGAATTATTTTTGGCAATGTGCTTATTTTTACATAAAATTAAATCTTTACAGACCTTACAACAATGATAAAAGTTATTGAATGAGAGGACTTAGCTCATCAGTGGTTGAACCCTCTCAACGGTTTGCCAGACCGCTCTTTATTATTAATATTTTTCTATTAAAAATATTTCTATATTAATATATTTTAACGTTAAAAATTATTCATCACTATATATATATATAGTGTTGAAATCATTTTAAAAATACAAAGTAGGTGGGGGAAATTGTGCAAGCAAAAAATATTTAAAAAGTTACAATCAGAATAAGTTAAATATCTTTAAATATATATATATATAACGATTATTTTCTATAATCAAGCAATTTGAATTTTGGTTGATTAAAAAAAATGTATTTCCAAATTTGACTTTTATCAATAGTACTCCGAGGAAGGCTATATATCAAGCCGATGTTTAAAACAAAAGGGAGAGGTTGAAGAAGTTCCAATGTATGGAGAAAGAACTACCACATATATATAGCGCGCCATAAGATATCTCACCAGCCAATGAGAAAGAACTACCACATATATATAGCGCGCCATAAGATATCTCACCAGCCAATGAGAAAGAACTACCACATATATATAGCGCGCCATAAGATATCTCACCAGCCAATGAGAAAGAACTACCACATATATATAGCGTGCCATAAGATATCTCACCAGCCAATGAGAAAGAACTACCACATATATATAGCGCGCCATAAGATATCTCACCAGCCAATGAGAAAGAACTACCACATATATATAGCGCGCCATAAGATATCTCACCAACCAATGAGAAAGAACTACCACATATATATAGCGCGCCATAAGATATCTCACCAGCCAATGAGAAAGAACTACCACATATATATAGCGCGCCATAAGATATCTCACCAGCCAATGAGAAAGAACTACCACATATATATAGCGCGCCATAAGATATCTCACCAGTCAATGAGAAAGAACTACCACATATATATAGCGCGCCATAAGATATCTCACCAGCCAATGAGAAAGAACTACCACATATATATAGCGCGCCATAAGATATCTCACCAGCCAATGAGAAAGAACTACCACATATATATAGCGCGCCATAAGATATCTCACCAACCAATGAGAAAGAACTACCACATATATATAGCGCGCCATAAGATATCTCACCAGCCAATGAGAAAGAACTACCACATATATATAGCGCGCCATAAGATATCTCACCAGCCAATGAGAAAGAACTACCACATATATATAGCGCGCCATAAGATATCTCACCAGCCAATGAGAAAGAACTACCACATATATATAGCGCGCCATAAGATATCTCACCAGCCAATGAGAAAGAACTACCACATATATATAGCGCGCCATAAGATATCCCACCAGCCAATGAGAAAGAACTACCACATATATATAGCGCGCCATAAGATATCCCACCAGCCAATGAGAAAGAACTACCACATATATATAGCGCGCCATAAGATATCCCACCAGCCAATGAGAAAGAACTACCACATATATATAGCGCGCCATAAGATATCCCACCAGCCAATGAGAAAGAACTACCACATATATATAGCGCGCCATAAGATATCCCACCAGCCAATTAGAAAGAACTACCACATATATATAGCGCGCCATAAGATATCCCACCAGCCAATGAGAAAGAACTACCACATATATATAGCGCGCCATAAGATATCTCACCAACCAATGAGAAAGAACTACCACATATATATAGCGCGCCATAAGATATCTCACCAGCCAATGAGAAAGAACTACCACATATATATAGCGCGCCATAAGATATCCCACCAGCCAATGAGAAAGAACTACCACATATATATAGCGCGCCATAAGATATCTCACCAACCAATGAGAAAGAACTACCACATATATATAGCGCGCCATAAGATATCTCACCAGCCAATGAGAAAGAACTACCACATATATATAGCGCGCCATAAGATATCTCACCAGCCAATGAGAAAGAACTACCACATATATATAGCGCGCCATAAGATATCTCACCAGCCAATGAGAAAGAACTACCACATATATATAGCGCGCCATAAGATATCTCACCAGCCAATGAGAAAGAACTACCACATATATATAGCGCGCCATAAGATATCTCACCAGCCAATGAGAAAGAACTACCACATATATATAGCGCGCCATAAGATATCTCACCAGCCAATGAGAAAGAACTACCACATATATATAGCGCGCCATAAGATATCTCACCAGCCAATGAGAAAGAAAGAACTACCACATATATATAGCGCGCCATAAGATATCTCACCAGCCAATGAGAAAGAACTACCACATATATATAGCGCGCCATAAGATATCTCACCAGCCAATGAGAAAGAACTACCACATATATATAGCGCGCCATAAGATATCTCACCAGCCAATGAGAAAGAACTACCACATATATATAGCGCGCCATAAGATATCTCTCCAGCCAATGAGAAAGAACTACCACATATATATAGCGCGCCATAAGATATCTCACCAGCCAATGAGAAAGAACTACCACATATATATAGCGCGCCATAAGATATCTCACCAGCCAATGAGAAAGAACTACCACATATATATAGCGCGCCATAAGATATCTCACCAGCCAATGAGAAAGAACTACCACATATATATAGCGCGCCATAAGATATCTCACCAGCCAATGAGAAAGAACTACCACATATATATAGCGCGCCATAAGATATCTCACCAGCCAATGAGAAAGAACTACCACATATATATAGCGCGCCATAAGATATCTCACCAGCCAATGAGAAAGAACTACCACATATATATAGCGCGCCATAAGATATCTCACCAGCCAATGAGAAAGAACTACCACATATATATAGCGCGCCATAAGATATCTCACCAGCCAATGAGAAAGAACTACCACATATATATAGCGCGCCATAAGATATCTCACCAGCCAATGAGAAAGAACTACCACATATATATAGCGCGCCATAAGATATCTCACCAGCCAATGAGAAAGAACTACCACATATATATAGCACGCCATAAGATATCTCACCAGCCAATGAGAAAGAACTACCACATATATATAGCACGCCATAAGATATCTCACCAACCGACCCTCATTTACTTTACCTACCGATTACGTATTCCAGAAACGTTCACCAATTAAACGAATTTGATTTTTTTTCATTTAAGCTATTTATAACACTGGAAATCTTCTAATTTTTTTAATTGCTTAATTAGAAATTAAGGCAAGACATTTTCTTCCAACGAATTCTACAATCGCGTATTATTTGCTTACTTTTTATAAAGTCAATTTTATGAATAAAAATATATTCCACACACAAATATTGGATTAACACAAAGCAATAACGCGCCATCTATACCTATAAAATTAAAGGATTTAAAAGCACGAATGTTTCTTTTATACATAATACAAACTTCTACTGTCCTTACTGCGATGAAAAAAATATATTGGGAGTGCTTGGCTCATCAGTGGTGAACCCACCCAGCGGTTTTGCCAATTTAATCCACCAGACCGCTTCTCAGAGCTCTAATATATATATATATTTTCATCAATATATTTTTATCGAAGTAAGGGCACAGTAGAAGTTTGTATTATGTATAAAATAAACATTCGTGCTTTTAAATCCTTTTATTTTATATAAATATTGGATTAATGAAAAAAAAAGTTATACTATTTTTGATGCGTTGTTTCTTTTTGAAATAAAGCAATTTTCTACTGTCCTTACTGCAATGGTATTACTCACATTAATTTATAATTGAAGTAAGGACAGTAGATTTTTTTAATTTCAAAAATAACGCGTTAAAAATAGTATACATTTTACATAACAGATGGCGCGCCAATTCATATGAAACAAAAAAGTGTTTAAAATAAAATTGTATATATAACTCACAACTACTTTAACTTTGATTTCTTTATAATAAAAAAAAAAGATATTTTGGTGTAATAAATTCTATTTTTAAAAAATCCGGTAAATTGGCCTATAAAAATAAGAATAAATATGATCGTCTGATTTTTTTTTTAAATCGTCTGCTCTCAATAAATTTAAACATAACGTTTGGTGGATGCAATGATTGACTGGATCAACTTTAATCGGAAAAATTAGGTTCACAACTAAAAAATACGAGTTAAAAAAAAGTCTTAAAGGATAAACGATAGTGAAAGAATGGAAGGAACGAACAAAAATGAGATTATGGGTGTTTTAATGAAAACATTTGGGGAAAAGCGAAAAATTCTGCAATTCGTCCAAAGAAGAAAAATGATCTATTTTATCCAAGATAGGTCAGGATGGCTTTATTATTTTATCTAGGGGAAATTTCTACTGCATAACCAATGGCGCAGGGGAATAGGGCTGCAGACGAGAGAGAAAAAAAGCTATGCCCTAGGGTTTTCTCTCCAAGCGATTAACTTGGCTTTCTACGCCCACTTTCTCAATTCTTGATTATTACATTTGTTAATATCTTTTTATCTTAAACATTGGCCATCTCCATATCTAGGTGTATGAATACATTCAATAGCGCTTATATTCTGCTCTCTCTTTTTTGTATTGTATTAAATATATTATATGTAAATATTATCATATATGCAAATATATACAATATTGTAGCAAATATTTATATTTTATGAACAGATTATTAATTTGCATATATTTATATCTTGTTACTCTGTATACTTCACTTTTTGTTTAACTTGTATTTTATATTAATTTTATTTTGTGCCTGTGCCTTCAATAAATTGCTGTGCATACTGAAGTTTTTCTTTCCTAATTTTTGGCGTGACATTTGGCGGAGAGGCTGGGTAAATTAGGGAAGACAAACTGAAGATCGCCGAGTAGACCTTGAGACAATGGCTGCTGTGATCTACATTTTCAGAGACTGGCTCCAGGATTCCACCGCCGTGTCAAAGCCAAGACTTCCTTCCAAGATGACGATGTCCCTATAGACGATACGACGACAAAGCGCTCTTCACGCTGCAAGAGAAAGTACGCAAAGCTACTAGTTGCAGAGTTCCAAGACTTCGATGGAATCCTTGGCAGAAGCACGTCAGATCTATGTCAGTAACTACAATAATTGCAAGCTGTCGGTCACAGCTCCAATTGGGAGCTCCCTGCCCCAATTCTACTATTGAGAGCTAGAAATTTGTTAATAAGAGAACAGTATAAATGGAATAATGGAAATATTTCGAATAATAATTCCAAATGTTGATCTCACCCTCCCGTCTTTCAGTTTAATTCTACTGTTAAGGAGCCAAAACTCGAAAACTCACGGCTTTGTTAATAAACAAACTTATTGCGAACGATTTTTATTTTATAAACCTACAATGTAAATTAACATTTGGTGTGTTTCTTTTATCTAATAAAAAAATCTAAATAGTTTATCTCATTTTCAAATTATAGTTTTGATCCAAATGAACTGTGTGTCATCCTGAAGTCTGTCTTTCCTCAATATTGAATCCAATCTAGGCCGGTATTTATAGATATTAATATAGTTTTTTTATCTTCAAAATATATTAAAATTGGCTACATTGATTATAATCCTCTCTCTATTCAACTTTTTATCATATACATATAAATATATATACATATATATATGTTATGATTATTCTGTTTTGTTGTTGAAAAAGATAGAGAATTGAAGGTGCAGTCGTAAAAATAGGAAATATAATTATTTACCCATCAAGTAGTTTTTATTTTGAATTACTTGAAGGAAATTACACATAAAATTATTTATCACAGTAATATAGAATTTATAAAACGAATTCTATATTCGTGAATTAAAAAATAGGTAGGTCAACTATACATATTTACAACAAATATATTCAAAGTATTCTAAATCTATGGTCAAAAATAAAAGAATAGTCACTGATGAAAGTAAAATATATGTTTTTAAAAATAAAATAATTGCATTTTAGAGATTATATAATATATATACTGATAAAATTGTCAAAATTCCTATATTCCCTAGTATTATATATACCCAAGTGTAAGTTCTGAGATAAATGGAAGTAAGTATGTAAAAAGGTTTCGGAACAGACATAACTTATTTGCATGATAAATGGATAAATATGCAAATTGAGGTTCCTGCTATAATTTTATTATGGGGTTTATTGTGTTTTATAGAATATATAATAGAGAGATTTTCTAATTTGATAGAGCCACGCATAGGTTCACTATGTATTTGGTATATTTGAATTTCACCGCCACACCTCGGCATAAATATATTATAGCTCGACGTATGCATTACTTGGTGATTCTGCAAAACTGAAAGAATAAAAGAAATGACCCACTACATCTCTGAATGCCCTATTGTTAAAGAGGAACGGAATAAGATCTTTAAAAATATTATCCAAGTCTACGTGAACCCAGTTCAGCTAATCAGAATAATGTCCGAAAAAATATATATAGCGATAGAATTGTTTAACAAGGTTAGAGAACAAGGTAATCTCTAAGAACTAAAATTACAGAACAATTTCCTTCCCTAGTTAATTTGTATAGTTATGTTGAATACTTTGATTTCCTTTTCATTTTCCCTTCTCTCCTTTGTTTATGTTTTTTATTCCCCCTTTCTCCATGAATATGGCGAGTCCTTACAGGACGGAAATGTCTTAATAAAGCTGTTGTTGCATTACTTGGTGCTAGCTTGTTGGGGTTCCTAGTTAGTTGAATGGGGAATTGCCGCTGGAAGGAAGGACTCGCTGTTGTTTAGGATTGAAATTTGTCACACACACACACACAAAGCCTTTATTAAGACATTAGTCTTATACAGATTCTCCGTACAAGGTGCAATATCAGGAAAAGAGCAGCACAGGAAACCAGTAGTTCCGCAACTATATACAATTATTAGTAATATAAGGAAAAGTAAGATTTAATATGAAAGGTCGACGCCATCGCCCCAAGTCTTCAATTCCATAAACGCGGAGCAGAAATAGGGACTAAGTTGTTTAGTTCGCCATAAATATAGCATCCAGACACAAAAAAGGAGGTTTACTCAAGCACAGCCATCCATATTACCAGCTCCGCAATCTCATCGTCGACCAACACGATGGCCCCTCGATGTTTCGTCATCATTCTGAGGTGTAAGAACAATAGCTTCCAAGTTCTCTTTTCTCCCTCTTTACACCTACTGCCTTGTAAAAATTATATAGGGCCTGAGCAACTAGTCTGCTTGTTTGGGCACTGGTTAACATCATTTGAATTGACCTAAGTTGGCTGGTGTCTACCATTGAAAAGAATGTCCTTCTCTCCTCACTAATATCTTGGCATTCATAGATATAATGAGATAGTTCAGTTTCCATATTTTCTTTGCAGAGATCACAAATCTTATCACCCTCTTTGAAAATGTTTGTATGGTTTTCCTTGAAAAACGAATATGGTATTCTCTGTTGTGCGATATAGCGTTTTACTGAGAATGGAAAGTTGCTAAGTAAATAGTTTTCAATTCGGAATGAACTGTGTAAATACTTATAGTGAGGGTAGAATTTAGAATTCTCTATTTTTGCCTGGTCACTTTGAATAGATTGTTCTATTGCAATTTTAGTTATTAAAGGTATTTCTTGCCGGATAATCCTTGCATCGTTGCAGTTAATTAACCAAGAAAATCCTGTTGAGTTGAGTATGTTGGCCAAACTTTCCGCAAGTCCAATATATCTATTTCTTGATATCTCATATAGTTGAGCTAAGCATATATGGGGGAGTCGGCTGCTCTTAATTTTTAGAATTCTAAGCCAGAACCCGAGTGTAAGTTTCAGCACCGTAACTCCCAGTGACGTTCTTCCGCACTCCATACGTAGAATAAAACCAGGAGTATATTATAAGTTACTGTAAAAAATTGTCTTGTACCCTGTCAACCAAGTGTTTTTGGTTGTTTGCTCAAATTGGAGCTGCGTAGAGCAAGGTTGACAGAGCCATTGAGTCTAGGAGCTTGAGTGAGGATCTGATAGAGTTGATTCTTGTTTTAGTCGATATTGCCCAGACCGCATTAATAGCATTTAGCGCCTTGTTTTTAAAATACTTTGCCGCCTGTTGAGTTGAGTTTAATGCTGTCAGCTGGTAACCCAGATTCGTGTATTTAGATGTTATAGTGAGAGGCAATTGTCCCCAGAACCAAACATCCGATCTGGCCTTTCGACCTCCATTTCTAAACACCATAACCTTTGATTTGCTCTGGTTCAGCGTTAAAAAAATATATTCGAAGTATTTTCTGAGTACATTGATATTTTTTTTGTAAATTTATCTTGGATTCTCCGAGAAGTACGATGTCGTCTGCGAACAGAAGGAGATGTATATTTCCATAATTCGGTAAATAAATACTTGGCAAATCAGCGTCATCGTACAGAGAAACCAAGTCGTTTAGAAAAAGGATAAATAGATAAGGTGACAGGGATTGAAATTTGTCGTCGCATGATGTTTCTTTCCATCATAGTCTCTCTCCTTAGGATTGAGATGGGCAAAGTCCGAAATATATGTCACTTGATCTCTTTATTCTGGAATGGTAAATTGCAGTGGGATGAAAACATGTCGATTACATAGGATTAAGGGTTCTTGGAAAGCTCCGCCGAATGCGCTAGGACTGTAGATACCATGGCACTCACTCCGCTACTGTCAGTGTAGAACGTGGGTAAATTTAATTTCCCTCTTGGCCCTCAGCACTTGTGGCGATGTTGACATTACCAAGTGGCTTCCATCCGGGGCTGCAAGTGTCATCACAACCAACTTGAGTCTAGTGTACGTAAGACTTTTCCAACTCCGCTATAAAGTGCTAGCACACACTGGGGAACATGCTATAGGAATAAAGAAGCAATTTGGGTGGTTTCTTCATGTACGTTTTCGTTATTTGACCTACCCTGATGAATCTTTGCCACTATATAGAATTGGAAGGAGTCATTGTTGCAGTTTCAGTCCCTGTATATTCAAATAAGTCTGATGACAGGCGAATTTGCATATTCCGTTTGTTATTTATAAAACGTTTCCACGATATTTGACCTATGAAGCTTCAATACGACATAGGTCAGAATAACTCCGGGATATGCAAATAAGTCCGATGACAGGCAAAGTTGCATATGCCGTTTGTTCCTCAGAGCGATGTATATAAAGTGTCGGGATGAAAGGATACGGAGAGAGTTACACGGCCTGAGAGGCGTCAAAGTCGGACCCTAGAATATGCTGATTAACTCGACCAAATTGCATATTTCCGAAAATCCGTAATATTCTACGGGAAGAAACAGTTCTAGAATTGGAATGAGTTATATTTCCAACCGAGGAACTTGCAAAGTAATTCGATAACAGGCTAACTTTCACATTTCGTTTGTTCATCCTCTACCGAATCATTTCCTAGTTTTAATTAATGTTTGCTTTCTGAAGGTCATATGTTGGTTGGAAGTTGATTCAGAAAAAATATCGCTACATCAACTGATGATCCATTCAACTACCGACGTAACCTGCAGGTTACTGAAACGTCGGTAGTTTAATGAATCATTGGTTGATTTGGCTGTATTTTTCTGAATATTTTTTGTTATGCATCGATTTTTGACTTAATTGGGCGTAACACATAGTCCTAATATTTAGAACCATAGTTGTCTAGATTAATTGTTTTCCACCCTTTGTCCCGTGTGTGTAGTTGGTCTGTAATTCCTTGAGATATAATCCATTCCTTGATGTTATCAACCCAGAGGAGATGCAGCTTTAGATCGATATCCTCTAGCCAGAATTAACATCGATGTTTCAGTCATAGGGTGACCTAGCCACATCACCTGTTCGACAAATTCTGAAGATTTATGTGAATTGTGGGTCTCGTGAAATCAAATCCCGCCATGGACTCACGCGAGCTATTAGTCTGAAACCATGTTCTCCAGGTTGGCATTCTGATTTGCCAAAGCGGATGTTATGGCTCTGACAATAACCCGCTGCTACATTGTGAATGTTGAAGGAAAGGAAATTTGAAGCATCTACAACTGTGCCAATAAGGATACCAGGCTTCTTGTGTAAATGGTGTAGATACCCCAATGGCTGGGTGTAGACCAACTTAGTGCCAAATAGGACGTCGACCCGAAGAAACTTCGCAAACATCGAACATCCCTTTGGGATCAAAAAAGAGTTTAGGCGATGTGGGAGGAAGTATTAATTTCTCTGGCCGCACTCCAGGCCGGATTAGTATGCGGAGCGGGTGGAGTTTTCATTTGGCAACCTTGTATTGACCCGTGAGTCTGCCGACTACGGTCGCCTAAAATTGCTGCGAGCATCTTCCTCCGTTTCTTGACTGAAGTTTCTGCAAGCAAGTTCAACCTTTGAGCTCCTTGACTATAGTCTAAAGTTGCTGCGTGAATCTCTTGCCGTTCCTAACTGTTTACTGCAGCTTCTGTAAGCAATTTAAACCATTGTGATCCTTGACTACAGCCGACAGTGGCTGCGTCAATATTCTGCCGTTCCTGACATTTGTCTACAGTCTACTGATGCCGCGAGCATTTTCAGCCATTCTTGACTTTTGTCTACAGTTGCTACGAGCATTTTCAGCCATTCTTGACTTTGTCTACAGTTGCTACGAGCATTTTCAACCATTCTTGACTTTTGTCTACAGTTGTTGCTAGCATTTACAGCCATTCTTGATGTTTGTCTACAGTTGTTGCCAGCATTTTCAACCAATCTTGATGTTTGTCTACAGTTGTTGCGAGCATTTTCAACCATTCTTGATGTTTGTCTACAGTTGTTGCCAGCATTTTCAACCATTCTTGATGTTTGTCTACAGTTGTTGCCAGCATTTTCAACCATTCTTGATGTTTGTCTACAGTTGTTGCGAGCATTTTCAACCATTCTTGATGTTTGTCTACAGTTGTTGCCAGCATTTTCAACCATTATTGATGTTTGTCTACAGTTGTTGCCAGCATTTTCAACCATTCTTGATGTTTGTCTACAGTTGTTGCCAGCATTTTCAACCATTCTTGATGTTTGTCTACAGTTGTTGCCAGCATTTTCAACCATTATTGATGTTTGTCTACAGTTGTTGCCAGCATTTTCAACCATTATTGATGTTTGTCTACAGTTGTTGCCAGCATTTTCAACCATTATTGATGTTTGTCTACAGTTGTTGCGAGCATTTTCAACCATTCTTGACTTTTGTCTACAGTTGTTGCCAGCATTTTCAACCATTATTGATGTTTGTCTACAGTTGTTGCCAGCATTTTCAACCATTCTTGACTTTTGTCTACAGTTGTTGCCAGCATTTTCAGCCATTCTTGACTTTTGTCTTTTCCACAGTTGCTGCGAGCATTTTCAGCCGTCCTGACTTCCGGATAATCTACAGTTGAAATGAATGCATATTCTACCGTTCCTAACACTTAACTACAGTCGTCTACAGTTGCTACCATCATCTTCCTCCGATTTCTGAATCTTAACTTTAAAAATGGATTTGATTAAATACATCAAAATAATGCCTTTATTCAATTCTCTTTGCGCAGAGCCTCTTCTGCTCTTCCATAGACGTCCTGTCATCGCGGGTCCACTCTTGTTCGCTTGCCTGAAAGATGTTCAGGTTTCTCTGCGTGGGTATGCCGTCAGGGAGGCTGCCTCCAAAGTCTTTGAGCCGGACCACCGGGTTCTCTATCCACAGACATGCTTAGAACCCTGCGTTTTCAAGGCGAAATCAAGTTTATGCGGCGGCCAGATCGGTTGAATTCAGATCGCTGGTAAGCGTGGGTCTCCCCCTGGGTCTCAGTGGTACTCCTGACCTAGTACTTAACACGCGCTGCGATTCTGAACGCGCATCACCTGGGGCCTTTAGATAGTGTCTGCTGCAGGTAAATGGCAGATCTGGCTATCTGAGTGGGCGATGGATGCCATCGTTACGCGGGGATTAACGATACCCCTTACACGCCAACCAGGCTATGCTCTGCAAGCACATTCTGTCGGAGAACGTGCTGAGTCTCCACCGTGGATGTGCTCCGTTTGATCCCCTGGGTCGATCTACGTCGCAACTACTTCCCAGAGCACAATGTAGACGTCGTAGTACGACAGGCTCTTCCATACCTTGGCCATCCTGTCTCGAAGCGTGCTACATGTACCGCCGACGATGGCTCGCTTACACGTAGATACTGAAGTGCCGAGCTCTGCCTGACCCCTGCTCCTGGGAGGATCAGCAGGCTTGGCTCTACGACTTCCATTTCTAAACACTGAAGATCACATCTTCGGGGAAGACAACAACCTCCAAGTACCAACTTAGGATTGAAATGGGAATTCCAGCTACAGCATCGAACTGCCCATTGAACTCTTTTAGCCCATCTTTGGTCCAGTCTATCCCGCGGTGGATACCAACTATAAGAAAAATACATAAAGGGAGAGGTGTCTCTTTTTGTACATTTATAGGTTTGTTTATTAATTATTTTATGTGTTATATAATTTTATTTATTATTAATTATGCATATATAACCTTACTATTTAAATTAATTTTTGCATATCGTGTCATACTCAGAACTGACAAATAGAGGACCTATTTTCCAGACCTATAACTACCATCACAAAATTGGAGAGTAGTGGACTTCAGGAATTGGTTTAACCATGGAGATAAGCACGGCCAACACCATTATTTTTATACAATAAGCCTATAATAAACTTGGTAATGAAAAAGCAGTTTCAATCACAATTCTGTCTCGCTGTATTATTCTCGGCAGAATACTGTCGATCTTCTATTTAAGTATAGATGGTTTATATGCAACTATATACATTGTTATAAAGTCAACCTGTCAAAATTAAAACATTGTAGAAAATAGAACATAAATGTAATATTGTTGCAAATGTCGATGTATGGATGAACTGGCAGTCGTGTACGTGAGGCGAGTGTTGATGATCTTCCCACACGCGGACAACAAGAAGCAGAGGCAGGGCTAGATGTTAGCACATAGAGGGATCGGGGACAGCCCACGGGACAGAGGTAGAGACCATGACACAAACTTGGATGCTTATCACCGAGACATGGAGAGAGAGTGTGTCTGAAAAACAGCAGCCGTCTGTCGATGGCCACCCTCTAGAACATCTGCTGCTGACCCCCTGCCAAAATCTGTCCTGTTTACAGGGAGGTCGTCAATAAGAATGTCCCTCGGGACCGGCCCCACATGGGCGTTTGCATTTTCCTCCCCTCTGTCCCTGCCAACAGCTGACCGCTCTCTCTTTGGATCTTTATTTTGACGTCACCAATTTTAGTTTATATACAAAAAGGGGTTTAAAATACAAATAGTTTATATACAAAACATCGGGTGGTAGTAAATAGAAAGTGTTATTATTATACAGTTTAAAATATACGATATATAAATCTCTTTTTTTTTCTAAACGTGAGAGTGGAAAATATTAATTATCTTAGAAACTGTCTAAAATTGCATTTGTTTATTCATTTATATACACTGAAATTTTCAAAATTATAAAGGTAAAAAAAAGAGTGAGCTCTTATTTCGAAAAAGAATTTTAGATCACAGATATAAAGTTGACCAAACGAAATTCACTGATGCCCCCCGTTAAGCCTAACCTCAAGTACTTTTCCCGCCAAGTTAGGCTAATCTCGGCCAGTAATTATGGGTGTAAATGATGTAACAAGGCCTACCCAGGGATATTTGTTTTAATTTACCTTCCTTACAAAATCAGCCAACTTTTTCTTCTTGCACAAGCTCGTTCGGCTAAGCACATATTTGGAAACTTCTTCTTTATCGCCTTGTTTTCTTCATCATTTTCTTTTTCCCCTCAGGCGATTGGTTAGTGTTGATTAGAGTAGTTACTTCGGTAAAACTTTAGTTGAAGAAAGAGTGGCGGGGGAAAGATTTTTTGGATGAGCTAAAATTCAAAGTGTAAATTAAAAATAAACGTTAAAACACTTGGGATTTAATTATTCCACTCCTGTGTGTGAATTAAAGTTTATATTTACACCAATTTGTTTGCATCTCGTTGGTTTGATTTGAAATTACTTTTTTTGTGAGAGTTTATTTCTCATTTTGATTAATTAAAAAGTAAAATAGAGTTTAAATGAGCATCACACCACTCTTATCTGCAAAACAAGGTTTATTTTTATATTCAACTTTGAAGTATATGCCCCTTTAAGAGGAGGTCGGTTCTTTTAATAACCAAAATTGGAACTTATTTACATATGAGAGTATAATATATATGTGAAGTTATTGATACTCTATAATAACAATAGTACATTTATATATTAAGTGTCTCGTTTTGGTTTAAAGAAGCGATCTGTCGAAGATAAATTCCCGGAGGCTTGTCGTTTTTTTGAAATAAAAAATATCTTTTTTTCTTTGAGGTGTTTTTAAGTTATCCTTGGCGCGAATCAAATAGATGAAAGAAATGCTTGGGTAAACTTAGTTTATCGAGAGTCTTTGTTCCTCTCTAGACCAGATTCTATTCTAATTCAGACAATCCTGCCGATGCAATATCAGATAGACCAATGTACTGACAATCCAGTAGATGTATAAGCTTAGAAAGCGAACGATAAGTTAAGGTAGTACAATGGTAACAAGAATTGACGAATGAAGCTTCAATACATGTGGTTATTTCATTACTACAGAGCAAGCCATTTGTGTCTATAAAAACAAACCTATTTTGAATTCATAAATATTTGACACAGCCTATTTATCTATTGGTAGATCCTCAAAACCTATGGGGATTGTTTATTTTTGATTTTTTTAAAACCTTGTGTGTTCACGTGATGTTTTCATCTATATTAGAAGCAATCTCTGCAATATATATATTTTGATTATTTCATACAACGTATATGATAATGTATAGTTGTACATTAGGACGTACGTATATGATAATGTAAACTTTAAATATATAAAATATCTTTTCAAATAATCATTTATAAAAAAGACAAAAAAAACCAAATTATTTTGAAACAAGTTGAAAATTTCAGGATTCAAACCTACGTCTGTTTATTTAACAACTCGATTTAGAAGCCTCTCCTTGCCTGTGTGAACGCTGATTGGCTACTTAAGGTCATGTGATAGTAAGGAACCAATCAGCTGACGAATATTGCCTTCAGACTGACCTATTGTTAAGACAAATAGAGAGAGAGAGAGATAAGGTAAAGATAAGGTTGTCTATGTGTTGAGAGATGGTCTATTCACCTATTGATGAACACCCGTCAACCCCTTGTATGGTAACATTCCCTTTCGGACGTTTCAGAGACCGTCACTTTCAGGCAAAACGTGCTATCACCTAAAAGATTTGCGATAGTGCATCGCAATAACGTCCGTTAGTAAATCTCACGACACAAGGATTACGAAATGTCCATCAATAGATCAATACCAACTATGATATTTTATCTCCAACGTTATCATATATAATAAAAGTTTACTTTTAAAACGTCAAAAGACATTGCAACGAAAGTTCGGCGTGAAACAGATAGAGGATGAGTTTACAAAACTAATGTGTAAATATGTAAGTATGTGTAAATATGTAAATATGTTGTTTTTTTTTTTTTTTTTTGCTTATCCCTAGTACACATGGTACAGGCCATGATAATCATGGTGGGTAGTTAGCGACTGCTTTTTACTGTAAGCGCACCACATGTCTACACATGTGAAAGCAGTTCGACTTTGCACTTACAAATGTGCCAGAGCCCCGTTTGGTTACTTGCACTCGCTGGTGGGGTTGGGCTTTTGCAAGGTTCGGGAGGCCATTGGAGCATTTTTTTTTAAACAGAAAAAAAGTGTCCAATGCGGGGATCGAACCCGGGTCGTAGTGGTCGTAAACCAAACGGTTTAACCAGCCTTCCACCGACCCCCCTGTAAATATGTAAGTATGTGTAAATATGTAAATATGTAAGTAGTATTTTTACTCATTGTGCACACTTAGATTATTGGGGAAAGTAAAATACTCTCTGCAATATGAATAATAAATAAAACAGCTTCCGAGTTTCTGTATTTATTATATATTTTCTTGTCAAGCTTTCGGGTTTTACAAATCTACAGGAGTATATATTGTGGAAAATTAGGAAAGTCTAACTTCAGGATGAGACAGCAATTTATTCAAGGCAAGAACAAACTATGAATGATAAACAAAAGATAAGCAAAGGGGGAAGTTTACAGAGTAGCAAAATATAAACATAAAAAAAATGATACTCTGCTAATAAAATAATAAATACTTTGTTACAATATCATGCGTGTAGAAGGGTTTACTAAACACGAAAGCTTGAGAAGAAAATATTTAATGAAGCAAGAAACGCATCTTCGGAAGGTATTTCATTTATTAATCTACTTAGATTATTAATTAAATAGCACAATATTGATTAATTAGCCGTTACAATAAGATAGTATATATGAACAATGTAACTCTCTCATTTTATTTCTCAAGTATCATTCACTCTTAATCCAATCCAGTTAATCCTAGATTAGGCTGATGCTGTGAGTGGGGACCATTTTGTCTTGTTTTGCTAAACCCTCGCTGTGATTGGATTTTTCCGGTTGAGAGAGAAGACTTTGTGGTCAGTCCTCTTCTGTAAACAATATCTATTCAAAAATGTCAGCCAATATGTAAATATGGCATAATTTTATGTCTCTCTCTTTCGAAGAAAGGTTAGGAAAGCCTCTCTTAGCCTTATCAATAAATAATTTGAACATTAACATTATTGAAAATTGATCAATTTATATATATCTTGTATATATTTAAAACCTGTTTCTACAGAAATTATACCGTAATATCATATTTAATGGGAAGGATTAGCTCATCAGTGATGAACCCTCTCAGCACTAGTTTAAACTCGGCGTTAAAATTTGTTTAAAATGTTCAGCGAAATAGAATGCTAGAACAATGACTAGATTTGACATCATGTATACCTGACACAAGACACATTTTTCTTATTTTTCAATCTTAATCTATTTATTTATTTACCTTTTTCTTATTATTCCATTTTATTTATTTGTTCATTGACACTTTCTTCTCTCCTTCCATATAATCTTACTGTAAATTCATCATTATCTTTGATCTATTTAACCCATATTTCACTCCATGCTTATAGTTGATGGTCATTTTAGTTACTGTCTATACATTGGTCTACCATTGCCGGGATTGTCTGAATTGTAATAGGAGCTGGTCTAGAGAGGGTCTCTCGGGAGACGACGGATGTATGTCTATACATTGGTCTACCATTGCCACCGCCGGGATTGTCTGAATTGTAATAGGAGCTGGTCTAGAGAGGGTCTCTCGGGAGACGACGGATGTAAGTCTCTACATTGGTCTACCATTGTCACCGCCGGGATTGTCTGAATTGTAATAGGAGCTGGTCTAGAGAGGGTCTCTCGGGAGATGACGGATATATGTCTATACATTGGTCTACCACCGCCGGGATTGTCTGAATTGTAATAGGAGCTGGTCTAGAGAGGGTCTCTCGGGAGACGACGGATGTAAGTCTCTACATTGGTCTACCATTGTCACCGCCGGGATTGTCTGAATTGTAATAGGAGCTGGTCTAGAGAGGGTCTCTCGGGAGACGACGGATGTAAGTCTCTACATTGGTCTACCATTGTCACCGCCGGGATTGTCTGAATTGTAATAGGAGCTGGTCTAGAGAGGGTCTCTCGGGAGACGACGGATGTATGTCTATACATTGGTCTACCATTGCCACCGCCGGGATTGTCTGAATTGTAATAGGAGCTGGTCTAGAGAGGGTCTCTCGGGAGACGACGGGTGTATGTCTATACATTGGTCTACCATTGCCACCGCCGGGATTGTCTGAATTGTAATAGGAGCTGGTCTAGAGAGGGTCTCTCGGGAGACGACGGATGTATGTCTATACATTGGTCTACCATTGCCACCGCCGGGATTGTCTGAATTGTAATAGGAGCTGGTCTAGAGAGGGTCTCTCGGGAGACGACGGATGTATGTCTATACATTGGTCTACCATTGTCACCGCCGGGATTGTCTGAATTGTAATAGGAGCTGGTCTAGAGAGGGTCTCTCGGGAGACGACGGATGTATGTCTATACATTGGTCTACCATTGTCACCGCCAGGATTTTCTGAATTGTAATAGGAGCTGGTCTAGAGAGGGTCTCTCGGGAGACGCTGTGTGAATCTATACAAATAAAGGTTTGTGAATATGTTTGTCTCGCATACGTTTTCAAAATATTCGACCGATGAAAAGTGACTCCATATAGAAAGGTTTTGAAAAGGGGTCAGTCATAATGTCAATCCCGGGATATTCAACCTAGTCTGGATAGATGGCAATTTGCATATTCGATTGGTTCCGCATAAGTTTTCTCAGTATTTGACTCCGGATAAAACTTTATTTAGAGTTATAGTCGGGTCATAAAGATACATAGTTTGAAACTGGGATATGCAAATTAAACCTATAAGTAAATTTGAATATTCCCAAGAAACCGGGTCATTTGCCTAGCGTAGATATATAACGGCCACAATATGTAAATATGAGAAATAGAGTTATATGCAATAACAACACACTGAAGATGTATGCAAATTGAGAGAGGGGTGTATTCCGCTATCAGTTCAAGAATGGCGGGTATCACCTTAGAAGGGAACTAATTAAATAAATAAAAATGAAGAATAATAATACAATCGTACAAATTAATAAATACAATTACCTCCCCCCATCCCACCTAATGTATTTTCCATTAGTATAATCAAATATTAAAAACCAATTTAATTTGTGTTCCACGTAAATATGTAAATACATTTTCCCGCCTTTTTAGGCTAAACAAAGTTGGGAGGACCACTATTAATCCTTTATAATCTTGAATTTTGATTGCCATTAAAAATGCGGAATATAGATACGAATACCTTATTAGAAGAAGTTATTTTAATATTTTTATAAAAAAAAAACGAGAGAGGAAAAAAACGCTTTAAAAAAATGGTGTTGAATTATTAAATTTTTATCCGCTAGTTTCAAATTAGAGTTTTTAATCTTGCGTTTGGTTGGTTGACTCCACTCACTCGGCTGCCTTTTTTTTTTTTTTTTTTTTTTTAACTTTTTGGTTTTGTTATTCTGCAACGGGGCGTTTGAATATTAAATCCTCCGAGAGCTGAATATTTTATTGTGTTTGTTGATTGATCGACTTATCCCCTTCTAACAACTCTTTAACGGACATTTTATTGTGGTATTTATATATGTACTAGGTGAACGACACGCGTAACCGAATTTTATCAAGGTGTATTTTTACCAAAGTCTATGGAAAATAAAGACTTTTTTAAAAAAATCAAATTTCAAATAGGCTGTTGTAAGGTTTATTTACTTACATTATTGTGATAATATAAAAGAACAAAAAAAAGGAGTTTCTTGTGTAGAACATTCCGCTAGCTTTCGAACAACATTGTTCTTCAACGGGCGTGAAGATAAAGCATGACAATATATATATAAGTACAATGGGAGTGATATGTAAATATGTAACTAACATGATGGCAGATAGAATTACGAAGTGAGAACCAGTTATGTAAATCTATACAGTTTGTAGGAAGGCCGTTGATGGCTATTTGTTAATAACCTTTTTATCCATTTTAAAAGAGAAAGTTAATAGCGAACAACATTCAGAGAGTAAAAATAGGCGAGATAGGTAAACAAAGTGATGATGATAAGTTCTGAGTGGCGGTCGTAGCATTCAGTTCCCAACATAGGAAGTTTGAAGAAGGAACAAAAGTAACGTGACGAGTTTCTTGTATCGTTCTAGATGTAGAAGATTTGGATTCAAATCACAAGAGAAGGAATCGAAAAGGCCGTCGAAAACTCACTCACCAAACCGCTAGGCGTGCTTATATGACTCGCCGCAGGAACAACACAAGAGAAGGAATTGCCTGACATCATATTGAAGAAAGTAACTAACTATAAAAGAAACACGTCACCGTAAACTTTTATTCCTTCTTCAATATGATGTCTGGCTATTCCTTCTCTTGTAATAGGCTAATTAAGCTTTGAGTTATCTTATATCATTAATAGGGGATATCGGGCCAACTGGTAAGATTTATACTTATATACAGGGTGACGGAAAGTATGGTCCTCTTTATTTATGGAACCTAAGAACAGTATTTGGAACGTTTGGTCGTGTAAATTCGTGGTGTTTCGAAAGGCTAATGTTAATAAACTGTTTACCTAGGAATCAAAGAATTCAATATCTTTTATTTTTAATTATGCGTCCTTCACCTCATCGCGCTAAGATTGTGCACCTGACCGACGGAGGTGTTTGTCCTTCAGACATCGCTCAAGATCAACGCCAGAATTGTTAGGAGGATTGTAAAGCAATACCGGGAGTGAGGACATTATGGAGTGCTTCCAAAAGGACGGTCAACACTTCTGCAACACGGAAGATCATAAAGAAGAGGATTTCCTGAAATGACGGCGTCAGCATGAATCGCATAGCTTCTGAACTCGGAATCTCTAGGGAAATAGTACAGAATATCGTGAAAGGCGACCTGGAACTTCGCAGCTATCGTCTTTACCGTGGGCAAACCCTTTCAGAAGCTACGATGAAGAATCGCTTGGACAAAACAAAGAAGTTGCTCAATGATCCGAGTGGGCCGGCGGCTTTCCGACATTGTGTGGACGGACGAGAAGATTTTCACAGTTGAAGTCGCCCACAACTCCCAAAACCACCGTCAGCTTCTGCCACCAGGAAACAAGGCTTCCAGGAAACTTCAGGTGCACACGAGGCTCAAGTTCCCGAAATCTCTCATGGTCTGGGCCGGAGTCACTTCTGAAGACAAGACCTCGCTGGTTGTCATTGATCGATATGTCAAATCGACTCCCAAGTCTACCAAGACGTCATTCTGAGGGACTGTCTGCTTCCATGGGCTCGACAACACTTCGCCGGTCGTAATTTCGTACTCCAGCAAGACCATGGCTCCCAGTCGACGATAGCCTTCAGCCAACAGCATTTTCCTGGGTTCTTGGGCAAAGACACGTGGCCTTCAAACTCCCCGGATCTAAATACGATGTACTACTCCGTGTGGAGTTACTTGGAGAAAATGTCTCTTCTTCTCCCCACAAAAGTTTGGGGTCCCTAAAGAAGGTCCTGCAGGAGAGTGGGCCAAGATGGACGTCAAGTATCCACGGTGGAGTCTATCACCAAACACCACCAGGTCTGGATCAAGGCCAAAGAAGCCCACTTCGATATGTTTCTTTAATAAATTGTTTCCTTAAAGTTAGTTATATATATATATATGGTAATTTAAACCAACAACCCCATATTGTGTATATAACTTATAATAAGATTTAATGTTGTATAATAGAAACACATCTGTAAATGATTATACGTATTATTGACATGTGTCTTTACATCATCATATGTAATGTAATTTGTACAAACTGAGGATAAATAAATAAAATCTGTAATAGATTAAGAGTTGAGCTAAGCAAGAGATGGAAGTCATAACGTCAAAATCGAGATAGATTTAGAATGCCCACAACAAGGTCTAAAAATGGACCAGACCACCCACACTGTTCACAGCTGGTGGAATGCAAAGCCCCCTCTCACACCTGGTGACAGGTAAGGGCCCCCTTTTTCTCAGAAACGCCCCTGTCACATAAGGCCCCCCCGTCTTTAACCTAAAAATACAATCACTTTACAGTCACTTGACAGTTTAGTTCACCCTCAGTGCAAACCCGCGTCGGTCGTTCCTTATGTCGATCTCAACTAACATGTAGTTAGTAAGAACTCTTCTATCTCCATCTTTCGCTCCTAGCTCAACTTTTATCTGTTAACGGAACTTTCTTAGTGCAATTGTGTCTTCGTTTTTTGTGTGGACATTCCCAAACTTTCCACTCTGCCTCGACCACGACTGCCTGTATTTTGTGAGAACTTTTAAAGGTCTTCCAAGGTGCAGAGAGGTACTGGAAAACTCTACATCCTGACTGTTCCTCTCGGTTAACACAGTATAGCGAGAGTCGACACTTCATCATCACAAAGTTAATCGACAGGATTCTCTACACAAGGCTTACCAGAACTTCACATTATTTCAGTAGTCGACAGGATCTCTTATTTCATATATATATATTACAATTATGTGTTCATTTCACTGAGTTGTTGCAAAAGGTTTTGAGGACTTTCAGCCACCCTGTATGTCTATATAAGGATCTCATGTTTTTGCATCCATTTTGACCAAACTTAAGACATAAACAGATTCTCTCCAAAATTTAGTCTAAATAAAGAAAAATATATAAGAAAAACTAAAAATTCCAACAGACCAGAATAAAAAAAGTTTCTAAACCAAGAACACGACCAAAGACGACCTATCAAGAGATTATATAAAATATTTGTAAATGGGTGACCAACTCTCTCTCTCTCTCTCGTAAACATAAATCATTATTGTGTCTTTGATAATCCAAGTTGCTCTTTGTGAACGGCCCCTATAGAGTTATTCTTGATCAAACAATGCCACAGGTTTGTGGAGATGAGTTTATCTTTAATAAACGTAATCTCGAGTTTTCGGGCATCTCTGCCCTGCAACAGGGGTACATAGAAACTGTCCTGTAGAAGGGAAGAGATACCCGAAAGCTACGTTTAATAAAGATAAACTCATCTCCAGAACAAATTGTTTGATCAATATCCAGGAGATTTAAATCAATTGAAAGTTATTCTTGAACTGGACCAGTCAAATTAGAACCTATTGATGCCACAAGTGGTCCAACAACGAAATCATCAATTTACGAGTACTTAGAGGAGTCGACCTTACTTCAAATGACCTTTTAAATGTTCTCAAATAACTTCTAATGAAAGTTTAGGAAAAATAATATATGGAGAATGAATTGGGTGAATAAGAACATCTGAGATATCCACTCTAAATAGCAAATCCGATAAGGCCGTGCAGTAGAGACCCGTGTTAAATTGACATTCAAATAACTGTAAGCATCCTCTTTATTTGATTTTACCTCATGTCCTATTGGCGATTTATATCAGCGTGGTTTCCCCTGTAAAAGAACTTTCTTTCCTGAATTCTATAGATTGGTAAATTAGAATGTTTTAAAAGGAACTTATCCCCGGCTGACTGATATTTTCACCTATATTTACTTGTCCAAACTAGCTTGCATATAGGCCCGGTGTCGTGTGGAAGGAACCTGAATTTGAATGATCGGGTAAGTTCTCTAAAAATCTAATTTGATTTATTTTTAAATATTTTTGAATAATAGATATCATTAACAGTTTGTCTTCTTGAGATAAATTTATTTTCAGAATTTTGATTGAGCTACTCAAACATTTTTTAAAACTTTAGTTCGACGTTTCAGCGACTCTCTGTTACTTTTTTCAGAGAAACTATTTCGATGAAGTTAACTTATAGCCACTATGAGAAAATAATCTCATTTAAAACATAGAATTGAAGTATACTTTTCTTGGTCGACAGTGCGGGTCACCGCTGAAACGTGGAAAAGGGGCATTAAAAAAGATTATACTACACTCATGGACAAAACTTAAGTGAAAAGTCTTTTATATCGCCAGTCTTCTGTATTTTTAAAGAGACAGAGATAATTTTGTTCACACTTAGTTATCTCGTGTGTTTTCAATAAAGGTCACTGTAATATCTTTCAGAGGTATTGTCTGAATCCCGATATACATGCTAAAAAGTACCACTGTCTTAGGTTTTGTCCATGAATGTAATTCATTTTAAACCCAATTATAAATCCAAGCTGTAAAATATTTTCCACAGGGAAAATGTACGATATCCTTGCTGACGTTTGAATACATCAGCCTTGGCTTTACTTTTCATCGTGGAAGCTGAACCTTTTTTTTACTTTTTGGCGATTCTGACAACTTCCATTCTGCACTTTGTCATTTAACGGCAGCACCCTAACGTATGATAGAGGACATTGCTGTGATAGACATGTATGGAGACATCTGAGACTCTTCATTGGCCACAACAACCCTAGCGTATGATAGAGGACATTGCTGTGATAGAGATGTATGGAGACATCTGAGGCTCTTCATTGGACACGACAACAACAACCCTAGCGTATGATAGAGGACATTGCTGTTATAGAGATGTATGGAGACATCTGAGGCTCTTCATTGGACACGACAACAACAACCCTAGCGTATGATAGAGCACATTGCTGTGATAGAGATGTATGGAGACATCTGGGGCTCTTCATTGGACACGACAACAACAACCCTAGCGTATGATAGAGGACATTGCTGTTATAGAGATGTATGGAGACATCTGAGGCTCTTCATTGGACACAACAACAACAACCCTAGCGTATGATAGAGGACATTGGTGTCATAGAGATGTATGGAGACATCTGAGACTCTTCATTGGACACGACAACAACAACCCTAGCGTATGATAGAGCACATTGCTGTGATAGAGATGTATGGAGACATCTGGGGCTCTTCATTGGACACGACAACAACAACCCTAGCGTATGATAGAGCACATTGCTGTGATAGAGATGTATGGAGACATCTGGGGCTCTTCATTGGACACGACAACAACAACCCTAGCGTATGATAGAGGACATTGCTGTTATAGAGATGTATTGAGACATCTGAGGCTCTTCATTGGACACGACAACAACAACCCTAGCGTATGATAGAGCACATTGCTGTGATAGAGATGTATGGAGACATCTGGGGCTCTTCATTGGACACGACAACAACAACCCTAGCGTATGATAGAGGACATTGCTGTGATAGAGATGTATGGAGACATCTGAGGCTCTTCATTGGACACAACAACAACCCTAGCGTATGATAGAGGTCATTGCTGTGATAGAGATGTATGGAGACATCTGAGGCTCTTCATTGGACACGACAACAACAACCCTAGCGTATGATAGAGGACATTGCTGTGATAGAGATGTATGGAGACATCTGAGACTCTTCATTGGACACCACAACAACAACCCTAGCGTATGATAGAGGACATTGCTGTGATAGAGATGTATGGAGACATCTGAGGCTCTTCATTGGACACGACAACAACAACCCTAGTATGATAGAGGACATTGCTGTGATAGAGATGTATGGAGACATCTGAGACTCTTCATTGGACACCACAACAACAACCCTAGCGTATGATAGAGGACATTGCTGTGATAGAGATGTATGGAGACATCTGAGGCTCTTCATTGGACACAACAACAACAACCCTAGCGTATGATAGAGGACATTGCTGTGATAGAGATGTATGGAGACATCTGAGACTCTTCATTGGACACAACAACAACAACCCTAGCGTATGTTTGATCTCCAGTTAAAATTAAGGAATATATTTTGTTTTTAACTAGCTGTGTATAATGTGATGATGGTAATATATAATAAACATATCATCATTTCTGATAATAATTAATGATAATTGACATTTGTTGTTAAAACCATCCGTATATTTGTTGGACAAACATGGTATAATTCGTCTGTTAATAAAAAACGTAGACTTAATTTGAACCTGTCTCAATTAAACTCAGACAAATTTAATTAAATTAGAGGGGCAACACCTGGTATAGGGGGAGAACTATTCCCTTCTATAATAATTAGAATTCACAGAAATTATATGAAATATTTTTTATTTCTTCTCTTACCAATAATTCTTGTAATTTTGTTGATTTTATATCATGTGAGCATATATTTAATTAAAATCTATTATTTTAATTAAAATGAAAGGTGTTATAGTAAAAATATACATTGTGAGTGTGTATTTCACAGAAAGGATATTGGTGTTCACTCATAGAAAGCTTGAAAAGCTTGTACGGGTAGATGGGCGTCTTGAACGAAAGCTTGTACTATCTTATAAAAGAATCTCTTCTCCCCAACTTGTGTTTCTTCCTTGTTACCCTGAGACATGCCCTTTCCTGGGAGGGTTCACCACTGATGAAACTGGCCCTCCAAAAATATTTCATCGCTGTAAGGACTGTATGTAGTTACAACAACACAACAACAACAAAAGCCTTTATTTAGGGCATTCCGCCCCATACAGGATTCATTAAAATTTTATTGCCATCTATCGTTAGAATTTTACACAAATAAATTTACTGGCAATGCGTTTCTTTTAAATATGTTCACTACTGATGAGCCAAGCCCTCTCATTCAATAACTCATATCATTGCAGTAAGGTCTGTAGAGATAATATTTGATGATATTTAAAAGAAACGCATTTCCAGTAAATTTATTTGTGTAAAATTCTAACGATAGATGGCAATTAAATTTTAATTTACTAATATATATTGGTTATGAAAACATATTTTGCGGAAGAGCTTTGCTCGATGCAATACCTTGAAATTATATGTATGTACCTCTACAGACCTATAAGCTTATGTCCATAGTTCACTAAACACCCCTAAGCTGCCTTCCATAGAAAATGCAGGGTATATAACAAAACCAGTCCAATACAATAGTAGAGCGGTCTAGAGATTAATTTGGCGAAACCGCTGAGAGGGTTCACTACTGATGAGCCAAGCCCTCTCATTCAATAACTAATATCATTGCAGTAAGGTCTGTAGAGATAATATTTGATGATATTTAAAAGAAACGCATTGCCAGTAAATTTATTTGTGTAAAATTCTAACCATACAGGATTCGCCGTATTTACACGTCAACAAGAGGAGAGGGAAGAGGAAACATTTACAAAAAAATAAAGTTTGTCTCACATTCAGTTACCTATTTACAGATAGGTCATCCTCCAGTATCCTTTGCCCTGCATTCTTTCTCATGCGCCCAGCTTCTGTGCAGAACTTAAAGTATCTAACAATCAGTAATTCATCATTCAGAGCTGAAGAGAGAAGTTGACATATGCGATGGTATCTAAATTGACCAGAGTTAGGGGTTGGGAAAATTTCAGTACGTTTTTCTGTTAAGAGAGGGCATTGGAGGAAATAGTGAACCATATTATCATCCATGAGATCCTTACAAAGTAAACAGTTCTGGCCATTTTCTTTCCAGAAGTATTTTCTTTCTTCCCTGAAAAATTGCCATAAAACTCTATGTTGTGCAACTAGTCTTTTGTTGGGAAGCGGGATATTTAATCGTAGGTACTCCTCTGTCATGAATGATTCACTCAAAAATTTGTAGTGAGCAAAGTGGGTTGAATCAATGATTTTCATCTGATCGTTTTGAATTAGTTGGTCTGTGGTGGTTCTAATTATGCCTGGCAGTTCTTTCTGTATGGCTAAGTAGTCTTCGCAGCCCTTAAGAAAGGAATATCCCTTAGAGTCTAGAATTTTTATTAAATTTTGAGTAAAACTGTTTTCTATTTCCTTTTTCGCGGTGACTTTCCAGAGATAGTTTAAGCAAGCATGTGGTAATCTGCTCGTCTCCATTTTTAAAATCCTGACCCAAAACTTTAAAGTGAGTTTTACAGCATTAAGTTCAGTTGATATTCTTCCACATTCTCTTCTGAGGATATATCCTGGTGTGAAGTTTGGTAAGTCTAAGAGACGACGAAGAAATGCATCTTGGGTATTATTGACTGTCTTCAGCTGGTTAATTGCCCACATTGGTGCCGCATATAGTAAAGTAGGAAGAACAATAGTGTCAAGAAGTTTCATCACTGAGGTAAAGGACTTTATTCGCGCCTTTGTAAGAATTCTCCAAAGTGCATTAATTGCATTCAGTGCTTTATTTCTAAAGTATTGGGAAGCATATTGGGTCGAGATTTTTGTAGTCAGAGGGTAACCCAGGTATATATACTTAGCTACTATTGTCAGGGGTTGCTGACCCCAAAACCATGTCTCGGAACGAGCTGTCCTTCCACCGTTTCTAAACACCATTATTTTAGATTTATTTTGGTTTAACGTTAGGCAGTTCTCTTCTAAGTACTTTTTAAGTAAGTTAATCTTCAATTGCAAATTTATTTTCGATTCTCCTAAGATCACTATGTCGTCTGCATACAGTAAAAGGTGTATAGTTCCATAATTCTCAAGATTTATGCCTGGCAATTCTGATTCATCGAACAGGGGTACCAGATCGTTTAGGAAGAGAATGAATAAATAAGGTGACAACGGCTCCCCCTGCAATACTCCCGCTTGTATTTTGATAGCCTCCGTGAAGGAACCCCGCCATCTGACTGTTGCCGTGACTGTATGTAGTTGTTTTATTTGGAAAATAAAAACTCATGATTAAATGGTTTCGTTTTTTTAATAATACAGTAGACTTTCGATAATTTGAAACTCAAGGGACCATAGAAAATTTTCAATTTATCAAAAGTTCAAAATAACAGGAGTTTAAATAACCAAGAGAAAGAGGGAAAAATCAAGTAAACAAGAGTTTGATCTCAAAATTCATAATTTATTATTTTAAACATTTGTATAGTTATTCCCAATCCCAAATATTAACAAATGTTTATTCGTGGTAAGATACTATTCCTTCAACTTCAAATTACCGACCCCTTAATATTGATTTTATTCAACTTATCGAGTGTTTTTCAAATGATCGAGAGTCAACTGTATTTCTTTTCAGGAACCAAACAACGGCTGCTGCGTTTGTTAATTCCACAACTCCCCTGATCTAGCACATCCTCTATTGCCCAGACTCTCTTCCTTTCTTCAGCTATGTGAATTGAGACGTGGGTTTACTGGATTCCATGTTTTTTGTAGGGATGCTATTATATCACGTGGTAGACAAAACGTAAGTATGTCGAAAGTCTTCAGTCTTTTTTTTTTAAGGAGACATTGGCAAATTTGTTCGCACTTGGTTATCTCGTGTGTCTTCAATCAAAGTCACTACGTATCAAATATCTTTCAGAGTTATTGTCTCAATCCCAATATACATGCTAAAAGGTACAACTTCCTTAAGTTTTGTCCATGAGTGTATATACCAGCAGAGGGCACTGCACCCTTTAAAATTTTCATTCAGACAAAGCCTATCTCGATCATATTTGCTAATGTGGCACAGATTCAGATCAGTCAATAAGCCACAACACCAGTTTATGTAAATTCAGACAACAACCTTCTGTATACCATGGTTTTGGTCTATGGCCCTCATCAGTACAGGGACGGCTTCCTAACATCTTAAGAGAGGAGTTCTGAAATGGACCAAATCTTCTAAAAAGATGTTAAGGTTTATGAATTGGTAGGGCCGATTTTCAGCCAGAATACAATACAAAATTTCTGGAGAGTGATATTCATTTATCAAAAGCGCCACCCCCTCTCTCTTTAATATATATACATACTAGCCGAATGACCCGGGCAACGCCCGGGGTTTACCCGATTAAATGATTTTATTCAAATACTATTCGTTACAATTATAAATTGGCGCCGTGGATGTCATTCTTGTATAATATATAAATGAGTTTTAAAAATTGTAAAAAAAAAAAAAAAATGCATCGGCCGGGAATCGAACCCGGGGCGCCCGCGTGGCAGGCGAGCATTCTACCACTGAACCAAAAGCAAACAGTGACAGAATTAAGAACGCATGACGATGATAACTGTATATTATACGTGACAGAGGCGGCCGATGAAGAAAGACGGTCGTGACTATATATAGTAATAAGTAGAATTAAATATAATTTATATGAAAAATAGTTGTATTAGAGAATGAGTAATGATAATTAAAAACAAATTATAAAAATATTACTTTTAAAGTATCAAAAAGGTTTTTTTTTTAAGTAACAACATAGGGTTATAACAAGTTCACGCTATTGCCTCAGCAGTTACGCGTCATTTAAGCAGAACATAGAAAAAATATATATATATATTGTTGCATCATGGCTAATGAACCTATTTTATTTTAATTAGTAATATTATTTTTCATATATTTTAAATTCAAAATTATATTTTATTTTTATTTATTTTATTAAACAGAATAATTGTATTATAAACAGAATATATGTATTATAGAATCATCATTTGTATTTAGGTACACGTGTGACTTCACTGCTCTCTTTGAGGTGAGAAATAAATAAATTATTCTGGAGGCTACTTAAAGTAGACTTATCTCATTATTCCCTTATATAAATTTGTAGGATGGTTGAAACACGCTCTGGTAAGATGCAAGACCCAGCACAGGAGAGAATCATGGCTGAAGAGTCTGCCAAGCCGCAACCTGGTGCAACAATATTAAACACTATAAAAGGATATTCGGGTTGGCGGCTTTTTATAGAATTTGTAACAGCTGGTGTTGCAGCACATTGGACAATCTGTGCAGAGAGGATCGTGTACAACATTGTTTCAAAGGGAGAGGTGCACCCTTCTAGTATGCATACATTACTTGTTAATTTCTCCGCATCTTTAATCCAGATTAAACCACTTCTCTCTCTCTGTCAGAAGAGTGTAATAAGATTCCGAAAAGAAGCGAAGCGGCACTATAAAGAATTACTAACGCGTTGGGCAAGTACCTCCTAGTTGGCGTGGAAACTTTCCTTAATAAATTTAGATGGTATGGTCAGGTGATGCATATACTTTTTCGGGTTTATAATCACTTTAGGATACTTTTATTTAAGAGTTTTTAATTGAGCTTTCGTACTTGAATTGGGCGACATTAGGCCGCCGAAATAGAAAATAACCTTCAATGATTTCAAAATATGTATCTATCTTAATCTGTGAGTTCTTCTCGTTTATAGATTTACCAAGATGCATTACACCAATCAACATCAAAGACGCATTTCTCTTGATGTTTCCTAACTCATACCAACTGAAATTAGCTCTCATTGAAATAAAAAAATACCATCTCTCTTTCTCTCTCTCTCTCTCTCTCCTTTCTATTGTCATCATGATATATACAATTAAACAAACAACTAACTATGCATTGAAATATTATAAAGACAAAAAAATGCATCTACTTATCGTGTAACTGAAAATTGCTGATGGTTTTCGTCATCTATCGGAATAAATATCAACTATTCTCGTTGCTATTTAATTATTCCAGAATTGGCCAAATACCCATTCTTGATTAATCAAGAAAAACTAACCAGGTACGCGTTTCGGGCTGTTGGTCCTCATCAGCGTGGTGCAAGCTGTACCTCAACGACAAAAAAAAAGGTCATTAAGGCATCCTGAAAAATCATGAAACGGGTAGTTAAGGCCAGAATTGCGTGAGAACGCGAAACAATATATATATATTTTTTTTTAATAGTACAAAAATGTGATATTGTACTGGGATAAGGTGCATAATTATGAAAAAAGTCATCTCCTTATCGTGAAAGTGAAAGTTTCTGATGGCTTGCGCCATCTATCGGAATAAATATCAACTGTTCTCGTTGATTTTTAATTATTCCAGAAATTCGTCCGTGGTTAGCTTTTCTTGATTAATCAAGAATGGGTATTTGGCCAATTCTGGAATAATTAAAAATCAACGAGAATAGTTTATATTTATTCCGATAGATGGCGCAAGCCATCAGCAACTTTCAGTTGCACGATAAGGAGATGCCTTTTTTCATAATGTTTTTTTCACATTATAAAGAACACAAGGTTGATTCCTTTTTCTGAAAAAAAAACACATATCCCGACATTTCTAATAAATTGAATTTTTAACAAGCCACGGGACCAAACTCAATGAAAACTATCTGCAATTCAAAATGTAGAACTCCACTCGAGGTGATAAAACAAGAAAAAAAATAGGAACAAAGCTAATCAAATTCCAAATGTGCAAGAAGATTAGAATTTCATATTTCGACATAATCTATTTGTTTTAATTCGTATAAAATAAATTTTCTCTCTCTCTGTTATATAAATCAATTATTTATATTAATAATAAAAACTTATAAAGTTTACAATTTACTAATCTTCATGTAGGGCGAATAATAAGTCATCACAAGTAAATAAACTTTGAGGCTCCAGTGTTTTTTTATCTATCCTTCAAAGGTAAGAAAGGCAATTCATTTTAAAAATTGGGGGCTCCTGGTTTAAATATTGCCTAATAAGGGAATGCGCGGGCCAAAGATCTATCCTCGATAACTTTTTATCTTTTTGCCTCCGATAGTCTGTGTTCAAATTTATTGACAATTAAATTGTAAGCTCTTTTCTTGATTTGTTTTTCTCTGGTTTTTGTTTTTCACGTTTGATATTACACACCTATCTAAAAACAATCCCTTTATTGTATTTTATATTGTGTATATAATATATATAGAAATTAGATAATAAAAAGGCATATATTTGATTGAATAAAAGATTTATTTGCCAATATATCGGTTAGCTGAACGCCAACTTTTATCGAGGCATTACATTTTTGTATACACAAACTCAGCGCCGCATAGTGTTATTCATATGATAACACTATGTGGCGCTGAGTTTGTGTATACAAAATTTTAATGCCTTGATAAAGGTTGGCATTCAGCCAACCGAAATATTGGCAAATAAATATTTTATTCAATCCAATATATGCCTTTTTATTATATAATTATTTAAGTATGGATTGCTCTATTTTCAGAACGATATATAGTAATATATATCTTTGTAAATCTGAAACTTATTATGATGCTACCTCTCTCTGCAAAATGAAACTACATTTCAATATATCCCAAGTTATAAAACATACATGTTATTTGATCACCGCAACAGGATAGAAAATCAAAACAGGCCAATATGGTGGATTTAACTGGAGGAATATTGCGCGCAGTAATATAATTAGGTACAGAGTTTGTATATTATAGATTCGAAACACAAGATAAAAAGAAGAAAATCCAAACAAATGTATGGGGGTTCGGTAACAGCGTTGTTACCATCATCAGAAAAAATTACTGAATGATAAAAAAGGTATTACAGCATGTTTTAAAATAGTGCTGTTGTATTTGTGTAAAAATTTCAAGATTAAAGATAGGACATACTAGACCCATTATGTTCATTGATGGAGAAAAGGTTTTTCGTGTCTGCTCAAAATGCTCCAACTCCACTGCAGCACATATCCTGGACTCTATTGGAGCTAAGACCTATACAACAACCCCAGCACATATCCTGGACTGTATTGGAGCTAAGACCTATACAACAACCCTAGCACATATCCTGGACTGTATTGGAGCTAAGACCTATACAACAACCCCAGCACATATCCTGGACTGTATTGGAGCTAAGACCTATACAACAACCCCAGCACATATCCTGGACTGTATTGGAGCTAAGACCTATACAACAACCCCAGCACATATCCTGGACTGTATTGGAGCTAAGACCTATACAACAACCCCAGCACATATCCTGGACTGTATTGGAGCTAAGACCTATACAACAACCCCAGCACATATCCTGGACTGTATTGGAGCTAAGACCTATACAACAACCCCAGCACATATCCTGGACTGTATTGGAGCTAAGACCTATACAACAACCCCAGCACATATCCTGGACTGTATTGGAGCTAAGACCTATACAACAACCCCAGCACATATCCTGGACTGTATTGGAGCTAAGACCTATACAACAACCCCAGCACATATCCTGGACTGTATTGGAGCTAAGACCTATACAACAACCCCAGCACATATCCTTGACTGTATTGGAGCTAAGACCTATACAACAACCCCAGCACATATCCTGGACTGTATTGGAGCTAAGACCTATACAACAACCCCAGCACATATCCTGGACTATATTGGAGCTAAGACCTATACAACAACTCCAGCACATATCCTGGACTGTATTGGAGCTAAGACCTATACAACAACTCCAGCACATATCCTGGACTATATTGGAGCTAAGACCTATACAACAACCCCAGCACATATCCTGGACTATATTGGAGCTAAGACCTATACAACAACCCCAGCACATATCCTGGACTGTATTGGAGCTAAGACCTATAAAACAACCCCAGCACATATCCTGGACTGTATTGGAGCTAAGACCTATACAACAACCCCAGCACATATCCTGGACTGTATTGGAGCTAAGACCTATACAACAACCCCAGCACATATCCTGGACTATATTGGAGCTAAGACCTATACAACAACCCCAGCACATATCCTGGACTGTATTGGAGCTAAGACCTATACAACAACCCCAGCACATATCCTGGACTGTATTGGAGCTAAGACCTATACAACAACCCCAGCACATATCCTGGACTGTATTGGAGCTAAGACCTATACAACAACCCCAGCACATATCCTGGACTATATTGGAGCTAAGACCTATACAACAACCCCAGCACATATCCTGGACTGTATTGGAGCTAAGACCTATACAACAACCCCAGCACATATCCTGGACTGTATTGGAGCTAAGACCTATACAACAACCCCAGCACATATCCTGGACTGTATTGGAGCTAATACATATACAACAACCCCAGCACATATCCTGGACTGTATTGGAGCTAAGACCTATACAACAACCCCAGCACATATCCTGGACTGTATTGGAGCTAAGACCTATACAACAACCCCAGCACATATCCTGGACTGTATTGGAGCTAAGACCTATACAACAACCCCAGCACATATCCTGGACTGTATTGGAGCTAAGACCTATACAACAACCCCAGCACATATCCTGGACTGTATTGGAGCTAAGACCTATACAACAACCCCAGCACATATCCTGGACTGTATTGGAGCTAAGACCTATACAACAACCCCAGCACATATCCTGGACTGTATTGGAGCTAAGACCTATACAACAACCCCAGCACATATCCTGGACTGTATTGGAGCTAAGACCTATACAACAACCCCAGCACATATCCTGGACTGTATTGGAGCTAAGACCTATACAACAACCCCAGCACATATCCTGGACTGTATTGGAGCTAAGACCTATACAACAACCCCAGCACATATCCTGGACTGTATTGGAGCTAAGACCTATACAACAACCCCAGCACATATCCTGGACTGTATTGGAGCTAAGACCTATACAACAACCCCAGCACATATCCTGGACTGTATTGGAGCTAAGACCTATACAACAACCCCAGCACATATCCTGGACTGTATTGGAGCTAAGACCTATACAACAACCCCAGCACATATCCTGGACTGTATTGGAGCTAAGACCTATACAACAACCCCAGCACATATCCTGGACTGTATTGGAGCTAAGACCTATACAACAACCCCAGCACATATCCTGGACTGTATTGGAGCTAAGACCTATACAACAACCCCAGCACATATCCTGGACTGTATTGGAGCTAAGACCTATACAACAACCCCAGCACATATCCTGGACTGTATTGGAGCTAAGACCTATACAACAACCCCAGCACATATCCTGGACTGTATTGGAGCTAAGACCTATACAACAACCCCAGCACATATCCTGGACTGTATTGGAGCTAAGACCTATACAACAACCCCAGCACATATCCTGGACTGTATTGGAGCTAAGACGTATACAACAACTCCAGCACATATCCTGGACTATATTGGAGCTAAGACCTATACAACAACCCCAGCACATATCCTGGACTGTATTGGAGCTAAGACCTATACAACAACCCCAGCACATATCCTGGACTGTATTGGAGCTAAGACCTATACAACAACCCCAGCACATATCCTGGACTGTATTGGAGCTAAGACCTATACAACAACTCCAGCACATATCCTGGACTGTATTGGAGCTAAGACCTATACAACAACCCCAGCACATATCCTGGACTGTATTGGAGCTAAGACCTATACAACAACTCCAGCACATATCCTGGACTGTATTGGAGCTAAGACCTATACAACAACCCCAGCACATATCCTGGACTGTATTGGAGCTAAGACCTATACAACAACTCCAGCACATATCCTGGACTGTATTGGAGCTAAGACCTATACAACAACCCCAGCACATATCCTGGACTGTATTGGAGCTAAGACCTATACAACAACCGCAGAACATATCCTGGAATGTATTGGAGCTAAGACCTATACAACAACTCCAGCACATATCCTGGACTGTATTGGAGCTAAGACCTATACAACAACCCCAGCACATATCCTGGAATGTATTGGAGCTAAGACCTATACAACAACCGCAGAACATATCCTGGAATGTATTGGAGCTAAGACCTATACAACAACTCCAGCACATATCCTGGACTGTATTGGAGCTAAGACCTATACAACAACCCCAGCACATATCCTGGAATGTATTGGAGCTAAGACCTATACAACAACCCCAGCACATATCCTGGACTGTATTGGAGCTAAGACCTATACAACAACCCCAGCACATATCCTGGAATGTATTGGAGCTAAGACCTATACAACAACCCCAGCACATATCCTGGACTGTATTGGAGCTTAGACCTATACAACAACCCCAGCACATATCCTGGACTGTATTGGAGCTAAGACCTATACAACAACCCCAGCACATATCCTGGACTGTATTGGAGCTAAGACCTATACAACAACCCCAGCACATATCCTGGACTGTATTGGAGCTAAGACCTATACAACAACCCCAGCACATATCCTGGACTGTATTGGAGCTAAGACCTATACAACAACCCCAGCACATATCCTGGACTGTATTGGAGCTAAGACCTATACAACAACCCCAAAACTATAGAAGAAAATATTATTCCTTTCAACCTTCATGACCTGATGTAATCTTACCCATAGGATAATAAAAAAAACACACTAGCACAAGTGAAAAAGGCTAACTGCATTCTACAAGTGTAGACATGTAGTGCACCTGCAGTAACAAGCAGTCACTAACTACTATCCACCTTGTTTATCAAAAAGGTCTGTACCACGTGTGCTAGGGATATTTTTTTCCAAAAGTACTTATTTCATGATCACAATTTGTTCTTCCTTCTTCTTTCTTATCTCCACACTGGGTGAAGTAGAATGTCTTTGTCATCAAGACTGGGAGCACTACTCAGTGGCAGGCCAACTTAGCTACAAAATAAATGGCCGTCTCTGACATGAAAAGACGCCATGTGCAGCCGCTCCTAACATGGAGTACAAACACTGCTCATCCTGTATTCCTTGATTAGGAGCCCTTACAGGGTACTATCAGCCGGGCCAGCTGAGCCCAAGTTGTTTAGTGAGCTTGTTACTGCTCCCCCTCCTCCTTTTTCATCCGGGCTTGGGACCGGCAAAGGTGGAGCTTGTTAAAATCACAATTTGTTAAAATCTGTGTTTACCAATCCCCCTAAGATATGATTCAAGATCAGCAAGATATTATGTCTTTGATTATCGATGGACAATGGAATGTTGAATTTTCACCGTTGATCCATCTTTCTTTTGGATTTAGTTTTTTTAGAACTGCTGCGAAGATATTAGAGGGCATCTCAGATATAAAAATAAATTATTTTTAAAAAAGATATCTTATAAATCAATTTATTTATTATATTTGCAAATAAATAATCATAAGAGCATATATCAATATACTGAAAATTTTATTTCCTTAATTCTCAAATAGGAAAAATGTTAATAACTTTTAAAATCGTTGACAAAAAAAAAGACATTTTTTCTTCATAGAGGCAAAGTTATCAAGGCCTGCCTCGTCAAGAGTCAATATTGACCAAATCTTTCACAGAGTTTCTCGACGTAAAAAGGACCTATTAGTTGCTAAAATATATCGGGCATAAAACGGGCATTGGTTCCGCTGATTTTTCCCTTTTTAAATATTTATCCTCTATCAAATGTAAACACCAAAAGGTTTTTTGATGTATTTTAATAGCCTTGGGTTATGTTATTTGAGAAATAGTTTTATGTGAATACTGGCTCTTTATATAAATCGATCCGAATTTCTAGGGCGAGTTTGTAGGTTCCCGTTTTCATCTCTCTCCAGAAATACAGCTAACCAACAACAACAAGCCTTTATTAAGGACATTCGTCCCATACAGGATTCCCCCAGATACAGAAGTAAACATAACAGTTATTTACAGAAAGAGAAGATTAACATCGACCTTTCTTCAAGTTTTTGGATCCATCATCTGTGTTGCGCCTATTATCTATGCTGTGTTTGCAAAATTTGTGAAAAGTTGAGGCATTGGGTTTGCTTTTCACTATTTTTGCTATAAGAACATATGGCGATTTGTTTTCATAACCAATATTTTGACGGAGAATTTTTCTCTCTTCTTCCAATTCCGGACAATAAAACGTGGAGGAATACAGCAGCTACATTATGCACCCATGATATGTCAAGTCCTTACTTCTTTTTTCTAGATTTGATTCATTTTGTCTCCTCTTTAATTGTAAAGACGTTGCTGTATCACCTCATAAGCATAAATAAATAAGTTAACCACTCTACTGACTAGATAATATGACTAGACTACTGACTAGATAATATGCGATTCCAAAATATATTTTTTAGCACCTAGAGAGAAACTGTTATATAGTTTGTTTTTTTTTTAATTTGCACAACTTTCAAGTTCATTCCTTTTTCAGATGGATGTTAAATTAAATAAAGTTTATATTTTTGACATAAACATTCTCCATATATACATATTAGCCTGGCTAGGCTCGGGTTCTGCCCTAGTAAATGTTTGTCTAAAGAATAGTGTTTTATAACAAATGCTACTTTGTAATGATATAGGAATTCACATTTGCATGATATCATCATTTTTGGAGCCAAAATATGTAAATTAGTGGTTTATAGATTAAATTGCATATGTCTTAAATAAATAATTTATATAGATGTGCTTTATGTTATAACTACACAGAATTGTCAATGATCGAATCAACAGTTTAGGTGGAGCAGAGCAACAACATATCCTATTCCAATATTAATCTCCCCCACTAATGTTAAAATATTTCAAATAAAAAAATTTAATCGTAAATCTTATACACTGCGTGACATTGAAAATGTAACACCAAGAAATAGTGGCCAGAAAATTATGCAAATTTCAGGGTAGACGCGCCTAACCGAGTTATGCAAATGATGTAAAATGCGCAGCTCTCGTGCGCACATGGAGTAAGATATAAGGGAAGGAACTTGCAGAAAGGACAGTATTCGTGTCGTTATTTCTTCAAGGAAAATCATTGTAGAAATTTTGTTCTTGTGTCAAAAGACACGTGTAATAACAGAGAATGCCAGGTCATCGTAAACGGAGGCAGTTCAAGCAGACAGACGCTTTTACGAGGGGCATGGTGATCGGACTGAAAAGGGCAGGTTGGTCCATACGTCAAATCGCATCTAATACACACCTTGGTGCGTCCACGGTGCACCGACTGTGGAGAAGATGGTTGGAACAAGGAAATGTGGCAATTTATAGGAATGCCGGTGCAACCAGAGTGACGTCAGCACGTGTCGATCGGCGTATCCTTCGACAAGCAGTGGCGGCCCCACAAGCCACTTGTACCGCCATCCTGCAACATGTGCAAGACACCCTAGATCATTCCATCTCGACCAGAACCATTTCCCGTCGATTGGTTGCTAATGGCTTGCACTCATGCCGTCCGCTAAGAAGACTGCCATTGACCCCACCGAATAGGCGCCAACGTTTGGAATGGTGCCGGGCTAGATCGACGTGGATGACGGAATGGCACAGGGTCGTGTTCTCAGATGAGTCGCGTTTCTGCTTGTCCAGTGATAGTCGCCGTGTACGCGTGTGGCGTCGACGTGGAGAAAGGTCCAATCCGGCAGCAATTGTGGAACGCCCCACCGTGCGACAACGTGGAATCATGGTTTGGGGCGCAATCGCGTATGATTCCAGGTCACCTTTACTTCGTATTCAGGGCACTATGACGGCCCAACGATACGTTGATGATGTGCTGCGACCGGTTACACTCCCCTACCTTCAGGGGGTACCCAATGCCCTTTATCAGCAGGATAACGCCCGACCGCACACTGCTCGCATTAGCCAACAAGCTCTGCAAGATGTACAGATGCTTCCCTGGCCACCGTACTCTCCTGATCTCTCACCAATCGAGCACGTCTGGGACATCATTGGACGCCGTTTGCATGCCTTGCCACAGCCGCGTTCAGAAGACGAACTGTGGCAAATGGTTGAGAGGGAATGGAGAGCCATCCCTCAGGACGCCATCCGTACTCTGATTGACTCTCTACCTAGACGTGTTGCTGCGTGCGGCGATGTCCGCGGTGGTCCTACTTGCTACTAAGCCGACGCCGTTCTCGCTCTGTATTATGACTATCATTTTGAAATAAAGATCACTTATTGTTCGTCCCTGTCTCTCTCTCTGTCTGCCGAGTTTCATCACTTTCTGGCCACTATTTCTTGGTGTTCCATTTTCAATGTCACGCAGTGTATATACACTCATAGACAAAACTTAAGGAAGTTGTACCATTTAGCATGTATATCGGGATTCAGACAATAACTCTGAAAGATATTACAGTGACCTTTATTGAAAACACAAGAAATAACCAAATGTGTATACCCTCATGGGCAAAACTTAAGGAAGTTGTACCATTTAGCATGTATATCGGGATTCAGACAATAACTCTGAAAGATATTAGAGTGACCTTTATTGAAGACACAAGAGATAACCAAATGTGTATACCCTCATGGACAAAACTTAAGGAAGTTTTACCTTTTAACATGTATATCAGGATTCAGACAATAACTCTGAAAGATATTAGAGTGACCTTTATTGAAGACACAAGAGATAACCAAATGTGTATACACTCATGGACAAAACTTAAGGAAGTTGTACCTTTCATCATGTATATCGGGATTCAGACAATAACTTTGAAAGCTGTTACAATGACCTTTATTGAAGACACAAGAGATAACCAAATGTGTATACCCTCATGGACAAAACTTAAGGAAGTTGTACCTTTCAGGATGTATATTGGGATTCAGACAATAACTCTGAAAGATATTACAGTGACCTTTATTGAAGACACAAGAGATAACCAAATGTGTATACCCCCATGGACAGAACTTAAGGAAGTTTTACCTTTCAGCGTGTATATCGGGATTCAGACAATAACTCTGAAAGCTATTACAGTGACCTTTATTGAAGACACAAGCGATAACCAAATGTGTATACCGTCATGGACAAAACATAAGGAAGTTGTAACATGTATATCGGGATTCAGACAATAACTCTGAAAGATATTACAATGACCTTTATTGAAAACACACGAGATAACCAAATGTGAATAAAATTGCTTCTGTCTCCTTCAATAAACAGGCGACATGGAAGACTTTCCACTTCCTTAAATTTTGTTCATGAGTGTAATCTTTGTAGAACTCAGTTTTATAAATCTTCTGAAATTTTGAATACAATGTTTGTGTGGGAAAGATGTAATTATAAAAGGGTATTTTATAAAAAATGTGAGCGGTTTAACGTTTTTACATTATCCCATGCTTTACAAGCTTGATACCTTAATATGATTGAGTGGAGATAAGAAAGAATAAGAAGACATTATCCCATGACAACACAACATCAGGATTATTATTTCCAGAACATGAGTTTATCATTCTTTATTGCCGAGAAAGTATAAAAGATGTTGGATTTGCTAAGAGAGCGAATGAGATTTCAATATAGCATATTGCCAACTTAGTTATATATATATATATATAAATAAAGATATATATATGTACCTGAAGTGGCATCTCTTCCTTTAATTATGAATAAGAGCGATGCACTTTTCTATCACCCTAGTAAAAATTTAAGTCATATTTATGTAGGAAAAATATTTTCCAAAAATATCGCGGAATGGAAAAAAAAGACAAAAAATCATAAGGCAATTTTAAAGGAAGTTTAAATTTAGCAATCACAAGATTAATTATTTCATATTCAAGCCAAAAATATGTCGTCGTGAAACTTATAATTCCATTAAATAAGCATAATACTTATAGTTTAAAAAATCTATTTTAAAATTTCATAGCCTTCACACACTGCCAAAAAAAAAAAGAAGTTTTCAACCCCAGTCACAAAAAAAATGTTTGTATTTATTTTTCATAGAGTGAGAAACCCTATTCTATGACCAAAGATAAAACTATCTGGCAACGCTGTGCAGACCAAACGATGCAATCACAAAGATGGGGTTCGCGTCTGATGAAGTAATGCAATTAGCCAACGGACGTGGGGAAAGATAAATTTTTAATTATGTCCAAATTTAATAATCTCCAAAAACAAATAATCTCGAGTTCATATTTCGAAATTTTTACTATTTTCAAAACCAATTCGACCTTAATGAGTTTTTAACACTTTTAAATTTTTCATCATTTCCAAACACACTGGGCAAAAAAAAGGCATTAATTATTTCGGGATACAAATCTTTCATTTTTTTTGTAATTAATTTGTCCGTTTATTTTATTCTAATTATTTGAATTACTACGCTATTGATTCTAGACGCTGATTGTTTTACAAAAAGGTGAAGATAAAAATATATAAATCTAAACGTCAGTTGAGGATAGGTTGAGTTGTAAGACTCTAATGTCAGATTGAAGAAAAGGTATTTTGTTACATTTTAATCAACTCCAAGCAATATAAACTGGATTCAACCAAACAAACAAAGGTTTAAATGCCGCAATCTCGCCCAGACACTTTGAATTTCACATGATTCCATCCGTCCACATACCTGTAAGTAGCCAAAGAAAATCTTTGGTATAAGTAAATACATATACAGTAAGTAAATGTATATGGATAAATATTTCAAGTATTTTAGATTTTAGCTTAATTTTTTTTACTATGCTAATTCTACTTCTCAATATATAGACTCATGGACAAAACTTAAGGAAGTTGTACCTATTAGCATGTATATCGGATTCAGACAATAACTCTGAAAGATATTACAGTGACCTTTATTGAAGACACACGAGATAACCAAGTGTGAACAAAATTGACTCTGTCTTCAAAAAACAGACGACCGGCGAAATCAGAGATATTCACTTTCTAAAGTTTTGTCCGTGAGTGTAGATATATATGTATCTGATTTAAAAAATGTAATAAAGACGTCGGTCAATGTGGGACTCGTTTGTCGCTGTTTCCAGGGTACCATTGGGGACAAGAATACGATAATGCAAAGGATTGGTTGGGATCACGAATGGTCGATCATATGACCAAAGATACAAAATTTTTACTCGATAAATTGAAAAGATTTTTCCACTGTTCCCGAGAGCTGAAGAAGCAGAGAAATGGTGAAACAATAAAGAGAAAAGCTGGAACGCATTATGAGACTTTCTTCGTGATGATTTAGAAGGTGTCTGAAATAAAAAAGGAGAAAACAAGAGTTTGACATGATCACTAATTCTTGACCATATTATCAAGGAAACCAACTGGCCAATAGCAACAGAGGGAAAATTTTCACCCATATTTCACAAGATCTTCACAGAATAACACTGACAGATATAGAGAAAATGGTGACCTTAGACCCGATGTTAAACAGAAATGTGTTTCAGAAAATGGAGATGAAGAAATAAGGAGTCGTCATCCATTTCCCTACGTAAAAAATTGTGTAAAAAAAGAACCATGTTAACAAGACGTTAGAATATATTGAGTGGGTCCCTACAAACAAAGCCTTTATATGATCTTATTTGCACGGAGAGCTCGAATTCAGTACATTTATTATGCCACAACACCCTTTTTAGAAAATTCGAACATAATCAACCATGATATCTGTCTATGGCCTTCATCAGTATAGGGATGGCTACGATTTCGAAATGCTTCCTACAGAAGGAGTCAGAAAATGGGCAGAATCTGCCAAAAGGTGCTCGAGTTGGTGGTAGGGCCAATCACATATGCAAAAAATGGTAGAGAGGCTGTTAGACAAGAGTCACAACTTCTGTCAACTCGACCAATTTGCCACTGCGCATGCCCGTGTCGAGTTCCAGGAAATCGTCTGTCTCAGATAGGATTACGTCAGACGGGCCACTTTTAATCTCGTTTGGTTTGTTGCCGTATTTTCTCCTTATCCCGTTAGGCGGCGTCGGATCGGTGCCTTCCATTTGTTTGTCTGCCCGCTGAATGGATTTAAAGGCTGCTCTAAGATATTCACGCCGGTATTGCCGCCTCCTTTTTGTATACTCTTCTCTCTTACGTCATCTCTTATCATCATCACTTGACCAGAGAGATGGCCTTTGCTCGTCTTAGAGAGACAACTACTTTACATATGGGTGGTATTTGGAAGGGGGTGCCGTCGCGCGCGCGCGATGTCCCTGAAGAATGAATCCAATACTACTAGGTATAAATTAACACAAAGCAATAACGCGCCATCTATACATATAAAATAAAAGGATTTAAAAGCGCGAATGTTTCTTTTATACATAAAACGAACTTCTACTGTCCTTACTGCGATGAAAAAATATATTGGGAGGGCTTGGCTCATCAGTGGTGAACCCTCCCAGCGGTTTCGCCAATTTAATCAACCAGACCGCTTCTCAGAGCTCTAATACTGTATTGGATCATTCTGCTTTTATATGCTACACTGAAGGATGGAATCTTAGAAATGGTTTTCAAGTAAACTATGGACATAAGCTTATAGGACAGTAGAATTACATTCAAATATTTGCTTCGAGCAATGCTCCTCAGCAAACTATAAAGACAAGCCCATTAGGGATAAATTAACACAAAGCAATAACGCGCCATCTATACATATAAAATAAAAGGATTTAAAAGCGCGAATGTTTCTTTTATACATAAAACGAACTTCTACTGTCCTTACTGCGATCCATAGTTTACTTGAAAACCATTTCTAAGATTCCATCCTTCAGTGTAGCATATAAAAGCAGAATGATCCAATACAGTATTAGAGCTCTGAGAAGCGGTCTGGTTGATTAAATTGGCGAAACCGCTGGGAGGGTTCACCACTGATGAGCCAAGCCCTCCCAATATACTACATATTTTAACCTGTCAATGCATTTTATTTTTATTTCTGTGTACAACTATCCCCCGATTTACACGTTTTTCTCAGGAACGTATCTACCGTGTAAATCGGGGGATAGGTGTACCTATGAAATATTTTAAAATGATATCTAACTAGTGACTGAGACAGCATGGAAGAAGGTTCGCCACTGATGATCCTCCCAATGAACAATTACTCATATAGCAGTAGGTTCCGTAGAAACTAATGTTCATTTAACAAAAGTAGTAGTGGTAAAATACTTCCACATAGAGATGGAAATTTTGCCTGGAGGATTATTGATCTAAAAGTAAAAAGTTCCCGTTAAAATGGAGGGGGAAACTATCTGTCAATTATTAATCATCTAGCAGATTCGAGGCGATGACAAAGTTACAACACCAGCTTTGGTAAATTCAGAAAGCCAACCAACTCTGACACACACACAACCCCAAGCTAAAAGTATCAAAACGACGTTACAATATAGATGTTGCGCGGTATCACACCAGATTGGATTAGAAGATGTTGACTATCGAATTTACTTCTATTCCAGTGCTCTGTCTGTTATCGCTCTCAACAAAATTTACTATATTTCAACTGAGAACTGTTTTATCTGGTAAGAGCCCTAGAGAGCGGCTAAGCCAGGAGGGGCTCGAACAGAGACAAGGCTCCATCCTGATATGGAGAAAGACACTCACTTTTCCTTGATGTTGGAAGCGGCTTCTGAAGGCGGCTGGATGAACCAATTATTAGATCAACTCCTTTTACACTCATTGAAAAAAAAAACTTAAGAAAGTTTAAAGTCTTTGATGTCGCCGGTCTTCTGCTTTTTTGAAGGAGACAGAGGTAGTTCACACTTGGTTATCTTCAATAAAGGTCACTGTAATATTCCAATGCTAAAACTTCCTTAATTGTTGTTCTTGAGAGTATATGTGGAAGACGAGTGGAATCCACTGCATTATTTTCCCACGAAAATCCTCAATAAATAAACCAACAGGATATGGGCTTCCCATCAAACTATGGCTAAACATCGATAGCCTTGAAACAGCTTGGTTGAGAGGAAAACCATCAGTCCCATAAACTCATTCTTCAAAATGTCTCTACTTTTATTCTTTGGTTTTGTGTTCCAGTGGTGTGCAGTTGGAATCGCTATTGATGAGAAGTAGTATACGATAGGGGGGTCGGTGGAAGGCTGGTTAAACCGTTTGGTTTTCGACCGCTACGACCCAGGTTCGATTCCCACATTGGACATTTTTTTCTTGCAAAAGTCCAACCCCACCAGCGAGTGCAAGTAACCAAACGGGGCTCTGGCACATTTGTAAGTGCAAAGTCGAACTGCTTTTCACATGTGGTGCGCTTACAGTAAAAGCAGTCGCTAACTACCCACCATAATTATCATGGCCTGTACCACGTGTACTAGGGATAAGCAAAAAAAAGTATACGATAGAGTTTATCTCTATTAACATCCCATAATATATGGGCAAACTAATTTCAAATGAAGGAATGGAGAAGCAAAGATTACTCAAATTTTCGAATGTTATATTTACGGAGCCAATCGTGGTTCCCGATAGCAAACCATGTTGTAATATATAGGACAGCGAAATACAGTGGTACCTCGACATACGAGTTTAATTCGTTCCGCAACCTTGCTCGTATCTTGAATTACTCGTATCTCGAAGCAAATTTCCCCATACAAAACAATTGAACTACCATTAATCCGTTCCAACCTGCAAAATGTCACCTCAGTTATTTTTGTTACGTGGTTTTAAATAATAAAAACGTATTTATAAATATCAAATATTTATTGCACAAAAACAAAAAAAGAGAATGTAAAGAAATAAATTAGATATCCTCACTGGTCTTTGCCTTTTTCGCTACATTTTTCTCGCTTTCACCTGTAGGCCGTTTAGAAAAAAACATGTCCAAGGAGGTTTGTTTCTTCCTCCCTCTCAGAATGTTCCGGAAATGAGTTAGGCAAGTGTCATTAAAAAAGTCAGATGCACGACCTGTTGCAACTTTTTCTGGGTGTTTTTTTCCACGAACTGTGAAACTCTCTCCCACATTCCTAAGATCTCCTTTATCTCACTTGTAGAAATTTCACGTTTTAATTCAATACTCATCATCTTTTTCTTAGCACTTGACTTTTTACATACTTTCTTCTGATCCATGGTTATAAAAATGAATGAACTAAAACTGTAAATGTAAACGCAACACAAAACGCGAACACAAAACACAACTTATCACAGCGGAAGCACGCTGCTAACTGATCGTGATGGCGCGACTGCGTGTTACTACCGAACCGAACTCTCGTATCTCGAATTTCGCTCGTAACTAAAAGCAAAAAATTACTTGCTCGTCGGCTCGTATCTCGAAAAACTCGTATGTTGGGACGCTCGTATGTCGAGGTACTACTGTATTAAGGAATATACCAACTCTCTCTTTAAAACAACTCGGTCATCTCTAGCTCGCAGATTGGCCGAATGCCACAATGCTATCAAATTCGAACAAAAAGCCAACAAACTATACGTATACCAGGGTCTCCGGTTATCTGTACAGGGATAGTTACGATTTCATGACATTCCGCGAAAAGATTTATCAGACATATAAAGGCGTTGGTGAAGTGGAGAGAACTAAAGGCCTGAATACATTGTAATATTGCAGGAGGATGGTATTCAGGTGCTAAATGGAAGAAGTTGTTGTTGTTGTGTCCAATGAAGAGCTTCAGATGTCTCCACACATCTCTATCACAGCAATCTCCTCTATCATGGGTATGTGAAGCTGCTGTTCTGGGTAAATGAAGAAGTGCCCCTTATATATACATATATATAGCAAATTAATTTATAAATTATATATGACAAAATTAATTTCCAAAGGTTGCTATTATCATGTATCCTGGCTTGGTGAGATATTAACAAACAGTTCTTTCCATTGTCTAGATAATGTTTTCTCCAACATAAAATACACCTATCCCCCGATTTACACGGTAGATACGTTCCTGAGAAAAACGTGTAAATCGAAAATTAAAAATTTTCGCGAAATTTTTATGCGAAGAAATACAGACACAGTGTGCGTGTGCAGCAAGTCAGCACATAAGCTCGGGATTCCTCGTGAGATGTGTACACAGCGCATGTGTTCAATCACAGTAGCATTTAGTATAGTGCGATAAAAACAAAAAAAAAAACTTATTTGGAAAACCGCGTAAAAGCGAAAACGTGTAAAACAAGTACCGTGTAAATCGGGGGATAGGTATATATTATTATCATATATTACACATATACTATGTGTATTTGAATGGTAACTGAATATAGCGTTCTAGTTCCGCCAATACGATTTCATACTTTAAGGTAAAATATTGAAAGAGCCATTAGTTTATGTGAACCTTCCCAACCTTCCCTTTAATCTACAAGACCATTACATTAGACCCTTCTGACTGTCTATGTAACTGGAAATTTGAAGCAACCGAAAATTAGGGGCATATAACCAGGAATTCCTCTAAACTGTTGGTCACAGACAGCCAAATGTTGCATATTATCTGGGAGGGTTCACCACTGATGAGCTTGGTCCTCCTAATATTGTTATCAATTCATAAAATAAATAACACAAAACAATAACACGTCATCTATATATAACAAATGAAGACATTAAGACACGAATGTTTCACAAATAAATCAAACTTCTACTGTCCTTACTGCGATGAATAGTTTGCTTAACTACCATTTCTAAGATTTCCACCTTTCAGTTCAGCATATAAAAGCAGAATGATCCAATACAGTATTGGAGCTCTAAAGAGGCGGTCTGGTAGATTAAATTGGCGCTGGGAGGGTTCACCACTGATAAGCCAAAAGCCTTCCCAATATTTTTTCATCGCAGTAAGGACAGTAAAAGTTTGATTTATTTGTGAAAAGAAACATTCGCATCTTAATGTCTTCATTCATTGTATAAAATAAATAGTGGGAAATTGTCTTATTTGTAAATAAATCACGCTGAATTGATTTTTATTCGTGTATACACTAATCAAATAATGAACCATAAACACGGATGTTAACCACACCAATCGCTGCCATGATGTAGGAGGAAGGAAACCTCAAACAACATGTCTGCCCAACACCCAGCTGAGCTCCGCTATTCCATCATCACCAAGCCCCTAGAATACCACGCATCTCCTGCTTACATAGGGGAAAATCCTTAAAGGAACTAGTGAAGCAACACAAGTTACAGAATACTAGAGTACCGTCCTTAGAACACTAGTGCAAATCCTCAACTGGAATAACAGAATAATGTAAAAAAAAAACTTTAAACAATATTTCTTATTCCTGGGAGCTTGGTCATCCATAATAAGAGAAGAACAGTATAAACTAGATATCCCCCTAGAATCCATAGAACAACGGCTCAGAAGCACTGAAGCGTGAATAATCGCTTGAGAAAGAGAAACGTTGAAAGCTTGCATTAATTTATCTTAAAACAATGTTTCTCAATCAAATCTCTTGGTATTAAATATATATTTAACCTATATGTGTCGCCGCACTATATTGTAGTATTTATTTATTTATTTATTAATATACATAATGGAGACGAGCAGATTACCACATGCTTGCTTAAACTATCTCTGGAAAGTCACCGCGAAAAAGGAAATAGAAAACAGTGTTACTCGAAATTTAATAAAAATTTTAGACTCTAAGGGATATTCCTTTCTTAAGGGCTGCGAAGACTACTTAGCCATACAGAAAGAATTGCCAGGCATAATTAGAACCACCACAGACCAACTAATTCAAAACGATCAGATGAAAATCATTGATTCAACCCACTTTGCTCACTACAAATTTTTGAGTGAATCATTCATGACAGAGGAGTACCTACGATTAAATATCTCGCTTCCCAACAAAAGACTAGTTGCACAACATAGAGTTTTATGGCAATTTTTCAGGGAAGAAAGAAAAGACTTCTGGAAAGAAAATGGCCGGAACTGTTTACTTTGTAAGGATCTCATGGATGATAATTTGGTTCACTATTTCTTCCAATGCCCTCTCTTAACAGAAAAACGTACTGAAATTTTCCCAAGCCCTAACTCTGGTCAATTTAGATACCGTCGCATATGTCAACTTCTCTCTTCAGCTCTGAATGATGAATTACTGATTGTTAGATACTTTAGGTTCTGCACAGAAGCTGGGCGCATGAGAAAGAATGCAGGGCAAAGGATACTGGAGGATGACCTATCTGTAAATAGGTAACTGAATGTGAGACAAACTTTATTTTGTTGTAAATGTTTCCTCTTCCCTCTCCTCTTGTTGACGTGTAAATACGGCGAATCCTGTATGGGGCGGAATGCCCTAAATAAAGGCTTTTGTTGTTGTTGTTTGTTGTTGTAATATACATATACAGTTAAACCTGTCGCCCCCTCATGGGACTCACCAAAATAGGGTGATATAGAGAGGAGGTGATATAGACAGGTCACTTTTAATGTAAATCGCATCGTACTACGTATTTAAAATCGGGCGCTATAGACAGGTTAATATATATAGAATATTTAAGAAATGTTTGCTCCACCGAAGTACTACACAAATCTCATCTAGATACAAAGTCAACATTGAGCATAAACAGTAAGAAATAACTTGTAAACAATAACAACAGTATATACATTAAAGATATATACAATTGTGACTATAAATGTCTGAAGAGTTCAATGCCGCTTATATCCTTCATATGAAATTGTCTAACTTAAATCTTGTAACGTGCTATTTAATCATATATTCTGATGTTTGTTGCTCAGCTTGGTTCTCTTATTCCGTGTTAATAAGTTTAGATAATTGTTTAGGTTCATAATAAATTGTCATCCTCAAATTTGTCTTCCCTCTACGCGACATATTTACATATTTCACAAATTTCGTAAATAAAATTATAAAAAGAGGCATACATGGAGAGAGAATTTATCAGCTGACGCCGGCCTTTGTCAAGATACAATAAATATTTGTAAATAAATTTTATTTTTTTTAATCCATATACACCCATACAAGGTTACGTTCCAAAAAAACACGACGCAAAGTGAAAATATGTGAAGGCGCAATCAAGATCAAAGGTGTTGCCATATTTTAGAAAAAAAAATTAAAGACTCGAATCCAAAACAACGCAACTTCGAAAATCTAACGACGCACAGTGAAAATCAGTAAAAATTAAGCAGAGACGCAACTTCGAAAAAAAACGCAAAACGAAACGACGCAAAGCGAGGTATTGGTGTAGTTTATATACCTCTTTTTTAAATAAGAAATTGAAACTGGTTTTGACGCGTTATGGTTCTTTTTAAACTAAAACCTATTGTTCCTACTCTACAATGACAAAATAATGGGAGGGCCTGGCTCATCAGTTGTGAATCCTCCCAGCGGTTTCGCCAGTTTAATCTACCGCTGTAATATTGCATTGGGATGTTTCCCTTTTATACCTTAAAATACCTTTTCCAACAGTTTATCACCAGTATCGGTATAAAAATAAAACAGCCCAATGCAATATAACAGCGGTAGATTAAACTGGCGAAACCGCTGGGAGGGTTCACCACTGATAAGCCAGGCCCTCCCATTATTTTATCATTGAAATAAGGGCAGTAGAAAATTATTTTATCTAAAAAAAACATACGCGTTTAAAATAGTTTCAAATTCTTATACCAGATTGCGCTCTAATGCTTTATATTGATACACCTCTTTTATATAAAGATTGAAATATGTTTTGCACTTTTGAATCGTGTCCAGAAGTCTTTCTCTACGTGGCGGGCGGGAGAAGCAGGACAAGTAAGGTACTGCCCTGTAGTACGGTGTCGTGAGCCGCTACGGTAACCGTGAACAGGGAACTCTGAAATGTGGCTGGCTAACAGGGCAATGGCACCCCCCATTCCATGGAGTGGACAAGACACCACACTTTTTGGAATAAAACGCAATAACGAGCCTTGTATACATAGGGAATTAAAGAATTTACAACAACAACAAAAGCCTTTATTGAGGACCTCTCGTTCTATAAAGGATTCGCCAGTTTACAGAGTAATTGAAGAGAACTAAGAATACAGAGATATAAGTAGTAGGTATAGTATAGTATTTTCTACACACTGTGACTATATACAACAGCAGCAACAAGCCTTTTACTGGAATCAAAGTCCCATACAGGATTCGTCATTCTAATCCTGACAAAGATTATTTACATATAATTATTTACATCAATTAGATTATGTATATAGCTTCCCCTTCTCTTCAGCCGTCTTCCAAAATTTGAACAACGCAAACGCTCCAGCTCTGTTTCTCACCACCTCATTCAACAGGGAATTAAAGAATTTAAGCACGAATGTTTATTTTACCCATAAAACAAACTTATACTATCCTTACTTTTTGAATATAATGTTTCATTAATGAGTGGAAGGTATTTGGAATTGAAGTAAGTCATCAAGACACGTCCACTATCTCTTTTTTCCTCTTCCTTAAGTTTTGTCCTTAACCCTTAACTGAACGGGTTGGGTAGATTCAACCCACTTATGTAACTTTATGAAATTAGCGCTAAATAATGATTGAAATCAATATTTTTAAAATATATATATAATGAATACAAATGTTAATATTCAGATTTTGACTTTTTAAAAAATTCCAAATATAATTTATTTACAGTTTACACAAATTATTAAGTTTATGCATGGGTGGAATCTAACCAACCCGTCCAGTTAAGGGTTAAGTGTATGTTCTCTCTACGAACACTCCCCACCACCAAATAATTATCCAAACTATACAACCAAGTTGGTAAAACAATCATTTGCTGCTTGGGAGATTTTCTAAGAAGTCTGCATTAACTCTTCTCAAATACCCTTTAGTTTCCCCGAAGTTTCGGCAACTCCATGCCGCCTTTCTCAGGAGAGAAATGTATTCTTGAATTCTAGCTTCGATATACTTGTTTACATTATTGTGTGTAAAATGTATTGGAGCTATGCGTGTATACATAAGTAACCAAACGGGGCTCTGGCACATTTGTAAGTGCAAAGTCGAATTACTTTCTATATGTGTGGACATGTGGTGTACTTACAGTAAAATCAGTCGTCAACCTCTACCCACCATCATTATCATGGTCTGTACCATGTGTACTAGGGATAAGCAAAAGATATACATAAGTAGAATTGAAGTTCCCCCGAGGAAGGTAGCAGGAAACGTGGAGGAAAATAAAAGACATTTAAGAGAAAGGTAGATGGGAACTCTATACTTCTTTCAATATACACAGTCAAGCTCATTGTAGACATTGGTCGGTAAAACACGACAGCACTCGGAGACTTCCTTTCTTACTTCTACAAAAAGAAACGCTTATGTTTAGAATAGGTTTATGGAACAACACACAAAGGATCTCATTATATGTAAAATGTCTTAACAGTTTCCACCGCCACATATCTATTATAAAGCCGTTGAAGAACACACTTGCTCTCGAAAGCTTACTTGTACAGTAGAATCTCCATGAGTGGAAACTCTCACTAGAGGACACCTCTCTACAAAGGACACTTTCCATCGCCAAAATTACCATGTTTACTATTTAGCAAGTCTCCGGTAAGAGGACACCTCTCTCTAAAGGACACTTTGGCTATGTAACTAGGTGTCTGGGAGGTTCTACTGTATTTACTCTTTAATTTAAAAAATAAACTATAATTATACTTTTTACTGAAAGTTTATAAAACGTTTAAAAAAATAATTTAATATTTCGACAAAATGTATATCCACTCACATTCATAGAACACCTGTTCAAATTATAGTATACACTCGAATTGTATATAAACCTCTCTGTACATATCTTCCTACCTCACACTAAATGTGACGTTACAGAAAGACACCGAGAAAGAATATAGAAATATAATAAACACTTTTGAAAATAGAGTAATCCATAAAAATAAATATTTAATTAAAAAGGCATATATTGGATCACAATATCATTTATTTTACCTAAAATAATATTACCTAAAAAATAAATGATATTTAAATCCAATATATTCCTTTTTAATTAAATAATAAACACTGTGTGCCAAATTCGACACCTCTTCCTTCAAAGATGCATAAAAACATTCCATTAGTTTTATCACAGTACACAAGGTAAAGAGGATAAATGGAGAGAGAGACGTGCCCCACTCTTGGTCGTTGAATGACATCCTCCGTAACTTTACACACACTATGTATTGCTACTGTCCTCAAAGCTTCATCCAAAATACCATTTCCAAGAGTTTAGTATCGGTATAAAAGGAAAACCGAAACATGCAATATAACTGCAGTATTGTAGATTAAACTGGCAAAATCTCTAAGAGGGTTAACCACTGATGAGCCAGGCCCTCCCATTAGTTTTTCATTGCAGTAAGGGCAGTAGAAAATTGTTTAATTTTTAAAAGAATCATACGCGTCTATAATAGTTTCTAATTTTGATAAACACACACACTATGGACAAATCTAAATATCATTTCAACGAAGTTGAGATTTATTTAGGTAAATATATATACAAGCTTTCTAACAGTCTCTCTTCGATGGTCCGTTATTCAAATCTGATGACCAGCAGGCAATATGCGGGTTTATCTCTGATAGCATCTTACTCCAGTGTATATTCGGGTGAGGAAGAAAACCTAAAAAAAAAAACCGGAATCGTAATGCTGCGCCCGGTGTACTTGTATTCCCAGGTTGTCTCACTAGGGAGCTGTTGTAGGGCCTCCCTCAGTCAGTGTGGCGTCATCCGACAGCGGCAAGTGTGGTGGTTTCTGTGACACTTCAGTGCGCTCTTCACATGAAAAATGTTTTATTTTCAATAACAACCTTTAAGGTTGTGACGTTTTTTTCCAGGAATAGAACGCAGCGTAAACTGTCGTGATGTCGCAAACATCTTACAGAGAACATTAGTAAAACTCAAGGATGGGAATGTTTTTGTTTTTTCTGTAAAAAAAATGGGCAAATGGCCACTCAGCTCTGCTCGAGCCGGCAAATCCGCCACCAAGGTCGACACAAGTGGATGAAACTCTATCTGAGGGCACAATTCCGTGCATTTGGACTGTTATTTCTAGAAGGGAAGAGTGTCAGTTTGTGTCCAGACTTCTCAAACAGGAACCGCAGCAATTGTCGCGTTTATAAGTGAATATCTTGTTACCCGCGCTCAGCTTTATCTCTCCTGGACTTCGGCCCTTCACTGACGTTTCCGTGAATATAATTCACCAGGATTGAGAATATTTATTTCGAAGGTTTTGGATGAATTCTTCTATCCTTTATATTGTTATCTTTCTCACTCCCGATGAAAGTGTATACTTTTTAGTGAGGCGTTGATAAAATAAAGATTTTCCTTCTGGCCGAGGTGTCACTTTGCTACTGAACACGAACACCAACACGAGGCAACATATGTAGTTACATAGTGTATTTGCATAATACCATAGAGGCCTACTATCGACTGAATGGACACCAGTGCTGCTAAGTAACTTCTGGGATAGTGGTTTGATTCTGTAACGAATATAGAATACTGTCAGACTCATGGACAAAACTTAAGGAAGTTGTACCTTTTACCATGTATAACTCTAAAAGATCTTTGATACACAGTGACCTTTAGTGAAGACACACGAGATAACCAAGTAGGAACTTCTGTCTCCTTGAAAGAAACAGACAACCGGCGACATCAAATACTTTCCACTTCCTTAAGTTTTGTCCATGAATGTATATTGTCGATTGCAAGTCCATTGTTTGCAAGATTTCTATGAGTGTATTCTCGCATGAAATGTCGCGTTTTTTTTTTAAGATCTTAAAAGCTCTTAATACACTTACCTCCATAAACTAACACAAAAATTATATAAAGTCTATTATATTAAGATGAGAGTTATGGAGAGATGGTGTCCCACAGCATCGTTCCCGGCTTCGAGGAGAAAGATACAAATGGAAGTTCCATGTGTGTCTATCAAAGTCAATATTTCACAAACTTCTCCCTCCGATTCATTGACCGATGAGAGCTACTTGCACTACCTATTCCACACTTCAGTAGAACATCTGAGAATAACGTTATAAATGATAAGGAAGATAACTAGAAGACACGCAGTATTTGTTATGTACCAAGACTGTATATAACTGTGATAACCTGTTTACATTCATGGACAAAACTTAAGAAAGTTGTACCTTTTAACATATATATCGGGATTCAGATAATAACTCTGAAAGATATTACAGTGACCTTTATTGAAGACACACGAGATAACCAAGTGTGAACATCTCTGTCTTCTTCTTCTTGAAAAAAAAAACAGACGACCGGTGACATCATAGACTTCCACTTCCTTAATTTTTGTCCATAGGTGTACTGATGATACTTTCTACCATTATTTGATTTTATTTTCTTTCTCGGACTCGGGAACGAGTATTTACAAGGCGAGATCTTATAATAAAAGGTTTTTGTTGTATAACTGCATTCTTAACACTGCTCCAGATACTTGTTGTAATCGCTCCTATCATCGGGGGCATATTCTCAATATGCTTCAACATATATGATTTATGAACATTCCAAACTATTATAGACGGATTCTTTAAACAATTTATACTGTCCTTACTGCAATGGGAAAATTAATAGGAGGACCTGTCTCATCAGTGGTGAACTCTCCCAGCGGTTTCGCCAGTTTAATCTACCGCTGGTAGAGTTTATCACCGATGAACCAGCCCTTCCCATTAATTTTTCCATTGCAGTAAGGGCAGTATAAATTATTTATGTCTTAAAAGAATCATACACGTCTATAATAGTTTCGAATTTTCATAACAGATGGAGCGCTAATGTATCATAATATATGATTTATATATATGTGATAAGATCCTGTCGACTCTTCTGTGATAAGATCCTGTCGACTCTTCTGTGATAAGATCCTGTCGACTCTTCTGTGATAAGATCCTGTCGACTCTTCTGTGATAAGATCCTGTCGACTCTTCTGTGATAAGATCCTGTCGACTTTTCTGTGATAAGATCCTGTCGACTTTCAATGTGGCAATATAATAATAATGTGGGGAAAGAAAAATAATCACACCACGATTTGGTAGAGGAATTTGGAAGGCAACCAGAGAGAGATGGAGATAGCGGACCCGGCTGTCCGCCGGGCGGCCGTTTTTATCGCACACAATCACCAACTGTCTCCAAAGTCCCGAGGTGTTAAGTGACGGACCCCAGGAGCCCCTTGGAATGTCGCTGATGTCTAAAGTGACACCCTTTAGCTGCCCATTTCTCTCTGGGTTGACTGTAGGTTTGTTTTATTATTCCTGGAAGAGCATATATTATGACATATATGTATTATTATATACTTTCCCTCTTTGTAAATTGATAAATCACGTGTAAATATAATGACTATTCTCTTTCATATAAAACAAAGATGTATAAAATAATAGAAAATATACCTTATAACACTATATTTAGACTCAAGTTTTCTCTTCTTCTTTCTTATCTCCACTCAATAAACATATCAGGGTATCAAGCTTGTAAAGCTTGTTGATAGTGTCTGCCGTAGAATAGTAGAGCTCATCAATGGATGAGTCAGTACAGTCGATGATGTGTTTTGGGGTTGTAGGTTGAGAATCGCAGACTGAAGTTTTGAATAGCATTTGTTGGTTGCAAGTTTGATTTGGAAAAGTTTATAGCTACATAAACCAATAATATATTTAATTCTCGACATTTCAGACTATTTATACCATCATAAGAACAACAGCTACAAATCCAAATAGCTGAATCCACAATGTACCAATCTTCCCAGCTGGACAAACGATGACAAATTGACAGGAGAGGACATGTCGCAGAAGAGCATATGGTTCACACAATCACCAAATTCAGTCTCTATCTGGTTCATGTAAAGCGACAATGTTTACAAATCTTGTAATCAAATCCACGGTAAGTTTATTTGATGGCGATTTTTCCAGTTTACACTCTTATATTCTTTGTTGCATATATCCCATTTCTCTCGATATTTTAAATTATTTACATATACACATTATATGCGCGATTTGTTTACCATTATTACATATTTCATATAGTATTCGTATTTGCATATAGAATCTCGTGGTACAACATATATGAATGAGAGGAGTTATTTACTTTTATTAGGTTGGTATATTTAGGTCGGCTTACATATCATATAATATTAAAATAAATATATTTATTATTAACGATACAATACTTAGTTTAATTTCAGGAATAAATGGAAAGAGAGTGTGTAAATATTATTCAAATCTATATATGTATTATATGACATTGACGAGGTCAAATATAATCTTATATCACAGAAGGCACTGTGTTTGTGAAATAATAATGTTTATAAATGTTTATAAAATATGCTTCTATTCCGTATTATAATTACTATTTCTATATATAAATTATATATATATATTTATTCACACAAATGTGAATTTATTGTAAAGTCAAAGCGAAGTTAAAGATATTTAGTGAAATATGAACATGTATATTCATATTGACTGTGTCTTTTTATGATAACAATATTTCTATCTTTTCGCTTATTTTAGGTTAATGTATATATTCATGTTTTTTATTTAAATTAAAAATTAGCTCCACGTATTTTTCAAACTAAATTTTACTATTCTAGAACCTTTAATATTCATATTATAGTTACCTTTAGTTTTATATATATATATATATATTTATATAAAAAAATACTTAAATTAATATATCAATGGTTTTTTTTTTTTCGTTTTGAAAAATATTTGGATAAACGCCTTATAAATAATATAATATATATAAATATCGATATATTTAAACGAAATGTAATTTATTTAAATAATTTTTTTTACAAAGTTATAATCGCTGTAATTTTTAACTTTTGTGTGTGTGTGATAAATATATACATATTTTTTTTATTTCATCTCATTTATTTATTGACTATAATTATTACTTTTAGAAATTGTTTATTAATTTGGTGCTTTTTTGACGATTTATTTATTTAAAAAATTAACTTTGAATTTTTATGTAATCAGTTTTCTTTGTTAATTTTGATAATAAAGAATACGAGTTAAGAAGAAAAATGTTGATGTTAGTATGATTTCTTCACATATAAGATTACTTATATTTATACCGTTTCCAATAAAAACGGGGGCAACTATTAAAATTTCGATAAATGTATTAATAATTTTTAACTAATAGAATCTTTTGACATTATTTCAATTAGAAAATCTGTTACAATATATTATTTTAGAATATCTTTCAAACATAAAGCGGCCTTTTTGTTTTAGGCCCATTTTAAAATAATATTTTGAATCTATAAATTTAAATTTTATATCGCCAAATAAGTAATTATGAATTCTAATAATTTTAAATTGTATTCATATATATATATTTACTTGAAATTTATATTAGCATTTGTTTAATAATTACCCATATTCTTGTACGCAGAAGCTCTAAAAATGTTTTTAATTTAATTATTAATATCAAACGACTAAAAAGAAAGTCAATAAAACAGAATTATGATGATAATAAATATTTTTTACAAAATATTAATTTTTATTAAATAATTTTTTTAATTAAAAAAAAGGATTAAAAAAAATTACGTCGAAATACTTTTATTCTTTTTTTATTAATTTTAGAGGAAGTCAAGTTTTGTGTTAATTTTAATATTTGATAAATCGAATTTTAAGAAACAAAGCAAGTTAAATATTTTGGCGCGCTTAATTTCTTGTTTTCGAATTTCCAGCGTTATTTTTAATCGCGATTTTGAGTATTGTTCTGCGTTAATTGGCAGGATTAGGTATCGTCTGCAATGCGAGACCTACCTGCCAGAAGCCAGCAGAAGATCCCCCAACCTCCCATACTCCTGAATGCTCAAAGTTGCCTCAAACTCTCCCGCACATGCGCACCACGTCCCTCAGCCCGGGGCAAGTGTTATGAAAGTGTAATAGGTATCTTTCTTTACGTGACTTTTTACCTTTTTTAAATTTCTGTTTTATGTGTGATTGACCGTCTTTTTAACTCTCTTTTACTACGTAAAATTTGGTCACCGTTTGATTATCATTATGCAGCAATTTACTTCTTTTTCTGGTGTATGTGAGCGCTTTAAAAAGTTAGGGGATTGTTGGAATCGGAAACATTTTGGGTGCTTGTTATTTTATATTTAATCAACTGTGTAACAAATCTTTCTATGATACACATTTATTAATATCTCTCACAGATATTCTTCTTATAGCCCGAGAAGCAAAAGGTTTTTAAATTATTTGACTAACACTATAATCAAATATGAACGTTAATAAGAGGCCAAATTTTTATATAATAAAAAACGATTTTAGTATTGAAATATTGAAACAAAATGATGTATCATAATTAGCAATGCTAGCTATTACATAGTTTTGGGGTATTACACGTAACTATTAACTTTCCAATATGTGCGTGCCTGTGCATATGTGTGTGTGCGTTCAATTTTGTGAAAGAGTGTGCAAATACGTGCGTGTGCGTTTATTTGGCTAATGCGTGATATGTGTGTATGGTGAATGTCTGCGTGTGATGAGCGTTTATTTGCATAAATGCGCGTGTGTATGTGTGCCCCTGATTGTGATACTAATTATTTTCATCCCACAAACTTTCAATTGATTTATCCTACTATTATGCAATTTATTACACATCTTCAGACTACGACATCGCTCGTGGTTTGACGAAGTGAATGTTTACCCAACAGGTGTGTTTACTTTATTATTATAGCTAGCATTATTATTGAGTAAAATTAATCAGACCTCTACAGGGAAAAGTATCTTTTCAAAACATTTTTATTCTCTAGCTTTCGGACGCATGTCCTTCTACAGGAGAAAACTTGGATTAATTTTACTCAATACAAGGGATTATTGAATCATTATTATTGTGTGTGGTTGTCAAACAGACACCATCACGGGTCACAACTTGATACCCTAATATGATTGAGCGAAGATATGAAAGAAGAAGAAGAAGATAATTATTGTGTAGTATTCTGATAATTATTATCATTATTATACATTTTAATTATCATCATTTCAAATAAAATAAGATGAATGCTGTTTAAATGTGGTGTCTGTCCAATTGTATATATTGAAGACAGGAGACAGAGTAGACTTTGATATCATACCTATAATGGTCCACGTTATTCGCTGTTTCAGCAAGGTAAGTGGGACAAACAAACACTCTCAGTTTTTCTTTTAAGATATGTATCCGAGTAATATTTGCCCAGAAATATTCATTGGGAAAAAAAGAGTCGGTGGACGAGTGGGTGGTGATGTCTTGTCCATGTTCACACAGCAGTCTACTCAGCTCTCCTCCTGAGTTCCATTTATATTTAATTGTAAGATGTTCAGGGTCCTCGTAGCAAATTTCCCACTGGTTCCCCGGACTGTAGGTCCCAGCGCTCTTTCGGACGCAGTAGCATGGACTGTCAATTTGTGATTTTATTGCTTCATGGAATGGGGGTGCCATTGCCCTGTTAGTCAGCCACATTTCAGAGTTCCCTGTTCACGGTTACCGTAGCGGCTCACGACACCGTACTACAGGGCAGTCCCTTACTTTTCCTGCTTCTCCCGCCCGCCACATAGAGGAAGGGTTGAACTTCTGGGGAGGGACGAGTGGGTAACACCCTCGATTCCCGAGTCATGAACCGGGATCGTATCCCGCGTTAAAATTTTGTTTAATATGTGAATAACCTTCACATATTATTCATTGTTGCAATTATCATAAACTAGGTTGTTCTTGTTGAGCGGTACCTGAAAAAGTGATTTTGGAGCAATATTTGATTGAGCAAAAATTAAGGCAAAGAATTTATTTATGGTGTTGCAAGCAAAACCTGCTCTTCAAGGGGAAAATCCAAAAAAAAACAAATGAAGAGAGATGCTATCAGACGTAGATAAGACATAGAGATCCACGTCTGATAACATTTCTCTTCATTTGTTTTTGGATTTTGCCTTTAAAGAGCAGGTTTTTCTCGAAAGCTTGCGATACCTAAAAAATAAAGAAATTATTTGCCCTAATTTTTGCTCAATCAAATATATATATATAATAATAAAATATGTTTCTACAGCCCCCCCTTACCCTGCGATGATTAGACATTGGCTATAATGGTGAAACCGCTGGGAGGGTTCACCACTGATGAGTCATGCCTCCTCCTTTCTATTTTTAATAATCACAGAATAAGAGGCTGCAGAAACAAAAAAATGAATATAAAAAAAATATTTTAAAACTTAATTCTGTTCACGTTATGTGGCGCTGAGTTTGTTGTTGACACACTTTAAAATGTTATAACACCTTGATAAAGGTTGGCGTTAAGACAACTGAAATATTGGTAAAATAAATTATATTTTGATCCAATATATGTCTTTTAATTAAAATATATATATGGTAATTTAAACCATCAACCCCATATTGTATATAACTTATAACAAGATTTTAATGTTGTATAATAGAAACACATCTATAAATGATTATACGCATGATTGACATGTGTCATTACATCACCATATGTAATGTACTTTGTACAAACTGAGGATAAATAAATAAAACTCTGTAATAGATTAAGAGTTGAGCTTAAGCAAGAGATAGAAATCAAAAACGTCTAAAATCGAGATAGATTTAGAATTCCCACAACAAAATCTAAAGATAGATTAGAAACTGTCAGGACGGCGCCAGTAGAATTTCACCAGACGATCCACGCCCCTGGCGCATCTGTTGAAATGCAACACTCCCTTTCTCTGAAAATGTATATAAAGCCTCCGTCTTTAGCCAAAAATACAGTCACTTGACAGTCAGTTCACTATCTGCGTGAGCCCTCGTCGGTTGTACCCCAGGTCCACCTCATCCACCATGTAGTCAGTAAGAACTCTTCTATCTCCATCTTTCGCTCCTAGCTCAACTTTTATCTGGTCACGGAACTTTCTTAGTGCAACTGTGTCTTCGTTTTTGTGTGGACATTCCCAAGCTTTCCACTCTGCCTCGACCACGACTGCCTGTACTTTGTGAGAACTGTAAAAGGTCTTCCAAGGTACAGAGAGGGTACTGGAAAACTCCTTATCCTGACTGTTCCTCTCGGTCAACACAGTATAGCGAGAGTTACAGGGACTCACACCATAGTTTAAGTCGACTGGATACTTCACCACAGTTTTAGTCGACAGAATTCTACAAGAGTCAACCAAACCTCACCACATATATATATATATATTAAAAAGAAAAATAGCGTTAAAAATAGGCTTATAATTCTCATCGACAGATGGCGCTATGATGTTACTCCAGTTTGTGTTTAGAGATGTATGTACTGGTTTATTGGAAGTCTCAACTACGTATTTGAACTTCGCTCTTATAAGACGCCATGTTTGTATCTCGCATGCACTGGTGGGAAATGGCCTTGTACAAGAATAAGAGATTATTGTGGAGTTCACTTTATGCAAAATTTCTACAATTACATATTTACATAGTTTCGTTAAAACACCATCACCAAACCTCCAAGTACAGTAGATACTATATAAGTACATAATGAACATAAGTATATAATGTACATACAATAGTTGTAGATTAGATCTGGTGGAGTATATTGGTGGAATCGTTGGAAGTGTTCACCACTGATGAGCCAAGCCTTCCCCCAATTCTACCTTTCCATATTCAGTTCAATAATTGTAGAAATTCGTCCTTTATTTAAAACTAGACGAATGGCCCGGGCAACGCCCGGGTTTTACCCGAGTGCGTATATATTTTAAAAACGTTTTAATTCAAATACTATTCGTTACAATTATAAATTGGCGCCGTGGATGTCACTCTTGTGAAACGTCCCGTTCCAAACTGTGTGTTTTTAAAATGTTTTAACTATATATAATATAACGGTATAATAACGGTATAAAGAAATAATGAGCCTATAGCCTAGTGGTCATGGCATCTGCCCGGTAAGCGGAAGGTCGTGGGTTCGATTCCCATCCCTTGACACTTTTTTTATTTTATCCATTCTGACCAAAATCTATCCGTGAACTTCACACAGTGAACTTCACACAGACAGAATAAGGCAATTATATAAGTAAATATATAAGAGATTTGATTGATTCCAATCTCTACATGTGCAATATGTGTATTGTGTAGTTGTGTTGTTTAGTATCATTGTTTAGAGAGAGAATTGTACTGTTTAGTTACATTGTTTAGTCCTCTTTTACCCTCGTGGGCAAAATTTAAGGAAGTGGAAAGTCTTTGATTTCGCCGGTCGTCTATCTTTTTTTAAGGAGACAAAGGCAATTTTGTTCACACTTGGTTATCTCGTATGTCTTCAATAAAGGTGTCACTGTAATATCTTTCAGAAGTATTGTCTTAATCCCGATATACATGGTAAAAGGTACAACTTCCTTAAGTTTTGTTCATGAGGGTATTAAAAATAGACGAACTCGACTTTCACGAACAGACTTTCCACTTTCTTAAGTTTTGTCCATGAGTGTGTCTACGTAATTAAATATATTCCCACGAATTAGCGATAACCCCGATTTAACGATTTTTGTGTGCTATCCTAAATATCGATTGAAATTTTGCCGGTGAATGATGATCTATAAATTAAAGATCTCCCAGATGGTCAGCATATGGCGCTTAGTTTTAGCGTCTATTTTGACTAGAGAGGTGACCGGGTTCCAGACCACGACAGCTCAAACAACCAGTTGGCTGGGAGGAAGGTGTGGAGGATAAAAAACCAAGAGTTAAACAAGACCATTAGACCGGTGGAGTCCAGTGGTGGGAGGATCCTGTAGTTGATTGATACCTCCCTTGTGGACCTCTCCTCAGGGAACTCAGAGGACCTCTGCACCGGACATTTCCCGTTAACACATGTCGTTTTGACATACATTCATGGACAAAGGAAGTTGTAGCATGTATATCTGGATTCAGACAATAACTCTGAAAGATATTACAGTGAACTTTATTGTGAAGACACACGAGATTACCAAGTGTGAACAAAATTGTCTCCTTCTTCTTTAAAAAAAAAAAAAAAAAAAACGACCGGCGACATCAAATACTTTCCACTTCCTTAATTTTCGTCCATGAGTGTAGATATTGCGATGGAACTTTTCTGTGGGAATGTTACAACAGAAATAAACTATATAAATAACCATAATATAGCAGAGGTTGGATATATATCACCAATACTTCGCTTTGCGTCGTTTCGTTTTGCTTTTTTTCGAAGTTGCGTCGCTGCTTAATTTTTACTGATTTTCACTGTGCATCGTTAGATTTTCGAAGTTGCGTTGTTTTGGATTCGAGTCTTTGATTTTTTTAATTTTTTTTCCCCTAAAATATGGCAACACCTTTGTTTTTAATTGCGCCTTCACATATTTTCACTTTGCGTCGTTTCAATTTGCGTCGTGTTTTTTTGGAACGTAACCCCGACGCAAAGCGAGGTATGGGTGTATTATTACAATCATTATATTCGTGGCCCACTGTACGTATCCCAAACACGATGATGTTTATATATCCACTTCAACCTTTCTTTCTCCATTTCCAACGGTTTGATCAACAATGTATGATTACAAGAAAGTCAACTCTTTTTATTGACTTAATTAAAAGAAGCCTTCGGACAAGCCCTTCGTCAGCTAACTAAAACATATAAACAAGGTAATGAAGAAATTTTATATGGCATTTTAAAAGGTAAATTAATGTAAATATCACAAAGCAATAACGCTTATGTCCATAGTTTGCTTGAAAACCATTTCTGAGATTCCATCCTTCAGTTCTGCGTATATAAGCAGAATCGTCCAATACAGTATTAGAGCTCTGAGAAGCGGCCTGGTGGATTAAATTGGCGAAACCGCTGGGAGGGTTCACCACTGATGAGCCAAGCCCTCCCTATATATTTTTTCATCGCAGTAAGGACAGTAGAAGTTTGTATTATGTATAAAAGAAACATTCGTGCTTTTAAATCCTTTCATTTTATATGTAAATATAGAGGACATAAGATAATTTTGGCGTGTATGAATCTTGCAAGATTCAGGCCGAATTTTTCCGCAATCTGTGATAATGGATGTAGGCTTCCTTGAAAAGGTTGGAAATATAGAAAGGTTGAAGTGGATATATACACTCATGGACAAAACTTAAGGCAATGGAAAGTCTTTGATATCGCCAGTCGTCTTTATATTATTTTTGAAGGAGACAGAGGTGTTCACACTTGGTTATCTCGTGTGTTTTCAATAAAAGTCACTGTAATATCTTTCAGAGTTATTGTCTCAATCCTGATATAAATGCTGAAAGGTAAAAGCTCCTTAAGTTTTGTTCATGAGTGTACATGGTCAAATAACGCTGTATCTCATCTTATAGTCTATTTATTTATTTATATATATTCGTATATATTTACAGTACTATTTTTGTTATCTCTTTCAAAAAAGTTATTTAAATTTTAAACATTTTTTGTGCGAAAATGTGTCGAAAATATGAAGATTATATATTTTAATATAGTAGTTATAATAATTATATATATATATGTTATACTTTATTCAGCATTCACTTCATTAGTGATTTATATAGTGTTAATAATAAGTAAAATGTTAAATATATATTTAAACACAAAAAAAGAAATTATTTCAAATAAATGATTCAAAATAGATCCAGTAGAATATGTGTATTATTGCATATGTGTAGTAAAATTGCATATCATCGAATACATATATGCAATTTTTATTTATTTGTATAATATAAGAGAGGTTGGTCTAACACAAATCCGAAGCGAATATAAATTTGACAAATGTAAAAAGTTGCATAATCTCCACCCCAAGGTAGTTTGTAGAGTCCAAGCAGGTTGTTTGCTTTGGTCGTCTGTACTTAATCGTCTGATTTCCATTAGTCCTAAAGTTGATCTTTTGGTTCTTTTGTTTCAGAATAGTGGGCAGACGAAACTGTGTGTTTTTATGTATTCCCTAGAGATGGTAGATATGTATAATTTATTATTTGCATATAATAAAACTGTATGATAAATATATATAAATATTTACATATCATATATATTATATGCAAGTAATAAATTATGCAAATATGAATTATAATCTATGTATATATATTCAGTTTAGATATTTTATATATAAATAAATTTATGGTATAGAGGATTGCGGGTTCTGATAATAATAAAAATTGTTCGATTTTGTTACATAAACGACAAATTTTAGGCTTATTATTGTTAAAATGTCCCCGTCTTATTGGCTATAACTGTAAGAGAGTAAATGCTCCAGTATATTTCAATTTTTTGTTTTATTATTTATTTATTTATTATAATCAAATAAGACGCCATATCCCCATAAAGGATGCTTGCGTCAAGCAACAACACTAAATTCAGAGAACTATTTTACATAAACAATTGAAACCAAAACAACCAATGAAATAAATACGAATATATACATAGTTATCAATTACGTTTTTTTAACAAAGAGAGAAAATCATAGATATATTTACAGAATTTCCTAAATTTTAAATATGAGTCCTCACTGTTTTTAAATATAAAAAGATCCTTGTATTCAATGTTTTCCCGATTTCTGTAGTTCTGGAAGGGTGACAGGAATCCTGCCTTCTCTCTCCACACCCTGGATCGTCTATAGCTCCTATTGGAAACAGAAAATCTCCTAAGTTTCCATGGTTAGTAACGAATTGCGCATTGTAAAAGTCAGGGAAGAAATATTTTGGGATGCCTGAAAGGAAAAAGAGACGAAGTGAGCACTAGTATTAGAAATCTATCATTCTTGTTTTTAAAAAATCATTCATTACTGAAAGAGAATGTGGACTGAATGTTCGTTTGTCTTCTTCACTTGGTCCAATTTATATTTAATCAAGTCTTGATTCGATAAAATCAATTAACAAACTAAAAAGAACACACAGATGACATTTTAATTAATAAAAACAAATGAATACAGACGAAAAAACATCATTATTGAATCAGAAGATTATTTTCTTTCAAAATGAATAATTGAAATGTCTATTAGACGTTTTTTTCTTATTAAAAACTATTAAATACAAAACATTCAAAACAAAAAAAGTCACAAAATATTCTACCGGATTTTTAAAAATGGCTTCCATAAGAATAAATGTAAAAAACAAAGGGGAGATGTAAACCAAACGACGAGAACACAGCCGATAAGACTTCAATATTCCAGGGAAGGGAGTGTAGGGTAATTTGATAGGGGTAACCCAATTAGGGTTAGGGAGGGAGGGCAATGTCAAATTAATAACCTCCCGAGATGAGAAGCAGACGAACCCTGACGATTCCTTGCTAAATGGTCGCGTATTAATTGCAGACGAGACCTCGTTACGTTTTTATAATGCCATCGTTTGGCTTTTTTTATATAACTACTTCATTTTTTTTTAGTGAGAATTTTTTTGATCGTATGGTTTGGTGATAAGAGAAGATAGCTCAAGCGTTAGTTGGATGGTCTCTTCTGCTTTTATATACCGACCATATTTAGGCTTAGCGGGATTCGATTTGGCGGGAAATATTTTTGATAATCTTTAGTTTAAAATTATTCAGAGTCTGGAATGATCATCATTTAATTGCCATGATATATTTCTATTATAATATTACGTCTTATATAGTGTTTATATGTAGGTATTTGTTTTCTTCGCGCTCTGATTGGCTGTTTATGATCACGTGACCCAGCCAACCAGCGTTGAGCTCATTAACGAATCAGCGTCCAGTGTTTCTTTAGCTCAGAGGTTGCAAAGAAAAACGATTTTTTATTATTAAATATAAAATCGTAGGTTATATTCAAGGATGTACTTCTTTTTTTTTTTTTGTATATAGATTTAAATGTGAAAATAATATAAAAAGTTAAATCATACTTGGATCAGATGAATAAATTAATAAAAAGGCATCTATACTGATTATGCAACTAAAAATTGCTGATGGCTTGCGCTGTCAGAATAAAGATCAACTTAATCGTTGAGTTGTAATTAAAAATCAACGATTTGTTGATATTTATTCCGATAGATGGTTCCAGCCTGAAATGGATCCTTGCATGTCCCTGGTGGATATATCTCACTAGCCGAATGACCCGGGCAACGCCCGTGTTTTACCCGATTGAATGTTTTGATTCAAATACTATTTGTTACAATTATAAATTGCCGCCTTATATAAATGCATATATTAGTTGATAACTATAGCCTATGTGCTTTATCTGTCTATGTACTGTTGGCTTCCGTAGGCGTCTCTTACTGGGAAAAAGAAAGAGAGGATTCCATTTAGTTATTAACTAATATATGCATTTATTTAAGGAGCGACCCGCTCCAACACAATAGTTACAAAAACGAAAAAGCGAGTAGGGGGGCATGATGGGGGGGGGGGCAAAGGTGGCGTGATCGTAGCCAACCAATAGGAGAGCGCCATTCCAAAAAAAAAAAAGCAAACGGTGACAGAGATGAAAACTGAAGAATTGATTAAGAACGCATGACGCTCGTAACTGTATATATATATCTCATGGTATGAAGGCCAGCCTTAGACTGACATCTAGTGTTGTGGCTTTGTCACCTACCCGAAGCCACTCGTTTTCGGAGATGGTCAATAAATGGGCGCTTAGTTTTAGCGTCTATTTTGACAGGAAAGGTGACTTTTATTACTATAGATCAATATCCTCCCAGTAAAATTTATATTTATAAAATTTTCTGATGAAAATGTTAATTGACAACGGCTGGGTTGACGAATGCCATTAGCGCGACAACGTGGTCTCTATGTCGGCATTCTGGAATTTCTAAAGATGGTGTTGTGGCTTTGTCACCGACCCGAGTTCGCAACATTGCAGAAATGTTCAATAGATAGTGCGGAGTTTTGTCTATTTTGATGTAAAGTGGATTCTATGTGGTAATATATAAAAATGTTGGTGGAAGTCGTTCAGAGTTGTACAGATTTACCTCTCTTATTTGCATATTCCCAGAGGCAGGATATGCAATTGTAGTAAGATATTAGGTAAAACAGACGACTAAGAAGATTCTCAAAGAGTAAAATGGCGTCCGTCAAAACTTCAGACGAATTGTTTATTCGAGAATATTCCCCAAGTTTAAAGCCATAAACTGATTTGGGAATCCATCAAATTAAGTTAAAGAAACCAAATCTGAAATTTAAACCCCAACTGGAGAATTCTCAAAATATTCGAATAAAAAACACAGAGTATATTGTTATCATAGATTTCTGTGTGAATTGTGATTGGTTGAAGTTTAATAAAGTTACCTCCATATTTATGTTGTGGAGAGATTTGTTAGAAACCTCTATAATATAATATCCTTTAATATTTTAAATGTTCGAACTTTTGGTATTTTTGATAATAATTCATTATATCTTTCATAGAATGTTTCATTTATATTGAGTTATGTAGTCAGTTGATAACGGTTATTACAAATATTTGTATTGTTGTTGTTGTCGTGTCCAATGAATAGCCTCAGATGTCTCCATGCATCTCTATCACAGCAATGTCCTCTATCTTGGGTGTGTAAAGTTGCTGCTCTGGGTCCATGTCAATTTTCTATCGTTGTTGTTGTTGTGTCCAATGAAGAGCCTCAGATGTCTCCATGCATCTCTATCACAGCAATGTCCTCTATCATACGCTAGGGTTGTTGTTGTTGTGTCCAATGAAGAGCCTCAGATGTCTCCATGCATCTCTATCACAGCAATGTCCTCTATCATACGCTAGGGTTGTTGTTGTGGTGTCCAATGAAGAGCCTCAGATGTCTCCATGCATCTCTATCACAGCAATGTCCTCTATCATACGCTAGGGTTGTTGTTGTCGTGTCCAATGGAGAGCCTCAGATGTCTCCATACATCTCTATCACAGCAATGTCCTCTATCATACGCTAGGGTTGTTGTTGTGGTGTCCAGTGAAGAGCCTCAGATGTCTCCATACATCTCTATCACAGCAATGTCCTCTATCATACGCTAGGGTTGTTGTTGTCGTGTCCAATGAAGAGCCTCAGATGTCTCCATACATCTCTATCACAGCAATGTCCTCTATCATACGCTAGGGTTGTTGTTGTCGTGTCCAATGGAGAGCCTCAGATGTCTCCATACATCTCTATCACAGCAATGTCCTCTATCATACGCTAGGGTTGTTGTTGTCGTGTCCAATGGAGAGCCTCAGATGTCTCCATACATCTCTATCACAGCAATGTCCTCTATCATACGCTAGGGTTGTTGTTGTCGTGTCCAATGGAGAGCCTCAGATGTCTCCATACATCTCTATCACAGCAATGTCCTCTATCATACGCTAGGGTTGTTGTTGTCGTGTCCAATGGAGAGCCTCAGATGTCTCCATACATCTCTATCACAGCAATGTCCTCTATCATACGCTAGGGTTGTTGTTGTGGTGTCCAATGAAGAGCCTCAGATATCTCCATACATCTCTATCACAGCAATGTCCACTATCTTGGGTGTGTAAAGTTCTGGGTCCATGTCAATTTTCTATCGTTGTTGTTGTCGTGTCCAATGAAGAGCCTCATATGTCTCCATGCATCTCTATCACAGCAGAAACAATGTCCACTTATCTTGGGTGTGTAAAGTTCTGGGTCCATGTCAATTTTCTGCAAAGCCGCTTCCATTGCTGGGCATGAGAATATGTGGGTAGGTGTTAGTTCCACACCAGGACAGTTGTTGCATGTAAAATATTAGTATTAATATAGAGGTATGATGAATATATAATTAACCTCTACACACTTACGGCCTTATTTACATACTTAGGGAAGTGGGAAGTCTTTGATGTCGTCGATCGTCTGGTTTTTTTTTTTTTTTTTTTTTTTCATTTGAAGGAAACTGAGTTAATGCTGTTCACATTTGGTTATCTCGTGTGTCTTCAATAAAGGTCACTGTAATATCTTTCAGAGTTATTGTCTGAATCCCGATATACATGATAAAAGGCACAACTTCCTTAAGTTTTGTCCATGAGTGAATATAATATATGAATTAGTATTATGAATTTATTGAAAGTTTAATCAAATTTACATATTTTTCAGTAGAGATCTTTGAAGGTTTTAAACTGGAAAATAATTAAAATGCTTCTCTTGATCGTAGAAGTATATAAGTTGCTGATAGCTTGCGCCATCTGTGTCGGAATAAATATTAATTAATTCAAAAATTAGCTATTTTTTTTATTAATCAAGATAGGTTATTGGGGTCCAATTCTGGAATAATTAACGATTAATTGATATTTATTCCGATAGATGGAGCAAACCATCAGGAACTTTCAGTTACACGATAAAAAGCCTTTCTCTTAATATTTGAATATGCAAATATATATATTTATGTTGAATGCTAACAACAATCGAAATAGATCTCAATAAAACATACAAATATATTATATATGGGAATTATTCAAATATTTTTTCTCTGCATACTATATGAATACTAATTTTTAACACTACATTGTTTATGTTTCAACTTAAAGAAAGAGAAGGTATATATATTTACATATAGGGCTGTTATAACACTGATTAGGCCAGAGCCCTATGCAATTTCCTCCTTAGAAAGGGCTCTCTGAAAGTTAATTTAATCGGAAAGAGAGTGAGTGGGCCCCACTTTAAAATAAGATTTAGGTAAATTTTAGTCGCCATTCAAATTGGAAATTTACCATGCTTTGAATAAAAAATTCCCAACTTTAGGTTTGGAATGAAAGGAGGCGAGTTTCTATTGAAGAAAACAACTTCGTGAGAGAACCCTGTACACTCTTTTGGTCCAAATTTCTAAAAAGTCAAACGAAAAGAAAAATGGAACGTTCTTTCTTTTTTTCATGACGACAAGCTACCTCATTGGTGGGATCGTTTTTTTTTTTTCCACATCCGGGACCATTCTCTGTCTTTCCAGAAATCTCCATTAGCGGACACGTCAAATTACTTAGCGACTTAACTCTCATTAATTCACTTCGTCTGCAGTCATGACTCTTAATCAGCCTGGTCACATTGCGCCTAAAAATATCGTCTGCTACACCCGCCATTTTACTTCCGTATATTTTGTTTTGTTGAATCAAAAGATGAGTTGAATTAACGATATAAACAATCAAAAGATAAAGTTGTAATTATGATATACGGCAATCAAAAGATCAAAATATACTTTTGATATGCTCAAACAAAAGATCAAGTTACACTCATGGACAAAGGAAGTTGTACTTTTTAGCATGTATACCTGGATTCAGAAAATAACTCTGAAAGATATTACAGTGACCTTTATTGAAAACACACAAGATAACCAAGTATGAGAAAACTTGCCTCTATCTCCTTAAAAATAATAAATAAAAAAAAGACGACCGGCGACATCAAAGACTTCCCAATTCCTTAAGTTTTGTCCGTGAACCTATGAAGAAATAAAAGAACTCAAGAAATATGGCGTCACTGGAGACCAGGAAATGGCAAATAAACTGAAGAAGAAGAATCGGACTGATGGAATCACTGGCGACCTGCTCAACCACAGAGAAACTTGATCTTTGGCCGACATCCAGATGATCTACATCTATTCAGCGTCTTCTGTTCTTTGTAAGAACACCAAAGTCTCTCACAACATTCACAAAAAGTTTTTTTTAGAGCTAGAGGGTTCAAAGTTGTGCAGGTTTTCAATCCAGTGCGGTATAACAGGTTCCAGAGAAGAGTTAGAAGCCTGAGATCACGCTCATCAGAAATAACGCGTTTTTTTAACCCTGGAGTAGGTTTCGGGAGGGTGCCGAACGCCAAAGGAAATCCCTCAAAAATGACTCCTTAGAGAGTTACGGCAGTTTTTATACAATTTTACCTTATTTTGGTGTCCTACTGAACGTTTACTGGCACAAAAATGCGTCTTTCAGAATTTTTTGAAAAATTTTTGTTTTCGTTGGTGGAGACAAAACTTTGGAACCGCTCCGACAGACAATTAGCAAAATTTTCGTTTCTAATAAAAAGAAAGCATTTACAGATCGCCTGCTAAATATTGCCAATGGCTGAGCGCCACCTATAAGAATAAATTGCAACTAAAAATTTTGGTCAAAAATATTTTTCAAATTAATTTGTCAAAAGCGAATGCATTGCTGGAACATTTTCGCTGCTATTTAAATTTATTTTTCATTTTTACTGCAGAGTTACTGCAGTTTTGTCATTTTCAGGCGTGTCATCACTGGAACCGCGACGTGTCGTGACAAAATTTCTTCAAATTTGAAATGTGAACTTGGTGACAAAATAAGATGTAAACACAAAGTCTCTCGACCCACAAACAAATTACCAACAGTTTTGGTTTAATTCTGAGCTTGGAACAATAACTTGATTATGGGATGAGCGCAATCTATGGGAATAAATTTCAACTAAATTTATTATTATAAAAATAAAGGTCATATCTCCTGTCAAAATAGACGTCATAACTAGACACCATCTATTGACCATCGCCGCAAACTAGCGGCCTCGGGTCGGTGACAAAGCCACAAAACCAGCTTTAGCAAACTGAGAAGCATCAAACTGGAGACTATGGAATCTTCACAATAAGCCAAAGAGCTGTCAAAGTGGCCTAAATATAGAATTAGTGAATATTAATTCCTTTTCTTCTCTCAATTGAGAGAAGTTCATGTTATTGCCGACTTTGTACCTCAAATATTCAAGTCTTGTACAATGGATTCAAACAATAAATATAGATTATACTATTAGATGTGGTTGATGTTCTCATGTTCTCTATACATCTGTGGCGACCACACTTTGCTTCAGCGAGCGCGAACTGGGACAAAGCTTCAATACACATACTACGGGCAGAAGTGTGGCGACCTCACTACGCCACGGCAAAAGCAAGCTGGGAGAACACACTACGCTTGCGCGCGGGGGGCGAGATCCGGGACTTTCTGGCCACTCGCTTCGCTTTGTAAACAACAAGGCTTGCTTTGAACGGCCGTTACTTCAGCCGTTACTTCTTTTCTGTTTATATATTTCTGGCTTTAAATAAATTATTTTATATTTTATAAAAATAATTATAATTTTATTAGCGGCCTTTCCACAAGACACACCAACACGCGCGCAACTATCCAACACATCCATTTCTAACAAATAATCCAATAATATATTAGACCACCATCAAGACAGATCCAATCAGGACGTCATGCTGCAGTTCTTGAAGCCAGAAATTGTCCTCGTTAGAAGATCTAGGGATGAGATGGGGAAACACCAATCAATTCATCTCTTAGGAGTAACTTCGACCTGTGTTACTGGCTTCTTCAGGTTTAGCTCAAATATCCTGACAGAACCTCCAATAAACAACCACCCACCTAATGTGAAAGACAGAAATGAAATTGTCCTGGGAATCTGATGAGAACCATTTCCTAATTGTGTATCTGAAAGTTGCTGATGGCTTGCGCCATCTATCGGAATAAATATCACAGCAAATCGTTGATTTTTTAAAAATTATATTTCTGAATATATTGGCCAAATTTTTCTTCTTGATAAATTAATAAAACCAACTACATACATGTTTCAAGTTGTTGGCTCTGGCCAGTATAGTGTAGGCTGTACCTCAACCAAAAAGGTTGTTCCAAGAAGTTTCCTGGAAAATCAAGGAAACAACCCTATGTAAATATGATAATTTACATAAATACAAGGTCTTAGAATGTATAAGATGGCTGCATTGCTAGTTCCTCAATCTAGAAAAAGAAAAACTAGTCCAAATCAGTATTTTATTTATAATCCTTGTTTAAAACTAAGATAAAATTCTCACAAAATGAATTCTTAGAACTAAAGGGCTCAGAGTAGTGTTAGTTTTCAATCCAGTGCGGTATATTAGGTTCCAGAGAAGAGTTAGAAGCCTGAGACCCCGCTCATCAGAAAGAACGCATTTTTTAACCCTGGGGTAAGTTTCGGGAGGGTGCCGAACGCCAAAGGAAAACCCTCAAAAATGACTCCTTAAAGAGTTATGGCAGTTTTTATACAATTTTACCTAAATTTTGTGTCCCACTGAACGTTTACTGGTACAAAAAAATGCGTTTTTCAAAATTGAAAAAAAAAAAATTGTTTTCGTTGGTGGAGACAAAACTTTGGAACCGCTCCGACAGACAATTAGCAAAAGTTTCGTTTCTAACAAAAAAAGCATTCACAGATCGCCTGCTAAATATTGCCAATGGCTGAGCTCCACCTATAGGAATAAATCTCAGCTAAAATTTTTGTCAAAAATCTTTGAGCCACTGTAACCAGGAACGATAATTTAATATTGACGAGTGTGGAATTAATATAAGATATTGTCAAAATGAATTCCTAAAGCTAGAGAGCTCAGAGTTGTGTTAGTTTTCAATCCAGTGCGGTATAACAGGTTCCAGAGAAGAGTTAGAAGCCTGAGATCACGCTTATTATAAAGAACGCATTTTTTAACCCTGGGGTAGGTTTCGGGAGGGTGCCGAACGCCAAAGGAAAAGCCTCAAAAATGACTCCTTAAAGAGTTACGGCAGTTTTTATACAATTTTACCCAATTTTGGTGTCCCACGGAACACAGAAGTGGCACAAAAATGCGTCCTATAAAATTTTAAAAATTTTCGATTTTTGTAGAAAGGACAAAATCTTTGGAACCTCTCTGACAGATAATTAGCAAAATTTAAATTTCTTACAAAAAAAAAGCATTTTCAGATCGCCTACTGAACATGGCTGAGCGCCATCTATTATAATAAACTTCAACTAAAAAATATAATTAACACTTTCGAACCGAGGGATGCGAATTCGCGTCCTCGATTTTCAAAATTCAATATAAAATCGCCGGCGGCCGACACGAATTCGCATCCACTGGGATCTTGTCCCTTCTTGTCTATCTATCAGTGGGTTATTGAGGATGTCAGCTGACCCAATGTACCTGTAAAACATCGGCAAGGACGCGAATTCGCGTCCCTCGGGTCGAAAGTGTTTATCTTAAATTTTTTAGTGTTTGTCTCTTTGTTTCCTCTTTAATAGGGGCGCAAATACACTCATGGACAAAACTTATGAAAGTGGAAAGTCTTTGATGTCGCCGGTCGTCTTTTTTTTAAGGAGACGGAGGTTGTTCACACTTGGTTATTAAAACTCCGCCTTTGCCGGTCCCAAGTCCGGATGAAAAAGGAGGAGGGGGAGCAGTAACAAGCTCACTAAAAAACCTGAGCTCAGCTGGCCCGGCTGATAGTACCCTGTAAGGGCTCCTAATCCAGGGATACAGGATGAGCAACGTTTGTACTCCATGTTAGGAGCGGCTGCACATGGCGTCTGTTCCTCATGTCAGAGGCGGCCATTTCTTTTGGAGCTAAGTCGGCCTGCCACTGAGTAGTGCTCCCAGTCTTAATGACAAAGGCAGACGCATTCTACTTCACCCAGTCATGATGGTTGTCAAACTCATCCATTGATGAGCTCTACTCTTCCCCAGCAGACACCATCAAAAGTCTCAAGCTTTACAAGCTTGATACCCTGATATGATTGAGTGGAGATAAGAAAGAAGAAGAAGACACTTGGTTATCTCGTCTGTCTTCAATAAAGGTCACTGTAATATCTTTCAGAGTTATTGTCTGAATCCAGATATAAATGTGTGTGAGTGATAAAATGTACAACTTCCTTTTTTTTTTTAAAGTTTTGTCCAGGAATGTAATTCAATGTAGTGCCTTTGTTTAATAAATCTATAAACCAAGAAACCCCAAGTTGCCATAGATCAGGAATTTTTGTTTGATATATTGTTTAATTTATTAATCCAGTGCGGTATAGCAGGTTCCAGAGAAGAGTTAGAAACCTGAGATCACGCTCATCAGAAAGAACGAATTTTTTAACCCTGCAGTAGGTTTCGGGAGGGTGCCGAACGCCAAAGGAAATCCCTCAAAAATGACTCCTTAAAGAGTTACGGCAGTTTTTATACAATTTTACCTTATTTTGGTGTCCTACTGTCCTGGCACAACATGAGTGGTGTCATTGTGGTGACACAAAGTTGACACAATGGACAACGCCACAGTTTTGTTCCTGAACTTGTGGCTCCTCGACTGATGGAAGGTTTCAATTTGAAAGTATTCAAAACTGCCGTTTATTTCCCCAGACAACGTGTTGTACAATGTGGCCGCAATACTTGTGTCACTCGGAGATATTTAAACTGTGGCGTATTTACATATTGTTATTTTAGTTAACTATATAAATCCATATAACATAATCAATATGCAAATATATCAACACACATATTTAATATATTAGTCATTAATTGAATACATTTTACATTTTGAAAATAGAGCAATCCATAAATAAATCTTTAATTAAAAAGACATATATTGGATCAAAATATCATTTATTTTACCAATATTCCAGTTGGCTGAACGCCAACCTTTATCAAGGTGTTATAACATATTAATCGGTTAATATTTTGATATTATTATCCAATAAATGATATTTTGACCCAATATATGCTTTTTTAATTAAACATTTTACATTATATTGGAACTTATGTTTCTTATGACGGAGATGCAAACCTCCCTGTGGTTATAACAAAGCATCCAAAGTTATCAGCTCAATATAGAACAAACTATTTACAAAAAAAATCATAAGATTCTGTGTAACTCCTTTTATTGACTTGATACGGGGCTCTGGAACATGTGTAAGTGCAAAAGTCGAACTGATTTTCACATATGTAGACATGTAGTGCACTTACAGTAAAACAGTCACCAACTACTATCCACCATGATTATCATGGCCGGTACCATATGTTTACTAAGGTAATAAAAAAAATTTACTTGATTAAAGGAAGCTTTCGGACAAGCTATTCAACAAAAACGTTTTAGTTAGCTGAAGAAGGGTTTGCTCGAAAGCTTCCTTTAAACAAGTAAACAAAGAATTGCAGCGTCTTATGATTCCTTTGTAATTTGTTGAATTCCGCAATGTTGTGAAGAATTCCTAACTATGTTCAACCCAACTTCTATAACGTTCAATTTTTTACTGGACATGGTGACTTCAACACATATTTGTTTAGAATTGGCAAAATTGGTTCACCTGCATGCACTTGTGGAAACGAACAACAAACCCCTGAACACCTTCTGATAAACTGTCCATTAACTTCTGATCTAAAGGAAGAAAACCAACTTTACCTGACTAATACAAAACAAGCTGCTTGCAATAAAGACCAATACATTAAGTTTAATAGATTCTGCAGGATGTATATTTTGAGGCAAAAGTGTTGACTGTACATATTTCAAGCTACTACTTATAATTGCTATATGTAAAATTTGAGATTGAACGTTTAATTTTAATGATTTCCAATGTTCAATTGTATTAATTGTATATAATTTAAAATATACACGCAATTATCCAAATTGTGGATATGGCGTGTCTCTCCCAACTGTTAAATAAATAAATGTTGTGAACAGTTTGTACTGTTGTACAACAATCTCTAGTACTTCTGTACCGGGGTAACAAACACATTGTTTTGATGCATTAATAAACAGGATTCCTTCTTTGCATATTTCCTATTGTTAGGGTTTGTTTTTTTTTATTATTATTATTGTATTTTATTAATTAATTATAATTCATATTCATAGAATTTTATTGTTACTTATTATCATTCTTTTTGTTTTTTTTTTCTTCTGTTTTCTTTTGTGTTAAAAAATACAACTAAATCGCATTAAATCTTAGTGTAATTCTCTTTTGTTGTTTGAAATAAATCAATTGAATCGAAGTGAGTCAGCTCGTTCTTTCTAGAAGAAACTTCAAAGAAAACGTGCTAACACCTATGATAGAAATCATCTAAACTTCCTCTTTGAGGATAGAATATATTATATGAAAGGGCTCTCCACTGATGAACCAAGCTCTTCTTCTTTCTATGCTGGGTTAATTGGCCTTTTGAGCAAGGTCTTTCTAACCCCAAAATGAGCCAAACTCTCATCAAATATTTTCCATCATCGCAGCCTGCAGAGTAAATTTTAATGATTTCTATCATAAGAAAGTCATGTGTGCCAAAATGGTGAAAATGTCTAAATGCTCCCATCTCCAGTTCAAATTCCAACCTTCCATATAGTCTGCAGAACTACACTAAGCCTCACCTCGCCCACATACTTTGGTTTCAGTTTTGTTTTCCGTGTTAATCAGGAACAGAGAGCATTCATTAGTGATGGGAGGACACCTTGATCAGATAAAATTGTTTATTATCACAAAGTCTCAGTCAACATCCTTCACCGTCTGGTGTCAGGAGGGAAAATGTCACAGCGAGAGTCCAACTCACCTGATTGGCCACTGTTATGTCATGGCCTGTGGTGTGAAACATACAAGGTGCGTTCATTAATTTCCAGGACTGCTCTGTATCTTTGAAAAAATAAAACAAATAAAAAAACAAATTTAATATTTTTCAAAATATGCCCCTCCTGCCTTAATACACCTGTTCCATCTTTTTTTCCAATTGTCGAAGCAGGAGATAAAATCACTTTTTGAGAGGTTCCTCAAGGTTGCCTTCGATTCAGCTTGTATCATATCAACGTTGTCAAATTTCCTTCCTTTTAACTTCATTTTAAATTTAGGATAGAGGAAAAAGTCATTGGGGGCTAAGTCGGGGGAATAGGGTGGATGAGGGATCTGTATGGTTGAATGTTTGGCCAAGAACTGCAAAACAACATGGGCTGTGTGCGGCCGCGCATTATCGACGTGAAGTATCCAGTCATTGTTTTGCCATCTTTCAGGTCATTTAAGGCGCACTTCCTCCCTTAAGCGCCTCATTATCCCCAAATAAACCTATTGATTAATTGTACGTCCGAAAGGAATAAATTCATGGTGAACCAAACCATTAATATCAAAAAATGTAAAAAGCAATGTCTTGACTTTGGATTTTGTAAATCTTGCCTTTTTGGGTTTCGGTTCCCCTCTTTCAATCCATTGGCTGGATTGACGTTTGGTTTCCGGGTCATACTGATACACCCATGTCTCATCCCCGGTAATGATTTTTTGCATCCATTCTGGATCAGTCCGAGTCATTTCAACCATGTTTTTGCAGACATCCATTCTAACCTCCTTTTGTTCCTCTGTTAGAATCCGGGGAACAAATTTTGAAGACGTCCAGATCATGTCCAAATCTTTTGTTACTATTTGATGACACAGTCCTACAGATAGTCCAGTCTATGAAGATAAGTCTTTAATAGAAATTATTCTGTTAGATTTAATTAATTCCTTTATTTTGAGCTTGTTTTCCTCGCAACGTGATGATCTTGGACGCCCAGTATGCTGATCATCGTTTACCTTTTCCCGACCTTTTAGGAAGCGTGAAAACCATTCAAAAGTTCTTGAACAGGATAAAGCTGCATCGCCAAAAGCTTCTTTAATCAATTCATGCATCTCAGTAGCACTTTTTTTCAATTTAAAACAAAACTTAATGCAGATTCTCTGCTCTTCAAAAATGGCCATTTTAAAATTAGAAATGCGAACCTTACAAGGAAGTTGTTTTGTTCTATTTTTAGATCAGTGCGCCACGAGACTCGTGCTTTCAGTCAGGTGTGGTCGAATGTCCAATATTTTACTCTGTATAAAAAAATTTTCTTTAGCTTTTTTATTTATTTTATTTTTTAACCAGTCCTGGAAATTAATGAACGCACCTTGTATTTACATCCTGATAAAGCACAATTTGGATTATAGATTATAAACACAGGGTAATAAGACCAAATCCAAATAAATAGTGTGTGACGTTTCAGCGTTGTTACCATCTTCAGACAAAAGTACTGAATGAGAAATTTTACCACAACGCTGTTGCCGAAACGTCACACACTATTTATTTATTTGGTCTTATTACCTTGTGTTTATATTTACATCCTGTATTAAGATTTAATTGCCATATTTCCCCAGGTTTGGAGTAAGGGAAAAAACACCTAGTGTGAAACGTGTGACCAAAAAACTTTTAAAAATTATTTAAACTAAAACTTTCAGACAAGCCGATGGAGTGGCAGAAATCTTCAAGTTCCAACAGCCAGGATGGAATCCTGCAGTGGGCACTTTCTTAATAAAAATTTGATCCAATGACACATGATATACTTAAATTTTGGCACATTTGTAAGTGCAAAAGTCGAACTGCTTTTCACATGTGTAGACATGTAATGTACTTACAGTAAAAACAGTCGTCTACTTCTACCCACCATGATTATCATGGCCTGTAACACGTGTACTAGGGATAAAAACAACTTTAATTATACATAACAATATATTTGAGATTAAACAATTTATTAACTAATAATGTACAAAAACTTCTGTTTCTGTTCGACATTTGTTCTTTTCATATCCACAGAGTAGTCCTATCTGGGAATATTGACAAATTAGACATAACACCCGGTTCTTGCAAAAGTCCAACCAGTGAGTGCAAGTAACAGAGCTCTGGCACACTTGTAAGTGCAAAAGTCAAACTGCACATGTGTAGACGTGTGGTGCCAACACTTACAACTGGAGTGAAGTAAATGTTTGGTGGGAGTTTATATGTGAGAATGGTACACATACCAGTGGGGAAACCAGAATTCTTTAGTTGTTATCATTCACAGCATTTGCATGATTACAGGAGAAATAACTCCAACACCTAGTTATAAAGCCAAAGTGTTCTTTAGAGAGAGTTGCTAAATAGTTTTTTTTTGCTTATCCCTAGTACACGTGGTACAGGCCATGATAATCATTGTGGGTAGTTAGCGACTGCTTTTTACTGTAAGCGCACCACATGTCTACACATGTGAAAAGCAGTTCGACTTTGCACTTACAAATGTGCCAGAGCCCCGTTTGGTTACTTGCACTCGCTGGTGGGGTTGGACTTTTGCAAGAATCGGAGGCCAATGGAGCATTTTTTTATTATTTTTTTTAAACAGAAAAAAGTGTCCAATGCAGGAATCGAACCCGGGTGGTAGTGGTCGAAAACCAAACGGTTTAACCAGCCTTCCACCGACCCCCCCGGTAAATAGTAAAAATAGCAATTGTGGCAATGTAAACTGTCTTTTGTAGAGAGGTGTCCTCTCATGGGGGTTGTTCTACTAGAGTTTATTACCATCAGGGATCATAAAATACAATCCATTGGCTACAGTATGTGACCTCAAAGATCAACAACTGTTACTAAGGAGAAGTGTTATCTTGTGCTAAATCAATACTAAATAAACTGTCTTCTTACAGTAGATGAGAGCCTCTTTACTTCAATGGACTACAATTCAACCCAGGGGGGTCGGTGGAAGGCTGGTTAAACCGTTTGGTTTTCGACCACTACGACCCGGGTTCGATTCCCGCATTGGACACTTTTTTCTGTTTAAAAAAAAAAATGCTCCAATGGCCCCCGATTCTTGCAAGAGTCCAACCCCACCAGCAAGTGCAAGTAACCAAACGGGGCTATGGCACATTTGTAAGTGCAAAGTCAAACTGCTTTTTACATGTGTAGACATGTGGTGTACTTACAGTAAAAGCAATCGCTAACTACCCACCATGATTATCATGGTCTGTACCACGTGTACTAGGGATAAGCAAAAAAAAAAAAAACAATTGAACCAGTTTTATAATCTCAACTACACAAATTTAACCAAGTAGAGAGAGTTGAACACATCTACTAGAATATGGGAAACATCTTGGGACGGATGTAGTTGTACTGGTGTTCAGCAGTGTATGTAGATGAAGTGACAGAGAGACAAATAAATAAATATATTTCACAGCAGGGAGGTGGAGGGGGCTTGGGTGTGGACAATGGCGGGAGGCTCCCCCTCTAGCCACTGCACACACATCACACAGTTGTCACAGGAAACTTATTTCAGGAGGGAATATGCAAATGTGTGGTTAACCCTCTTCACCGTTGCATAATGGAGCCCAGGATTCCAACCAACAGATAGAGGTGATGTCTCTAGTTGATGGGACACCATGTGAATGACCAGCCAATAGCAAGCAAGCTACCATAGACTCACATGGATGAGAGCGTGGTCCGGCCGCTGGGAAGCCTGGAAGTGATCCTGGAGCAGCTGCTGGGTGAAGTTGGTGTGGGTCTGGATGGCATCTTGTTCCTCGAGCTTGCTCCCACACAGGTGGTACAGGTCTGTCACAATGTTCTGTTCAGTACAGTACAACAAATTCTCAGGACCAAAGTGGCCTCAGAGGTGTCCTCTTACCGGAGAGTTACCAATTAGTTAAATGGTAATTTTGAAAATAAAAACTTGTGTCCTATATAGAGAGACATCCTCAGTGGGAGTGTTGCCCTATGTTCTACTGTAGATCTAACCAAACATCTGAATCAAAAGTTCAGATAGATTGATTTGTTGAATGAACACTTGTATTTAACCCTTCCTTGAATACATAACAATAGAAACTGCACACAAATCTATAACACCTAGTTACAGAACCAAAGTGGCCTTTATGGAGAGTTGTCTTCTTACCAGAGAGTTACAAATCAGTAAAAATGGTAATTCTGGTGATGAAAACTGACCTTTGTAGAGAGGTGTCCTCTCATTGAAGTTGATCTACTGTATTTGAAAGATGAAATGTTAAAGATTTTCTATTATTACCTACAGAGATGATGCACACACTTATAACTTATTCCATTTCAGGTGGCTTTCAGCTCCCAACCAAATTTACTACTTTAACTCTCTCAACAACCTAATAGAATTATATACTCCAAGATGCAAATATTCAAGTATGCAAATAGGGTAGGCAAACCACTAGGTGAGCACAGAAGTTGGGGTATGTGTCATGTGAAAATAAACTTGGAAGAAAATATCTATTTACACTCAAAATGTATCATTCAATTCTTTTGTCTGAAGATGGTAACAACACTGTTGCCGAAATGTCACGCACCAATTTATTGATTCAGTTGTGTTACCTTAAGTACAATACATCCAACACACAAATGTATTTTTGTTGGCTCGCAATCTAATGACACACAAGAATTTGCCACAAAACCAAAAGAAGATAAAAAAAATTACAAGGTAAAATGTCCAAATAAATAAAGTGTGTGACGTTTACAAAAGTTCTGAATGAGAAAAATATCACAGCATGCTTTTCACTTTATAACAGTACTAACTATTTAAAAACATGGTGTGATATGTTTTCCTCATTTGTCTGATGATGGTAACAACGCTGTTACTGAAACGTCACCCACTATTTATTTACACACCCAAGATAATGGACATTGTGACTGCTGTGATAGAGATGCACGGAGACATCTGAGGCTCTTCATTGGACATGACAACAACAACTGACCTTTGTAAATTGACATGGACCCAGAACTTTACACCCCCAAGATAGTGGACATTGCTGTGATAGAGATGTACGGAGACATCTGAGGCTCTTCATTGGACACCACAACAACTGACCTTTGTAAATTGACATGGACCCAGAACTTTACACACCCAAGATAGTGGACATTGCTGTGATAGAGATGTACGGAGACATCTGAGGCTCTTCATTGGACACCACAACAACTGACCTTTGTAAATTGACATGGACCCAGAACTTTACACACCCAAGATAGTGGACATTGCTGTGATAGAGATGTACGGAGACATCTGAGGCTCTTCATTGGACACCACAACAACTGACCTTTGTAAATTGACATGGACCCAGAACTTTACACACCCAAGATAGTGGACATTGCTGTGATAGAGATGTACGGAGACATCTGAGGCTCTTCATTGGACACCACAACAACTGACCTTTGTAAATTGACATGGACCCAGAACTTTACACACCCAAGATAGTGGACATTGCTGTGATAGAGATGTACGGAGACATCTGAGGCTCTTCATTGGACACCACAACAACTGACCTTTGTAAATTGACATGGACCCAGAACTTTACACCCCCAAGATAGTGGACATTGCTGTGATAGAGATGCACGGAGACATCTGAGACATTGGACATGACAACAACTGACCTTTGAGGAGAGAGGAAGCCCAGAGCTGGACGTGGACGTCAGGGATCTTACTGGCCAGCTGCATGGCTGGGGTGACCATGTTCATGCTCTCCTGCGCCCCCACTCAGGTAACAACATACCCCCCCACTGCTGACAACTCACTCTGTTGTTGCCCAGGGAGAAGAAGATGTGGCCCAGCAGCACCAGAGAACAGGACGTCAAGCGGTTGAGGTCCTCCGCATTCGCCATCTTGAGGGTCTCCCGCAGGAACCGCCTGGCAACACAAGAAGATTCACCGAAGGAAGCTCCCCGGGAGGTAGAACACCTACTTGGCATCGTTGTATCTGGTCTGGAAGAAGGCGTTCAGTCCATGGACGTAGTAGGCCGCGGCGCGCAAGCTGTGAGAGCTGCGTAAGGGCGAATTGAAATCAGAGGGAAAGAGGAACTGGGGAGGACTCACGCTTGAGGTAAAGTCTCTGGGTTTAGCCGGGTCAGCAGTTCGTTGAGCTCCTGCTCACGCTTGCTGCGCAGGTAGACAATGGCCAGGTTGAGGCTGGCTAGGATGCGTAGCTCCAGGGTGGAACTCGTCTGAACAGCAGCAACAGGCTGTAGGGAGCTCCATGTTTCAATATTTGCAGTACTGTAGCTCACTTCTGTAAGACTTCCCAGTTGTAAGGAACACATTAAGTGTCATCCATAAAAATAAGTCACATCTCCCATCAAAATGGATGTAATAGCTTGACGCCACCTATTGACCATCATCCCAAACTAGCAACTCGGATTAGTGACACAACACCAGCTTTGTAAAACTGAGAAGCATCCACCTGGAGATCATGGTTTTGGGCTAATGGCTCTCCTTAGTCCAGGGCAGACTTTATTCCATTAAGATACACAATGGAATCTTCACAATCTGGCAAAGTGGCCAGGCCAAATGTCATCCAGTTCAACTCACCCGTATCACCACTTCAAACTGGGCCTCGGCAGCCTCCAGGCAGTTCATGGCCATGGCGTAGAGCCCCTGCACACACAGCAGTAGTTGTCACATCACCCACAGACACGTCACCACACACTCACCAGGAGGGCGTGCACCTGGGGCTGGTGTTTCACCAGGAGCCTGGGCTCCATGCGGCAGATTTGGAGGGCTTGGGAGGTCTGCAACATTGCCATCGTGAGTGATCTGGGAGCAAACTGCTGATTTGACAGTTGGCCTAGAGGATAGTGGCCATTGAAATAGAAAAACTACCTCTCCTATCAGAATGGATGCAAAAATTAAGGCATTATCAATTGGCCATCTCTGCAATCTAGCAAATGTGGATCGGTGACACAACACCAATTTTAGCAAATACAGAACACCCACCTGGAGACCATGATTTCAGGCTAATAGCCCTCGTCAGTCCAGGGCAGTATTTTATTTTAGTTGATCCACAAGAGATTCATAAAATTTTTCAAAGAGGTACCAGCTGGCAAAGTGGCACAAATATTTATATTTATAATTAGAGCAGTAGAAGTTTGTATTAAGTATAAAAGAAACATTCGTGCTTTTAATCCTTTCATTTTATATGTATAGATGGCGCGTTATTGCTATGTGTTAATTTATGCCTAACTGGCCTTGTCTTTATTGTTTGCTGAAGAGCATTGCTCGATGCAAATGTTTGAATGTGATTCTACTGTCCTAAAAGCTTATGTCCATAGTCTTCTTGAAAACCATTTCTGAGATTCTATCCTTCAGTGTAGCATATAAAAGCAGAATCGTCCAATACAGTATTAGAGCTCTGAGAAGCGGTCTGGTAGATTAAATTGGCGAAACCGCTGGGAGGGTTCACCACTGATGAGTCAAGCCCTCCCAATATATTTTTTAATCGCAGTAAGGGCAGTAGAAGTTTGTATTATGTATAAAAGAAACATTCGTGCTTTTAATCCTTTCATTTTCAATCGATAATTAGGGGTGATAAAGATTTTTGCTGACACATTATTTGTGAAGATTCACACATCAATAAAATATATTCACACCTCAGTGCTATTTGGTATGTGTCTCCTAGAAGTGATCCTAAACAGAAGAAGTCTTCTTCTTCTTTCTTATCTCCACTCAATCATATTAGGGTATCAAGCTTGTAGAGCTTGAGACTTGACAAACATTATGACTGGGTGAAGTAGAATGCGTCTGCCTTTGTTATTAAGACTGGAAGCACTACTCAGTGGCAGGCCGACTTAGCTCTAAAAGAAATGGCCGCCTCTGACATGAGGAACAGACACCATGTGCAGCCGCTCCTAACATGGATTACAAACGCTGCTCATCCTGTATCCCTGGATTAGGAGACCTTACAGGGTACTATCAGCCGGGCCAGCTGAGCCCAGGTTTTTTAGTGAGCTTGTTACTGCTCCCCCTCCTCCTTTTTCATCCGGACTTGGGACCGGCAAAGGTGGAGGTTCCAAATTACAAATTGTGAGGTCCTAGGAATGCCACTATAGAGGATGTAAATGTAGACACATGTTTCTACGCAGCCCTAGATGTCCATAGTTTCCTTATAAACACCCTGTATACCATAACATTCAACCCAATACAGTGCTATTGTTAAACTCGCTGGGAGGATTCACCACTGATGAGCTAGGCCCTCCACATCAATTTTCATCATTGCAGTTTTCTAAGGTTTGTAAAGAAAAACTTCACAAGTAGAGGAACAAATTTAATTATAGTGAATTACAAAAAAAAAAAAAAATGATAAAGATAAAAAATGCATACCTTATTTTAATAAAGTTATTTTGTTCTTTTCAGTCAACCTTTTTATATACACAGGACAAACATGAAAGTAACTTTAGCCCTGTGCAATCGGAAGATTACTCAATAAAGTGCATATTACCAACTCGATATGCAATACAGTAGAACCTCTTTAATTCAACACTTACTTTATGTAATTCAACAGTTTTTTTAAAGTATTAATCAGCCTATATTTACTTTAACCAAATATACTTCAACCGAAAACTATGATCCCTTGGGGTGTTGAATTAAAGAGGTTGGATGGTAGATATTCAAATTTCCTTTAACAATATTTGTGTTACAAGGTAATAAGACCAAAAATCCCCAAATAAAGAAATAGTGTTTCACACACAATTTATTTATTTGTATTTGGTCTTATTACCTCTTTTTTTCTTTCTTATCCCTAGTACACGTGGTACAGGCCGTGATGTCCACATGGTAGATAACAGAATGTCAATAAGTCTCAACTTCCTCCTTCACAGGAGGCACAAAACTGATGAGCCCACAGAGGGATTTGTAACTCTCTGATGATATACTATAATTATACTAATCTCATGGAATCTGTATACACATATTTACATATTACTATGGGGGTCAGTGGAAGGCTGGTTAAACCGTTTGGTTTTCGACCACTACGACCCGGGTTCGATTCCTGCATTGGCCACTTTTTTTATGATTAAAAAAAAAATGCTCCAATGGTCCCTGATTCTTGCAAAAGTCCAACCCCACTAGCGAGTGCAAGTAAGTTGGCGACTGCTTTTACTGTAAGTACACTACATACATGTGAAAAGCAGTTCGACTTTGCACTTACAAATTTGCCAGAGCCCCGTTTGTTTACTTGCATTCGCTGGTGGGATTGGACTTTTTCAAGAATCAGGGGCCATTGGGAGCATTTTTTTTTTTAATCAGAAAAAAGTGCCCAATGCGGGATTCAATCCCGGGTTGTAGAGGTCAAAAACCATCGGACCACCCTTCCACCAAACCTCAAATTGTGCCTTATATATAAAAGGAGTGCTAGCTTAGAGACAGCTACTGAGATAGCTACAAGGAGAGGTATAACCTACATATTGAATGGCTTCAGTCTTGTTGCCCATCACAAGGCGGCACATGGCGATGTGCTCCAGGAGCAGGAGCTGGAAGGAGTGCAGGATGGGATGGCTGTCTACCACTGCGCCAACACACCATCAGCACAACAACACAACGCAACGCAACTCTCTCACTCACTCTTGAGCTTCTCAATCTGCATCAAGGCCTTGTCGGTGTACTTCTGGGCCTTGTCCATGTAGCCGGCCTGCATGGAGTGGAGCACAGTCACCTACAGTACACACACAGTTCTGAGCTCTGGGAGATACTTCAATAGTCACCTCTCCCATCAAAATAGACGTCAAAGCATGACACCATTGATGAGAGAGGCAACCTTTGTCTTTTTAGATCAATATCCTCCTGGCAAAATTTCCATCTTCAATATCTCTGCTGTTATATGTGAGATTTCCATTTTAATATATCATTGAATCTTAATATAATTAATACCATCTCAATATCATTCATATCTTAATATCATCTCTTAATATTATTGCATCTTAATATATCAGTCATATTAACTTAATATAGATTATAAACACAAGGTAATAAGACCAAATCCAAATAGATAAATAGTGTGTGATGAATAGACACACTATCTATTTGGATTTGGTCTTATTACCTTGTGTTTATAATCTACTAGCCGAATGACCCGGGCAACGTCCGTGTTTTACCCGATTGACTGTTTTGATTCAAATACTATTTGTTACAATTATAAATTGGCGCCTTAAATAAATGCATATGTTAGTTAATAACTATAGCCTATGTGCTTTATCTGTCTATGTACTGTTGGCTTCCGTAGGCGTCTCTTACTGGGAAAAAGAAAGAGAGGATTCCATTTAGTTATTAACTAATATATGCATTTATTTAAGGAGCGACCCGCTCCAACACAATAGTTACAAAAACCAAAAAGCGAGTGGGGGGGGCAAAGTCAAAAACAAAGTGTCTCGTGTAGTGGCGGCGCCATCGTAGCCACGTGATCGTAGCCAACCAATAGGAGAGCGCCATTCCAAAGAAAAAGCAAACGGTGACAGAGATGACGCATGACGCTCGTAACTGCATATAGAATAATCCAAATTGTCCCTTATCATTGATATATATCATTGTATCTTATAGATTCATTAAGCTAAAATAAAAAATATTATTTGAAGATATAGATGTTTAATTATATTAGAAAAGTTCAACCATTTGTCAACCAATCCCCCCGGATGACAAACTGTAGGGAATACATACCAGGTAGACCAAGACACACATGTGTTCCTTGGGCATCCACTGGAACATGTCTCCTGGGTTGTTTGGCATCACAGCCACTGCCACACACATGTTCTTTCAATCCCTCCTGTAGCAGCCATGGAGTAAACCCACAAGTGAGAATTCTACCAATCATTTTTCACACAAATTGTACTTTTATTATTCTAAAAAATCAGTACAAAAAGTGAAAGTGTACTGGGATCAGATGGATAAATTAAGACATCTCCTGATCATGTGACTAAAATTTGCTTGTACCTTCTGTCAGAATAGATATCAACTAATTGTTGATCTTTAATTATCCCAGGGTTGGCCAAATACCATTTCTTGATTAATCAAGAAAAGCTGACCAAAGACCAGTTTTTTTGGTTATTGAGGTACAGCTTACACCAGGCTGATGAGGGCCAACAGACTCAAACATGGTTAGCTTTCATTGATTCATCAAGAAATGTTATTTGGCCAATTCTGGAATAATTAAAAATCAACGGATAGTTAATATTTATTCAGATAGATGGCGCAAGCCATCAGCAACTTTTAATTACACAATCTGGAGATCCTCTTTTGTGCCGTGGGAGGATGAACCACCATCTTGTCAGCTCGACTCCCCTATGGAATGCTAAGGTACAATTTGGGGAATTATAGATTAGTACAAGGTAATAAGGACCAATTCCAAATATATAAATAGTGTGTGACGTTTCAGCAACAACATTGTTACCATCATCATAACAAAAGACTGATTGAGAAGAAAAAAATTGTCTGATGGTAACAATGTGTTACCAAAATGTCACACACAATTTATGTATTTAGATTTAGTCTTATTACCTTGTAAGTCCCCTCTATGGAGTGTTTACAACAGGACTTGGTGAAGACATAGAATTCTGTGGCTTAGGGACCTTTAAACTTCTCCCCACCCTGAGTCCACATGGCACACAGATAACAGAATGTCAATAAGTCTCAACTCTCTCCTTCTCTGGGGACACAGAACTGATGAGCTGACAGAGGGCTTTGTAACTAGTGATAATAACAGCCAGTACCTTCATCAGAATGGAGGGAAGTGATGGTCTGGATTCCTTGCTGGAGTTGTTTCAGACAGGTCTTGACACTCTTTACCTGCCACACACATCACTGCTTGTTGGTCACACATTACCTGATGATATGATATAGTACACAATTTGGGATTATACATTACAACACCAAGGTAATAAATGACCAAATATAAATAAATCGTGTGTGTGACATTTCGGTAAAAGCGTTGTTACCGTTCAGTACTTTTGTATGATTGCAACAACGCTGTTACCGAAACGTTGTACACTATTAATGTCATAATATTCAGAAATATTTAAATAAAGATGGACAGTGTGAGAGTATGAGGAGAGAGAAGGGAAAATTCCCTGGTCAGAACAACCCTGTGAGTCACCATATGTCCAGCCTTCTAAAAACAAACATTTCTGTGAGCTCCCCTTCTCACCCCATTAACCCCCCCGGGGAATAATTGATCCTACTGAGAAGAGTTTAAAACCACCTGGATTTGATGATTGGGAGACAGTTCTCACGGAGGTCGACTTCACGCTGGTAGTTCCCAGGGTGGACCTTCTCTTTCCTCTCTCCCACCTACTCCTGACTGGTGTTTGCTCCTGTATCCTGTCCTCTGTATGTCTCCTTACCAATTTCCACACAACTACCACAAATCCCACACACTATACAGAGGGTGTTCCATTTTTTAAATTAGTGCTCTTAGATCTAGAAAACTGAAGACACTAGAGGGTCTCTGGGAAGTTGTTAAGGACTGTTGGGATGGTCTTGATCAAAATATTCTTGATAAAAATTTCCTGTAAAACATCAATACAGGGCTGTTGCTAAACATCAAGGCTTACACTTAGGAAACAATAATTGTACAAACAATAATAAACCATTTTTAATAAAGGACTAAAATCGTTATTTTTAAAATGGAACACCCTCTGGTATTTAGGTATTTGGTCTTGTTACCACCTAGTAACTTCCCTGAGCTCACCTGGCCGGCAGTGAGGTAGTGGCAGACCTGCAGCACCAGGAAGAACACCTTCAGAGCCTCCTTCTGGTGGGAGGAGCCCTGCCAGGAGTCCACCAGGTGGCCAGCGAGGGAGAGGACCTGGTGAACTTCTTGAAGCCTCCGGTCGATCATGAGCAGCTGCACACGGCCCAGTGAACTACTGCATTCATATAATACAACTCACTATAAAGGATACACCACAATGCCAGCTGGTCCCTAGCTGGATGAAAAAGGAGAAGGTTAGCCATAACAAGCTCACTAAACAACTCAGGTTCAGCTGGCCCGAACTCCCTGTGAGATCTCCAGATCCAAGACACAGAATGAGCAGCATCTGTACTCCATGTTACACCCATGGACTAAACTTAAGGAAGTTTTATATTGTGAGGTCGCCTTTTTTTTTTTTTTTTAAGGAGACAGAGGCAATTTTGTTCATACTTGGTTATCTTGTGTGTCTTCAATAAAGGTCACTGTGTATCTTTCAGAGTTATTGTCCCGATATACATGCTAAAAGGTACAACTTCCCAAAGTTTTGTCCATGAGTGTATATATTAAGAGGAGGTGGATTGGTGAAGAGAAGGGGGATAGAATGAATGGCAGGAACAATTGGACTGATGGGAAGCTATGAATAAATAAAGAGATAGATCTACTCAAGATAGAGAAGTATGATGTCACTGGAGACCTGGACCTGCTCAAATGTAGAAAAACTGAAGAAAAATTGGACTGATGGATTGGATGGGAAGCTAGGAAGAAATAAAGAGAAGAACTCAAGATAGAGAAGTCACTGGAGACAAGAGCAGAGAGACTGAAGACAAACAAAATCTCAAACAAAGGCCAAAGAAGAGTGAGGGAGGGACCCACCATGCCCTTGCTGAGCAGGAACAAGATGCGGGTGTAGTGAGCCCCGGACAGATGGGCGTAATCCGCCCCATCCCCCAGGAACTGGGAGGCAGCGTGGTAGTCTCTCTCTGCGGCGTGGATGTGCTGCACACAGACAGACAGTTGTACCACGGCAGTTGTTACCTACCTAGGGAACTCACAGCCAGCTGGAACAACAACCTGCAGTGCCAGAAGGAGGATTGCTGGGAGATCTCCACAGCCTTGGTCAGGATGGGCTTGGCCTGCTCCGGTTGGTTCTGCCACATCAGTCCAGGTTGACACCTGTTGGAATTGGAATCTTGCCCTCCCGTGCAGTTGTAATTTCACCTGTTGAAGAACAAGAGCTTGCAGTGTTTTGCAATAAAGAACATTATTTCTGTACTCCTGGGTGGTAATGCACAAAAGCTTGCAATAAAAATGAAGGCACTGTAGTACATGGTTTGGTGGCCAATCGAGGTCTCTCTGCCAGAGGGGTATCTCGAAACCTCTCCCATCAAAATAGACTCACAAACCATGTATTGACAATCTCCACAAACTAGCAGAATTATGTCGGTGACAAAGCCACACACCAGCTTTGGTAAAGTGAGAAGAATCCATCTGGAGACAGTAGTTTCTGGCTAATGGCCCTCCTCTGTCCAGGACAGGGGGAGAAAGAGGTAGCAATCTTTTGGGTCAATTTCCTCCAAGCAAGATTTCCACCTATTGATGATCCATTTAGTAGCAGAGTGATTGAAGTACTGCAGCTCAAACAGGTGGCCAAAAAAAGGAGGTACACAATGATAAGGCACAATTTAGATTATAAACTCAAGGTAACAAGACTAAATCCAAATAAATAAATAGTGTGTGACATTTTGGTAACAGCGTTGTTACCATCATCAAACAAAATTCATTCAGTACTTTTGTCTAATGATGGTAACAAGGTTGTTACTAAAACGTTACACACTATTTATTCATTTGGATTTGTTACCTTGAGAAAGGAGGTACAGGTCGAGGGATGACACCGGAGGGGAGGTGGTCAAGCAGTCAGAATGTCCAAAGTTACGAGGAGCCTACAACTCACCTGCTTCTCATACAGCTCAGCCAGGACACTCGCCGTCTCAAACTTGATGTCATCGCAGCCCTGGGCCTGGAGGGAGGGGGGTTAAGGAACATCACCACAGCAGCAGTAGTAGTACAAGAGAAGTGTGTTAATCCAGACATTTGTAGCAACACATCTAGCTAATGCTAAGCCTTGTGTGATTCAACAACTTGTATTACAATATATATAAAATGAAAGGATTTAAAAGCACGAATGTTTCTTTTATACATAATACAAACTTCTACTGCCCTTACAGCGATGAAAAAATATATTGGGAAGGCTTGGCTCATCAGTGGTGAACCCTCCCAGCGGTTTTGCCAATTTAATCCACCAGACCGCTTCTCAGAGCTCTAATACTGTATTGGACGATTCTGCTTATATACGCAAAACTGAAGGATGGAATCTCAGAAATGGTTTTCAAGAAAACTATGGACATAAGCTTATAGAAGTTTGTATTATGTATAAAAAAGAAACATTCGTGCTTTTAAATCCTTTCATTTTATATATATAGATGGCGCGTTATTGCTTTGTGTTAATATACAATATATGCAAACACAAGGTAACAAGACCAAATAAATAAATAGTGGGTGACGTTTCGGTAACAGCATTGTTACCATCTTCAGACAAAAGTACTGACAAAAAATTGTGTCATTTTATTATTACAATAGGAGGGAGATAAGAGCTAATGACAAGTTTCTTTATTGTGAAGGTAGAAGCTTGGCGAGCTTTCAAACAATAACATCTTTAAGATAAACGTATCATTGGACGGAAGATAAGAATCTTTTTTTTTTTTTTTTAACAGGCTGTAATACAAGCCTTAGTATTATTGAAGGACGATATTGTCTGAAAGGTCCTTTTACCTTTTCAATAAAGAAACTTGTCGCTATTATCTCTTCTAAACTTTTATCATCCTTACATTAGCAGCCATTTTGGCTATCCAATGGCAGAATTATCAACTTGATAAAATGATGTACAACCTTTGGTTTATAAGATTGGAATAGCAAAAGACCTTATTATTGAAATGCTTGTGATGTTATTACAGTAGAACTACCTCCCTGTAAAGGACAACACCTAATTACAGAGCCAAAGTGTTCTTTAGGGGGAGTTGTCCTCTTACCGGAGAGTTGCTAAATTGTAAAAATGGTAATTTTGCAAATGAAAACTGTTCTTTGTAGAGAGGTGTCCACTAAAGGGAAGTTCTACAGTATTGTTATCACCTAGGCTGAGGTTGAGCTGTGGGTAGAAGTACTTGCTTTTTATTTCTTTCTTAATTCAACACTCACGGACAAAATGTGAGAAAGTGGAAAGTGTCTTTATTGTTGTCGTCATCTATTTTGTTTTTAAAGGATACAGAGGTTGTTCACACTTTTGGTTATCTCGTGTGTCTTAATAAAGGTCACTGTAATATCTTTCAGAGTTATTATCTGAATCCTGATATACATGCTGAAACTTCTTTAGGTTTTGTCCATGAGTGTATATCATTAACTAGGGCTGGCGTGTACACATTGTTACCTCACAATGAGTTGACTAAAGTTGCGCAAGCTAGTGGGCCTAGCAGACTGGGTATGGATGTGTCTAGTGTTCACACGTGTCAAATATCATCATCAATTTACCGCGATGTTTCACTGAAAAATTTTAGCAATAATTTTTAACACTACTTTTCTTTTTTCTAATGCAGTACCCTGTAAAGGACAACACCTAATTGCAGAGCCAAAGTGTCCTTTAGGGAGAGAGGTGTCTTCTTACTGGAGAGTTACTAAATAGCAAAAATGGTAATTTTGCAAATGAGAACTGTCCTTTATAGAGAGGTGTCCTCTAGCGTGAGTGTCCTCTCATGGAGGTTGTTCTACTGTATTTGTAATTTCCCCACCCAGGGGGTCGAGTGAATGGAGCAAGGATACATTCTGGGCGAGGTTCCACTGCAACACCACATCCAGGGAGAGGTTAGAGCCGGACACATGTTGTAAAGAGGTTACACATATTGTTAAGGTGAAATAAATTATCAACTTAGAACCTTTTTTTTTTCTTCAAATTACTTGAAAGCTTTTCATCACTCCAACTCGAAGAGTGATACATCAGGAATATGGATGAATATGGAAAATGACAAAGGCAGACACATTCTCCTTCACCCAGTCATGATCTCAAGCTTTACAAGACTTGATATGATTGAGTGGAGATAAGAAAGAAGAAGAAGAAGGAATATGGATAGAAATGTACCGCCCCCTACCCTTCTAGTGTCCCCCACAAACTTTTTATTTTTTCCCAAAATAACCACAACACACAGTCCTTCCAACTTTGACAAAGCCCATTGATTATTTTTATCTCTTCTGATAAGGCACCATTTGGATTATAGATTAGAAAGCTACAAATAATAAGACCTAATCTAAATAAATAGTGTGTGATGCTTCGGTAACAGCGTTGTCACCATCATCAGACAAAAGTACTGGATGGGAAAAAAAAAATAGCATTTTAGGTTTTCATAGAAAACCATTCTTATCTGCTATCTTCAAGAAAATAAGACCAAATAAATTAACATTTTGGTAACAATGCTGTTACTGAAACATCACACACTATTAATTTATTTGGATTTGATCTTATTTTCTTGTAACTATAATCTATAATCCAAATTGTGCTTTATCATATATGCTATCTTGTTTACACACTTGACAACAAATTAAAAGCATCAAAATACGAAACTATTTTAGACGCGTATGATTCTTTTTTAAAAATAAAACAATTTCTACTGCCCTTACTGCAATGGAAAAATTAATGGGAGGGCCTGGCTCATCAGTGGTGACCCTCCCAGCGGTTTTGGCAGTTTAATCTACCATGACCCTCCCATTAATTTTTCCATTGCAGTAAGGGCAGTAGAAATTATTTTATTTTTAAAAAGAATCATACGTGTCTAAAATAGTTTCATATTTTGATAACAGATGTTGCGCTAATGTATTATAAAATTAAAAGCATGCTGTAATATTTTTTTCTCATTCAATTCTTTTGTCTGATGATGGTAACAAGGGTGTCACCGAAACGTCACACACTATTTATTTATTTGGATTTGGTCTATTTACCTTGGTAGTTTGTTTATTTTTTTTACTCCTATAAATTATTATAAGCTCTCCCAACACAAGTGTGTCTGAAATTCCCTATCACAATGTCCCAATAGATGTCTAGCAAACATCTGTCATGGCTGTTTTGTAATGAAACTGTGGATGCATAGGTGTAGATTTTGTTACGTTTTCCCACTATGTACTAAGTGTCAACCTGCAACCCCAAAACACATTATTGACTGTATTGACTCATCCATTGATGAGCTCTACTCATCCCCGGCAGACACCATCAACAAGCTTTACAAGCTTGATACCCTAATATGATTGAGTGGAGATAAGAAAGAAGAAGAAGAGATTTTGTTACACAAGGTAATAAGACCAAACCTTAATAAATAAAAGGAAGATTTTTAACCAAACATTCTTCAACACTTTTTACAAAATATTGCTAATAAATTAGGAAATATTGAGGAATGATAAGGTACAATTTTTGATTATTTAAATTAATATATTAAAATCGGGAATTCTACACTTGTAGAACATAGAAAAACAAATAATTTTAACCTAAAAGAAACAAAGATAATGAGAAAAATTATTCTAAGAGACAATTTAAAGAAGCCTTTTTTCATTCAAAATAAATGTGCTACAATTAACAGAATGGAAGAAAGAGGTAATGAAACGGAAAACAAAAGTCGGTGGATGAGAGGGTAACACGCTCGATTCCCGACAGTCATGAACCGGGATTAAATCCCGCGTTAAAATTTGTTTAATATGTGATAACCTTCACATATTATTCATTGTTCAATTATCATGAACTAGGTTGCTCTTGCTGAGCGGTACCTATTAATGTGATTTTGAACTTGAAAGAGGTAATATCAATGATATTTATAGATATGAAAAAAAAAACAATATATATAGAAAAAAATAATAATAAAAATGAAAAGGCCAGGTGTTGATATTTAAAAACAAAGTAGGCATATCCTGACCAGGAGCACATGTGCTTTTCAGATGGCAGAGCGCCATCTGGTGGAACAGAAATCAACTAAACATTGATTTAGCCTGTTCCCTGATATTTGGCCAACCCAATTTATTAATAAAGAAAAGCCATCCACAAAGGCGTTTTGTGCTGTTGGCGCTCGTCAGCGTGGAGCAGGTTGTACCCTATATAGTTAAGCTTTCAATTTGGATTATAGATTAGAAACACAAGATATTAAGACCAAATAAATGGTGTGTGAAGTTTCGATGACAGTGTTGTTATCATCATCATACAAAAGTACTGAATGAGAAAAATGTATCACAGCATGTTTATAACACAATACTATTTAAGAACATGGCGTAATATTGTCCTCATTCCGTACTTTTGTCCGGTAACATCGCTGTTACCAAAATGTCACACACTATTTATTTCGAGTTGGTCTTATTTATATATATATATACCTTGTGTGAAGTTAAATAATAATAATATTTTAAACACAAGGTAATAAGACCAAATCCAAATAAATAAATAGTGTGTGACGTTTCAGTAACAGCATTGTTACCATCTTCAGACAAAACTACTGAATGATTAACTACTACTTGATTCAGTACTTTTGTCTGAAGATGGTAACAACACTGTTACCAAAACATCACACACTATTTATTTGGATTAGGTCTTAATACCTTGTGTTTATAATCTATAATCCAAATGGTGACTTATTATAATATTTTAAAATTAAATTTTATTATTGATCCTTTTTGTATTTAGCAACTTTATTTGATATTCTATGAAACTTGATTTGGCTTGACATTTTCATGGCATAATAGAGTCTATAATATTAGATAGTAAAAAGTCATATATTGGATTGAATAAAATATTTGCCTTATATCTGATAGGTTATGTCAGTTTAAGAAAGGCTCTTTCAATAAAAATATACATTAATATTTACCTTTAAATTTTAAAGCACAATTTGGATTATAGATTATAAACAAAAGGTAATAAGACCAAATCCAAATAAATAAATAGTGTGTGACGTTTCGGCAACAGCATTGTCATCAGACAAAAGAATAAATGAGAAAAAATATCACAGCAAGTTCTTATATAGTACTGTTATCAAGTGTTTAAGAACTTGCTGTGATATTTTTTTCTCATTTATTCTTTTGTCTGATGATGGTGACAATGTTGTTGCCGAAACGTCACACACTAATAAATTATTTGGATTAGGTCTTATTTTCTTTTATTTACCTTTAAAATATTTTCATTTTAATTCTTAACGATATTGTTAAAAAGAGCAGTGAAAAAATTTTAACAAATAACACTTTCTATTTGTGAAAAAATGGTACAAATGTGACATTGTACTGGGATTAGGTGAATAAATTATGAAAAAGGCATCTCCTTATTGTGCAACTGAAAGTTGCTGATGGCTTGCGCCATCTATCCGAATAAATATCAACTATTCTCGTTGATTTTTAATTATTTTAATTATATGGTTAGCTTTTCTTGGTTAATAGGTATTTGGCCAATTCTGGAATAATTAAAAATCAACGATAATAGTTTATATTTATTCCGATAGATGGCACAAGCCATCAGTAACTTTCAGTTGCACAATAAGGAGATGCTTTTTTTCATACATTCTATTTGGTTAAAAATCTCCTTATCTACCCAATATATTCTTTTATTTTCATATTGGAAAGTTTGTAAACATTTAAATATTAGTATATTCTCATTCTTAAATATAAAAAACTATAGTTTTTATTTACAATATAGGCTTAGTGTCCTTTTAAAAAATGGCAGTGGATTGCAGAAATGTTGGAAATGAAGAAAAGATTGAGAAGGGTGGATATTTAATCTTATAAATATATTCAACGTGCCATAATGGTTATATTTCTATAAATTATAAATAATAAATTGAAACAAAGTAATTGCCATATTGTATCTGTTATGCCTTTTAATATGGGTATTTAATCTTCTGCTTTTTTAAAATCATGTTTAGCTCCTATATTTATTCAAAATATGATCAAATTTAAATATTAATTGATATATTTACCGTTTTTTCCAGGTGTGATTGTGCTAATTCTGTGTTATTTGTATATTGAAGTAATATATTCCCAAGTTGTAAATGCGTTCTTGCTTCTATGCGCGGCGTAGTTTTCAAGTTGAAAACTGCTTCTAAACATTGAATACACGCCATTATATTTGGCGGATTCGTTGTTCTAAATTCTTCTGCTAGGGTAAGCAATGCAAAATAACAAGTATCTTGCATTGACGCCATGTTATTTTATGTTAGTTGACAGCTTTAAATTAGAAGAGGCCAAAATAAACAAACTCAGTTTAGATTTTTATTGAGGTCAAAACGCTAAGGGCTACGTCATAAGTAGATTTAAACTCAATTAATTTTTTTATATTTATTAAATAAAAATAAACAAATTTTTATTATTCTTTTCTTTAGAATCATTATATTATGTATGACAATGCAAAATGTATGTTTAAATTATTTAATGATTAATTTAATTTTTTTTTTTTATAAATATTTTCTCACACAATGCCAAAAATTATTTCAAATAAAAATGTTGTTGGTATTCATTTTTGGAAAACATGAATTATAATAAACCTTAAAAAAGGAATTATATATCAAATGAAAATATATTTTATTATAATGTATCGCTTTGATTCCAAAACTCATTTGTTTCAATTGGTGTATTTGATATGGAGTGAATTTTAATCGAAATAAAAGCCATTATAATATATCTAAAGTTACTTTACTAACAGGCATACACACAGCCCCTCCCTATACCACCCAAAAAAAATGAGTTCTTGAACTAGCAAGATTTTTTTTTTCTCTTTAGTTATTGAACATTATTGCTGATAAAATGCTTTGCTATAGTCAGTTTAAAAAAGATCTGGAGTAAGTTCAAGGTGAATTAGGAAGAGTTTCTTGAACGTTCAATTACTATATAGTCCTTCATGAGGCGTGGCTAACATTGTCCAACTTTTTTTTTTTTTGTGAACAAATATTTTTAACTGTAAAATTTGATATTTTCAATACCTCCATGCTGCTATGTTATGAAAGATACATTTTCTGACCAAAAATCATATTATTTTTTCTCAATACAATTTTAATTTTAAGAAAAGTTTTGGTGTCTCTCTTATATCTACCCACTGCGCTGAGCTATATTTAATTGTTGTGCAAAAACAATCTTCTTTTAAATTAGTGATAATGCAATCAAGAATAATTTGTGTATAAAAATGTGCTTCTGTAAAAAATCCAGACTTCATATAGGCATTTTAAAATTCAATATAAGTTGACCTAACATAAATGGGATATTATTTTAATCAAAATATTTAATTTCCAGATTTGGGGTGTAAATATCAAATATAGCAGCTAAATTAATCAATCTTAGAATATTGTTTAATTTGTCCAATGGTTTTACGCAATCTGATTCAGTAGTCTGTTTTAATAATTTTGCATAGAAATCCTAGGTGGCTTCTATAGACACGTTTTACTCTAAATTTTAAATTCAATGGTTTATTTTTGTCTCTATAAATATATATTTTTAAATATTCTAAAATAAATAAACATAATTTGGATCTCTTGCAACATCTTTGTACGTTCTTATTATCAGAAAATCTTTATTGTCTTTATAATGTCTGATACAGTTTTTATTGTTTATTTGCGAACCGCCAAAGTGACAAAAACAAATCAAAAAGGGATGATGATAACCTGCGTCTCTTGCAGATTAACATTTTCATTGAAACATATATATACATATTTATTGCTAGCTATATATCACCATATTCTCTCTTCAAACACGAAATCTCACAGGAGGTCTCCTGGCTCGAGGTGGGTTCCGCCTTTGAACAGGACCTTCCTCTCTCATGGCCTCGGGGTCCAGCGAGCGAAGAGGCTCTAATGACTTTCCATCGTCTATATCACTCTGAACCTCTGAATTTTGATCCGACCGCTGGCTAGTTAGTCCTGACGACAGCGATTCCATATAACCTCTGTCTCGTACAACCTCTGAGATTATGGCACTGGGACCTGCTCCTCTTGAGTGCTCGGGTTGACGCTCTCCATCTCCACTCTCATCTTCTTCACCATTCCTCCACCTTTTTCTAATTTGATCCCTGTGATAGGCCTTTACCTGTCCGTGGATCAAAATGGTGTAGACTCTAGTTCCCTTCTTGCCCACAATTTTTCCTGGGATCCATTTATCACCACCTCTAAAGTGTTTACACCACACTAAATTATCTATCTGGAATTCTTCCAAATGGGTTCGCCGATCATACTTCATTTGCCTGGCTTGCTGGTCCCTAACTCTAAATGCCAAGCTGGGATGTATCAACGATACTCTGGTTCGAAGCGCACGCCCAATAAAGAGCTCTGATGGAGTCTTTCCCGTTGTCACATGCGGGGTGCTTCGATAGGCCAGAAGAACTTTTGATAAGGTGTCTTGAATGGTATCCCCAATTTTTCTTTTATTTTTATCCAGAGCAGTCTTAATTGTTCTAACCGCTCTTTCAGCCAAGCCATTAATTTGCGGGTGGTACGCCGGGATCAATGTTTGTTTAATTCCATTTCCTTCCAGAAAACTTTTCATTTCACTACCAGTAAACTGAGGTCCATTATCAGGCACAAGTTACTCAAGTAAACCATAGGAAGAAAAAAGTCGCCGTAGTTGCTCAATGGTTTTACGTGTGGTGGTCTCTCTCATTGGGATGGCTTCGATCCATTTTGAATGACTATCTACTACTCTTAATAAATTGATGTTTTCCTTATTTGCAAAATCAATATGAATTCTTTGCCAAGGTCTGGTTGACCATCTCCAGGGTTGCCATTTTCCTTTATTTGGCCCATCCTGGGATTGCTGACAGCCTCTGCACTTATTTACCAAAAACTCGATTTGGGTATCTAAATTTGGCCACCAAAAATGTGATCTTGCTACAGACTTCATTTTGTTCATACCGGAATTAGTCTCATGAAGACAGTTCAACGTTTTTATTCTGAGAGATGGTGGAATGACGACTCTCATTCCCCAAACGAAACACTCCCCATCTACAGTTAGCTCAAGTTTCCTTTGAAAATAAGGCCTGAGGTGATCAGCCACCTTTTCAGGCCAGCCTTGCTGAGTATAAAATTTGGCCAATGAGAGCACTTCGTCTTTTTCAGTTTCCGTGGTAATTTCCTCTGCTGTGATTGGCAATTCTTCCACATAGAATAAAGCATAGACATTATTTAGTCTTGGAATTTCTTCACAACCCACAGGAAAACGTGACAGAAGATCTGCATTCCCATGGTCTTGAGTTCTTCGAAATTTAATATCGTAAGTATAAGCTGACAAAATAAGCGCCCAACGCTGCAATCTTGAAGTAGATAAGGTGGGGATTCCTGATCTTGGGCCCAAAATGGTCACCAATGGCTTATGGTCTGTAATAAGGATAAATTTTCTTCCATAAATAAATTGATGAAACTTGGTTACTCCATAAATTACGCCTCCTATACCCGACGAAACACTATCCATTACAGATTGAAAATAACTGGGCGCATTTGCCAATCCAAATGGCATTCTCTTAAACCTGAAAAGCCCTTTATGAGTATTTAGCGTTAGTAACGGTCGGGTGCCTGGGTCCACATCTAATTGCAGATAAGCGTTCCTCAAGTCCAATTTAGATAAGTATTTTCCCTTGGCAAATGTGGAGAATAAATCTTGCTGTGTGGGAAGGGGATAGGCCGCAGTGTCCAAATATCTATTTAGAGTTACCTTGAAGTCGCAGCAAATTCTGATCTCTTTATTTTTCTTCGGCACTACAACCACTGGAGTGGCCCATTTACTGCTCGCCACCTCACATAGATAACCCTTAGCCACCATTTTGTCTAATGCTTCAGTAACTGCTGGCCTAATGGCGAAAGGCACTGGACGAGCCCTATGGAAAATTGGATTGACATCACACATGTTTACTGAAAATGCGAAATCTTTTATTGGTTCAGTTGTCTCCACAAATAAGGCTTGATTTTCCTTCAAAATTTCCTCAATGGTAATTTCCACAGGCATATGTTTTACCGCGAAACAGCCCAATTTCAATCTATTTATCCATTCTCTTCCCATCAAAGCCCTCTTTTCTCCTCTCACCACCAACGCTCTAAGTTTGTAAGTCATATCTTGACACTCCACTTTGACATTGATTTTACCCAGAATGGGTACCACGGTACCATCATAAGTTCTTAAAATAATACTCGCTTTTTCCAATTTCAAATGGGGAAGACTATTTTTAAAATCCTTTTCAGTGTTAGACCACTACCCGTATCCATTTCAAATTTAATAAAGTTTCCTTCTACTTTTAACTCCATCAGATATGGAGGGTCACTTGAGGCAAAATTAATTTTATACTCAGGTATCGTCACGCTTATAATTTTCTGGACATACTCTTCCTCCTCTTCTTGGTCTCCTATCTGATGTATATTTCCTGGCTGATTCTGATGTTGCCTTAGATTTATTCTACTGCTCCAACATATTGGGGCAATGTGTCCTTTTTTATTACACTTAAAGCATATCGCCTCCTTAAATCTACATGGTTCTTTATGCAGTTTACCACAATGTTTACATTTGCCATTCTGGAAATTTGATTCAACCTTGCGTTCCATCCTCAACTTATCCACACAATCTTCACCCTGCTCCAAATGAAATAACTTTGTATTTTCTCGGCCGCTTCCATAGATAATGCTATCTCAATTACTTTAGCCAAAGAAATGACGCCCTCCGACAAAATTATATTTTGTATTTTGGAATTATATAAACCACAGACCATTTTATCACGTAAAGAATCCTCCAGAAATCCTCCAAAGTTGCACGAGGAAGCCAAACGCTTAATTTCCACCAAGTAATCCGAGATGCTTTCTTCCTTTAATTGCATTCTTTAAAAAAAAAATGAACCTCTCTACTACAATTGAACGCTTTGGAGAGAAGTGCCTTTTCAAGATATCTATTAGGTTATCAAAGGTTTTATTTTTAGGTAGAATAGGACTGCACAAATTCTTCAAAACACCATGTTTTACTTCCCATGAGGGTTAGGAGATAAGCCTTTTTCTTCTCATCCCCTGCCTCCTCCAATATGAGAAACTGTTCCAATCGTTCATAAAACGTTTCAAAAGTTTCACTTTCCTCATTATATTCTTTAAATTGGTAACTAGCCATTTTCTTTTATAACAACATATATATGCAATATATATATTTATAATAAAAATTGAAATTTTATTTTACTCTATTTTAAATTTGCATCTTAAAACTTTGCAATTTGTGTCTTTTAAAAATAACTTTCAATTATATGCAAAATCAAAGATATTTTCTAAAAATATTTACTTCGAAATTTAAGGGTACTTACTCTTATATCCTCGTCGCCAAAGGCAACATCTTTGTACCTTCTTATTATCAGAAAATCTTTATTGTTTTTATAATGTCTGATACAGCTTTTGTTGTTTGGGAACCGCCAAAGTGACAAAAACAAATCAAAAAGGGATGATGATAACCTGCGTCTTGCAGATTAACATTTTCATAGAAACATATGTATACATATTTATTGCTTGCTATATATCATAAATTAATCAATCTTAGAATATTGTTTAATTTGTCCAATGGTTTTACGCAATCTGATTCAGTAGTCTGTTTTAATAATTTTGCGTAGATTTCCTAAGTGGCTTCTATAGACACGTTTTACTCTAAATTTTAAATTCAATGGTTTATTTTTGTCTCTATAAATATATATTTTTAAATATTCTAAAATAAATAAACATAATTTGGATCTCTCTCTCTATTAATATGGATTGCGCTTTAAATATATATAATGAAATTAGATTGCAAAAGACAAAATGAAATTGTTGAAATATCTGATGGTTTCATCTTTGGTTCATCAATAGATTTTGCTCAACCATCTTTCTAGATGACACCTCTCAGACAGAATAATAAGATTCCACATGAAATCCATTTTGATTTGTATAAAATCAAAGCCAACCTTTCGACTGATGAAGGTCATTAGCCTGAAACCATGATCTCCAGGCGTATATTCTGAATTTGCCAAAACGAGTGTTGTGGTTTTGTCACTGACATGCTAGATTTCCGAAGCAGTCAATAAATGGGTAGAGTATTTGCATATATTATGGTATGGAAGATATCTTAAATTAAGAGCGATTTCCTTTTTTGGAAAATTTCCATATAGGGTTTATGCGGTAGTTTGGATTTTTTTTTTTTAATGACAACAAATCTGCGATGCGTTTTATTCAATTCCATCTCGACCAGAACCATTTCCCGTCGATTGGTTGCTAATGGCTTGTATTCATGTCGTCTGGTAAGAAGACAGCCATTGACCCCACTGAATAGATGCCAACGTTTGGAATGGTGCCGGGATAGATCGACGTGGATGACGGAATGTCACAGGGTCGTGTTCTCAGATGAGTCACGCTACTGTTTGTCCAGTGATAGCCGCCGTGTACGCGTGTGGCGTCGACGTGGAGAAAGGTCCAATCCGGCAGTATCTGTGAAACGCCCCTTTGCGCGACAACACGGAATCATGATTTGGGGGGCAATCGCGTATGATACCAGGTCACCTTTACTTCGTATTCAGGGCACTATGACGGCCCAACGATACGTTGATGATGTGCTGCGACCGGTAACACTCCCCTACCTTAAGGAGGTACCCAATGCCCTTTATCAGCAGGATAACGCCCGACCGCACACTGCTCGCATTAGCCAACAATCTCTGCAAGATGAATATATGCTTCCCTGGCCACGTACTCTCCTGACCTCTAACCAATCGTTCACGTCATTTTCTTGGCAACATAGGCAGTTGATGGATGTTGGTCTGTATTTGCTTAGTATATATTTGCATATAACCACCACCCTATCTTCCAACTGTGAACAGAATTGTCTCTGGAAGGATATTTAGGTTTCCTCGGGTTCATGATACAGTAGGTAGCTTAGGAACCTCGTGGGCGACACAATAAATACCCGTAAAAAGGCGTCTTGTCTGAAAGCTTGTACGGACATCCTCTTATATAAAGAATATCTTCCCCCTGACTTGTCTTTGTTCTTCTATGGCGAAGAGGGAGATTACAGTAAATACTGTAATTGTGGAGGCAACTAAGGATACAGACACGTAGCTGTCATACCAGGTACAAGGAAACAGTACATCAGGACCTTCCATCCCTAAGCACCAGAAATAAATTGCAGATCAGATCGATCCCACGACCCCATTAAAAATGCAAAGCTCCCAGAAAAAAACGCCGAGTAATTACTTTCTATTCCAGTCCTAACATGGCAGGTCATCCTCAAGTAGTGTTGACATTGGATAATTATCATCTTCTCAGCACCATCTACAAATGTCCATAGTTTGCTTAAATGCCATTTCTAAGATTCCACCCTTCATTGTTGCATATAAAAGCAGAATGATTCAATACAGTATTAGAACAGCCACATACGGCCCGTCACTGTACAACTCTATTTGGCTAAACACGGAATTGCTTTACTACCCCAGCCACCCTATTCTCCTGACCTTGCTCCCAACGACTTTTTCCTTTACCCTAAAATTAAAAATGTTTTAAAAGGACGTCGATTTGACTTAATGCCTGAAATAAAGGAGAATACAAAGAATATTTTGAGAAGCCTGAAAGATGAGGATTTTCAGAGGTGTTTTGATATCTGGAAAAAAAGATGGAACAAGTGTATAGATAGTGACGGTGATTGTTTTGAGAAATTTTAAATAAAACTTTTGTATTTCTTTAAATATTTAGCATTCCTGGAAATTATTGATCACACTATGTATTTCACTTTGTTACTATCTTCACATCATCCCTAGTACACATGATACAGGCCATGATAATCATGGTGGATAGTAGTTTGAGACTGTTTTTACTGTGAGTGCACAACATGTAAAAATCAGTTCAACTTTTGCACTTATAATTTGCACAAAGCCCCATTTAGTTACTTGCACTTGATGGTGGGGTTAACTTTGGTAATAATGGGGAGCTATTGGAGCATTTATTTATTTAGAAAAAAAAGTCATAGTGTATATAATTGTCTTGAGAAAATAATAAAAAACACAAAATTGTGAAGCGAAAGGTTTCATTATTCTGCCCAGTTTTTGAGCATTTCTGCCCTTCCACAAGAGAAAAATTGTCCAATGTGCTGTATTTGCTCTCGTGTCATGGCGGTAGAACAGTTTAGACCACTCATCCACAGAGACCCTCATATATATTTTATAAATATTATTATCTCTATTTATAATAATATTCAATAGAAATTTTACTGTGTCCCAAAAACACACACCCCCCTCTGAATGAATTCAATAGAAATTTTACTGTGTCCCAATAACACACACCTCTGAATGAATTCAATAGAAATTTTACTGTGTCCCAATAACACACACACCTCTGAATGAATTCAATAGAAATTTTACTGTGTCCCAATAACACACACCTCTGAATGAATTCAATAGAAATTTTACTGTGTCCCAATAACACACACCTCTGAATGAATTCAATAGAAATTTTACTGTGTCCCAAAAACACACACCTCTGAATGAATTCAATAGAAATTCTACTGTGTCCCAATAACACACACCTCTGAATGAATTCAATAGAAATTTTACTGTGTCCCAATAACACACACCCCTCTGAATGAATTCAATAGAAATTTTACTGTGTCCCAATAACACACACCTCTGAATGAATTCAATAGAAATTTTACTGTGTCCCAATAACACACACCTCTGAATGAATTCAATAGAAATTTTACTGTGTCCCAATAACACACACACCTCTGAATGAATTCAATAGAAATTTTACTGTGTCCCAATAACACACACCCCCTCTGAATGAATTCAATAGAAATTTTACTGTGTCCCAATAACACACACCTTTGAATGAATTCAATAGAAATTTTACTGTGTCCCAATAACACACACCCCCTCTGAATGAATTCAATAGAAATTTTACTGTGTCCCAATAACACACACCTCTGAATGAATTCAATAGAAATTTTACTGTGTCCCAATAACACACACCCCTCTGAATGAATTCAATAGAAATTTTACTGTGTCCCAATAACACACACCTCTGAATGAATTCAATAGAAATTTTACTGTGTCCCAATAACACACACCTCTGAATGAATTCAATAGAAATTTTACTGTGTCCCAAAAACACACACCCCTCTGAATGAATTCAATAGAAATTTTACTGTGTCCCAATAACACACACCTCTGAATGAATTGAATAGAAATTTTACTGTGTCCCAATAACACACACACCTCTGAATGAATTCAATAGAAATTATACTGTGTCCCAATAACACACACCTCTGAATGAATTCAATAGAAATTATACTGTGTCCCAATAACACACACCTCTGAATGAATTCAATAGAAATTTTACTGTGTCCCAATAACACACACACCTCTGAATGAATTCAATAGAAATTTTACTGTGTCCCAATAACACACACCCCCTCTTAATGAATTCAATAGAAATTTTACTGTGTCCCAATAACACACACCTCTGAATGAATTCAATAGAAATTTTACTGTGTCCCAATAACACACACCCCCTCTGAATGAATTCAATAGAAATTTTACTGTGTCCCAATAACACACACCTCTGAATGAATTCAATAGAAATTTTACTGTGTCCCAATAACACACACCCCTCTGAATGAATTCAATAGAAATTTTACTGTGTCCCAATAACACACACCTCTGAATGAATTCAATAGAAATTTTACTTTGTCCCAATAACACACACCTCTGAATGAATTCAATAGAAATTTTACTGTGTCCCAAAAACACACACCCCTCTGAATGAATTCAATAGAAATTTTACTGTGTCCCAATAACACACACCTCTGAATGAATTCAATAGAAATTTTACTGTGTCCCAATAACACACACACCTCTGAATGAATTCAATAGAAATTATACTGTGTCCCAATAACACACCTCTGAATGAATTCAATAGAAATTATACTGTGTCCCAATAACACACACCTCTGAATGAATTCAATAGAAATTTTACTGTGTCCCAATAACACACACACCTCTGAATGAATTCAATAGAAATTATACTGTGTCCCAATAACACACACCTCTGAATGAATTCAATAGAAATTATACTGTGTCCCAATAACACACACCCCTCTGAGTGAATTCAATAGAAATTTTACTGTGTCCCAATAACACACACCTCTGAATGAATTCAATAGAAATTTTACTGTGTCCCAATAACACACACACCTCTGAATGAATTCAATAGAAATTATACTGTGTCCCAATAACACACACCTCTGAATGAATTCAATAGAAATTTTACTGTGTCCCAATAACAACAACAACAACAACAAAAAAGCCTTTATTTAGGGTCACTGACCCTATACAGGATTCACCAGAGGTATGCATAAGAACAAAGCAGTGAGACAACGGAAATAGCGATATATACAGAGTAAAAAGAGAAAGAAAAAAAAAAAAAACAAGAAAAGGAAAAAAAAATAATAATAATAATAAGAAAGAGGGAAGCAAGAAATCAACACAAAAAGAGTAGCAGTAAGAAAGTGAGGAGTGAGTATCACTTGGCCTTCTTCTGAGATATGGACTTGTGGAAACCATAAAACGCCGTAGCAATATACTTATTCTGGGTCATATTGTCAATTATTGATGGAAGTGAAGCACAGAGTTGCCCAGTTTTGAGCATAAGGGTTCTTCTTTCTTCTTTCAGAGCAGAGCAATCAAAAATATAGTGAGTGATTTCATTTTGTAGTTTTGAATTACAGAAGGTACAAGTCGGGTCCTCACCGCAGAGAATCTTGGTGTGGTTTTCTCTAAAAAAACTTGAAAGTATTCTAACTTGTGCGAGTAGTCTTACAACCGGGAAAGGAAAATCCCCTAAAAGGTATCCCTCTGTCATGAAAGATATGTGAATGTCTTTGTAGTGAGAGTATAGCTTAGATTTATCCATTCTTGTAAGGTCGTTTTGTATAGATTGGTCTGCCGCTGTTTTTAAGAGCCCTGTAATCGCGCTCCTCAGCGTTTCAGGGTCATCACAGGAAACAAGTGCAGGGGATCCATTATCGTTAAGCAGATTAGTGAGCTTTTTAATGAAACCGATGGGTGTGCCCGAAGCATTAGAGAGTTCCCGTGTTCTATTAAAACATATACGTGGCAATCTGTCACTGCTCATATTCAACACCCGCAGCCAATACTTCAGGGTTAATTTTAAGGCTGTTACACTCAATGAGATACGACCGGTTTCTAATCTGATTAGGTAACCTGGAGTGTATCTGGGCAGATTCAGGAACCTACGGATAAATATGTCTTGTATATTGTCCAGTAAGTCTTTATGCTCTGTTGCCCATAATGGAGCGGCATACATCAGGACAGCTCTCACTATTGTATCAAAGAGTTTGATTGATAAATTTATTGACTTTGCTTTTGATTTTATTAATATTGGGTGTGTGGCGTTAATTGCTGTAAGTGCTTTTCCTTTAAAGTAATTTGCCGGGTGAGTAGTTGTTATTGTTGTGTCCCAATAACACACACCTCTGAATGAATTCAATAGAAATTTTACTGTGTCCCAATAACACACACCTCTGAATGAATTCAATAGAAATTTTACTGTGTCCCAATAACACACACACCTCTGAATGAATTGAATAGAAATTTTACTGTGTCCCAATAACACACACACCTCTGAATGAATTCAATAGAAATTTTACTGTGTCCCAATAACACACACCTCTGAATGAATTCAATAGAAATTTTACTGTGTCCCAATAACACACACCTCTGAATGAATTCAATAGAGATTTTACTGTGTCCCAATAACACACACCTCTGAATGAATTCAATAGAGATCCCCCTGTGAAATATTAGGACAGTAAAACCCTTTCACTGCAGACGCCATCGTTGGATCCACATTTGTCATTAATTCTTCTGTTTTTATATAAATTGTACACTCATGGACAAAACTTAAGGAAGCGGAAAGTCTTTGATGACGCCAGTCATCATTTTTTTTTTTAAGGAGACAGAGGTTGTTCACACTTGGTTATCTTGTGTATCTCAAATAGAGGTCACTATAATATCTTTCCGAGTTATTGTCTAAAAACTTATATACATGGTAAAAGGTTCCTTAAGTTTTGTCCATGAGTGTATGTTAATAATATTTGTGGTAAAGTATCAGGGCAAATCAATGTTTTTACCTAGTTGTAAATGGTTTTGACATTGTTTTGTGATAAAGTACAATTTGGATTATAGATTATAAACACAAGGTAATAAGACTAAATCCAAATAAATAAATAGTGTGTGACGTTTCAGTAACAGCGTTGTTACCATCTTCACATGATAACAGTAACTATTTAAACCATGCTGTGGTAAAATTTCCCATTCAGTACTTTTGTCTGAAGATGGTAACAACGCTGTTACTGAAACGTCACACACTATTTATTTATTTGGTCTTATTACCTTGTTTTGTGCTTATACATTCCTATATTTATTGTATAAACCGTGTTATAAAAAAGAATGCCAACACATGGGACAAGGCTACTGGCAGTGAATGGATTAAATCCAATATTTTCAAATCATTTGACAAACAAAGGCAGTTTTGGCTTATTAGTTAAGTGTGGAAAGATTGTTAAACACAAGGTAATAAGACAAAATTCAAATAAATAAATAGTGTGTGACGTTTCGGTAACAGCATTTTTACCATCTTCTTCGAAAGGTCACACACAATTTATTTATATTTGGTCTTATTACCTTGTGTTTATAATCCAAATTGTGTCTTATGAAGAAAGAATGTTGTTTTACAAAGTAATAAGACCAAATCCAAATAAATAAATAGTGTGTGACATTTCGATAACAGCGTTGTTACCATCTTCAGACAAAGTACCGAATGAGAAATTTTACCACAGCATGGTTTAAATAGTTATTGTTATCAAGTGTGTAAAATTGTAACTATTTAAACCATGCTGTGATAAAATTTCTCATTCAGTACTTTTGTCTGAAGATGGTAACAATGCTGTTACCGAAACGTCACACACATTTTTTATTTGGTCTTATTACCTTGTGTTTATAATCTATAATCCAAATTGTGCTTTATCAATGTTGTTTAGTGAACTGATGTCCCACACCTTCTCATTGGAGGTATGTGGCCATGTTTGTAGGTAGAGTGGGTACATGGGAGGACAGGGGATTATTGTGTGGAGACACTTGAAGTCAACTCTGTGTTTGTGTCTGGTGATCTCTCAGCATACCTGTATAACCCCAGTCCACTCCTTATCAGCGCTGCAATAGATATAATTTTTTTTTTAATAACTTATCATGATGAGGCACAATTTGGATTATTCTATATACAGTTACGGGCGTCATTCTTCGTCGCCTCTGTCACGGTTTGATTTTTTTTTGGAATGGCGCCCTCCTATTGGTCGGCTACGATCACGCCACCTTTGCCCCCCCCCCCCCCCCCCCCCCCCATTTTTGTAACTATTGTGTTGGAGCGGGTCGCTCCTTAAATAAATGCATATATTAGTTAATAACCAAATGGAATCAATCCTCTCTTTCTTTTTCCCAGTAAGAGACGCCTACGGAAGCCAACAGTACATAGACAGATAAAGCACATAGGCTATAGTTATTAACTAACATATGCATTTATTTAAGGCGCCAAATTATAATTGTAACAAATAGTATTTGAATCAAAACATTCAATCGGGTAAAACACGGGCGTTGCCCGGGTCATTCGGCTAGTATATTATAAACACAAGGTAATAAGACCAAATCCAAATGAATAAATAGTGTGCGACGTTTCGGTAACAGCGTTGTTACTGAAATGTCACACACTATTTATTTATTTATTTGGATTTGGTCTTATTACCTTGTGTTAATAACTTGCTTTTTTTTTTACGTCTTTCTTTTTTATTTTTGTTGTACTTTTGAGTTTACACGTTTCTGTGTGTTAAATTACTTTTACTTCAGGCCTTAGTACTTTTTACTGTAAACTTTTGTCATTATTAGTAAGTTCTTATCTATTTCCTTCATTACAACAACTCCTCAGGATACACCATCAACTTTCTTCTTTCTTATCTCCACTCACCAAACATATCAGGGTATCAATCTGGGGAGTCGGTGGAAGGCTGGTTAAACCGTTTGGTTTTTGACAACTACGACCCGGGTTCGATTCCTGCATTGGACACTTTTTTCTGTTTAAAAAAAAAAAATGCTTCAATTGCCCCCGATTCTTGCAAAAGTCCAACCCCACCAGCGAGTGCAAGTAATCAAACGGGGCTCTGGCACATTTGTAAGTGTAAAGTCAAACTGCTTTTCACATGTGTAGACATGTGGTGTACTTACAGTAAAAGCAGTTGCTAACTACCCACCATGATTATCATGGCCTGTACCACATGTACTAGGGATAAGCAAAAAAAAAAAAAGGGTATCAATCTTGTAGAGCTTGTTGATGGTGTCTATTGGGGATGCTGAGTAGAGCTCATCAATGGATGAGTCAGTCACTAATATTATGATGCACTAGCACGTCATCTGTTATGAAAATTAGAAACTATTATAGACGTGTATGATTCTTTTTAAAAATAAACAATTTCTACTGTCCTTACTGCAATGGAAAAATTAATGGGAGAGCCTAGCTCATCAAAAGTCCAACTCAAATAAAAAGGAAGTAAATTTTTTTAAATATTGCCACGTGGAAAATTAGGGAAGACCAACTTCGGGGTGACACAGAAATTTATTTCAGGCAAGAAATAACTATGAATGGTAAACAAAAGATAAGCCACGAGGGAAATTTACAGAGTAACAAAATATAAACATAAAAATGATACTCTGTTAATAAAAATAATACTTTGTTACAATATGATAAGTTATTTTTAAAAATAGGTCTTAGATTTTATTGAGGAGGAGCTGATAAGGAGCAGACTGGGGTTACACAGGTATGCGAGGAGATCACCACTGATGAGCCAGGCCCTCCCATTAATTTTTCCATTGTAGTAAGGACAGTAGAAATTATTTTATTTTTAAAAGAATCATACGCGTCTATAAAAGTTTTGAATTCTTACAGTCACTAATGTGGTTTGGGGGTTGCAGGTTGACACTTAGTACATAGAGTGGGAAAACCTTGCAACCATTCTGTCATTGTCTGTAGATGACCAGACTTAAGTCTGGAAATCAAAGACTGTTGTTCTCTTGGGAGGACAGAATTGGTGTTTGTTCCTCCTGCTCTGTACCAGTCATGTACAGCAGTAGATTTCCATTCTTGTTGTTGATAAGGCACAATTTGGATTATAGATTATAAACACAAGGTAATAAGACCAAATCCAAATAAATAGTGTGTGACATTTCGGTAACAGCGTTGTTATCATCTTCAGACAAATGTACTGTATGGTCATCACACACTATTTATTTATTTGGATTTGGTCTTATTACCTTGTGTTTACATTGTTGTTGTTGTTTATTATCCCCTTGAGACCATCAAGTGATCATGCCTGATCTCTTTCTGACACATCAGGAGATGGTTCAGTTTATAAATCAGAACTCTCTGCTATAGATACGGCTCTAAAAGACATCAACATCAACTCGCCAAGCAAAAATAATAATCTACTCCGACTCAAGAGCAGCCATCTATACCCTTCAAAGCTGCTTCTCCAGTCAAGAACCTCTCCTCAAGAGCATTGCTAAGTCTGTAAACCGACTCCCAGTCAACAGCTCAGTCACAGTGCAATGGCTTCCAGCTTACGTTGGAATTCCTGGTAATGAGCTGGTAGACTCTCTGGCAAAGGCTGGAGCTCTTGGCCTACCTGAAGCAAGAGAATCCACCACCCAACTAGACGAAAGAGACCTCCTCCGTACCATCAAAACCCAATGCCTGCAGGAATGGAAATCTGATGCTGCACATGACTGGTACAGAGCAGAAGGGACAAGCACCGGTTCTGTCCTCCCAAGAGAACAACAGTCTTTGATTTCCAGACTTAAGTCTGGTCATCTACGGACAATGACTTTCCAGAATGGTTGCAAGGTTTTCCCACTATGTACTAGGTGCAATTCTCAGCCTGCAACCCCAAGACATATTATTGACTGTATTGACTCATCCATTGATGAGCTCTACTCTTCCCCGGCAGACACCATCAAAAATCTCAAGCTTTACAAGCTTAATACCTTAGTGTGATTGAGTGGAGATAAGAAAGAAGAAGAGGAGATGGTTGTGTTTACATTGTTGTTGTTGTTTCTTATCCCCTTGAGACCATCAAGTGATTATGCCTGATCTCTTTCTGACACATCAGGAGATGGGTGATACTGGGATAAAGGATACAACAAGCAGCAGCCATTGAAGACATCAGAGACTGCCTTGTTGACCATCCCAGCTGTTCAGGACATCTTGGACAGGCAAACAGAGACAATATTTTCTTCACATACAATACACATAGATAAGTCTTTATTTAGATCTTTCGTCTTATTCCTCAGCTGAAGGTTATAAAAATTTGAAGAGAACTTGTTTACAGTATTTACATTCATAGGAGAAGAGCGAAATACAAGAGAATGGCAAAGAAAGAATATCATTGAATTATTTTGATAACTGCTCTGTGAACACTGACCACCAGTCTTCAATAAAATGTGACTCTTATCTAGTTGATATCAACAGATCATATCAGTCGTAGGAATTCCATGGCAATTTTCACCTATAAGAAGACACTCAGAGACAACTCAACAGATATCAGTCGTAGGAATTCCATGGCAATTTTCACCTATAAGAAGACACTCAGAGACAACTCAACAGATATCAGTCGTAGGAATTCCATGGCAATTTTCACCTATAAGAAGACACTCAGAGACAACTCAACAGATATCAGTCGTAGGAATTCCATGGCAATTTTCACCTATAAGAAGACACTCAGAGACAACTCAACAGATATCAGTCGTAGGAATTCCATGGCAATTTTCACCTATAAGAAGACACTCAGAGACAACTCAACAGATATCAGTCGTAGGAATTCCATGGCAATTTTCACCTATAAGAAGACACTCAGAGACAACTCAACAGATATCAGTCGTAGGAATTCCATGGCAATTTTCACCTATAAGAAGACACTCAGAGACAACTCAACAGATATCAGTCGTAGGAATTCCATGGCAATTTTCACCTATAAGAAGACACTCAGAGACAACTCAACAGATATCAGTCGTAGGAATTCCATGGCAATTTTCACCTATAAGAAGACACTCAGAGACAACTCAACAGATATCAGTCGTAGGAATTCCATGGCAATTTTCACCTATAAGAAGACACTCAGAGACAACTCAACAGATATCAGTCGTAGGAATTCCATGGCAATTTTCACCTATAAGAAGACACTCAGAGACAACTCAACAGATATCAGTCGTAGGAATTCCATGGCAATTTTCACCTATAAGAAGACACTCAGAGACAATTCTTTGTTTACACACATAGATTAACATTCCAGACTTAAAGGACAATATGTTTATTTCAATAGAGTTCTTTGGAGAGAGAGAATGGCGACAGTTAAATAAAAAAACAAAAGGGAAGGAAGGGAGGGCGTAGAAAGAAAGAAAAGACAGACCCTGTTAGAGGAGCCCACAGAGGTTGGTTAGCTATGTACATCAAACATAACATAAACAACACAATAAATTATGCTACAGGAAGGAAGGGAAGGGAGTTATGTACATTGATGGGAGAGATTAAATATAATACAATATAATAATATATATATTTATATATAGAATTCTTTCTCTCCCTCTTTTTTTTGTTTTTATAACCTTTTTAAAAAAATTAATTAAAACAAACAAACAAAAGAGAAATATTGTTATGGTTCATACATCCTCAGTTATAATACAATTGGAATATAAAATAATTTTATGAATATATTATATATATATATATACTATCCAAACAATCTCTTGTTTATAAATATCATCATCATACAGTATAGAATATATAATGGTGGAGAAATACTGTTGCCTTGGTTGGTGGTAGTGGTGGAGTTTAAATGCAGACTTTCCGGAGCACAGTAAAGGAGGAGGGAGGGGGGACAACTGCCCGATATGGAATGAACAACGTGGGGAGGGGGTCAGGAACCATCGTCCAATACAAAAATAGATTCTGTCGCAGCGGTGACTAGTCGGCAGTGTGTAGGGAGGGGGGAGAAGGAACTAGCAAGGATTGTCCAGCTTCGTGGGGTCCAGCCGCTTGCAGATGATGTAGCGCAGCTGGGGAAGGAAGGCCTTCAGGTCTGCCAGAGCAATGAGCCAGTCATTGGCTGGGCATAGTGCGCCACCTTGCTTGGCCAGTACGTGTTGGTGCAACCTGTACCACTCCACACTGTTAGCGCACAGCTTCTTAAGGGCATTCTGGAGGGCTACAAGGTAAAAAGACCAAATCCAAATAGTGTGTGATACGTTTCGGTAACACACACACACACACACAAGCCTTTTTATTGGGGCATCCAGCCCTATACATGATTCCCCTCTACAGGATTTAGCAAAGGAAGATATTTCGAAAGTAAAAACTAGAATACAGGAAGTAATAAGGAAAAAGAAAAGCGAGAAGAAAGAAAAAAAACAAAAAAAAACAAAAATAAATATAACCATATATACAAAAAATAAACATACAGAGCAAAAGGAACCATACATGATTAAAAATTTAAATTAAAGTACCAATGTTTAAAATATGTCAAGGTTAGGATATCATTGAGAGGGCTAGTGTTGAATCAGCCGCATTCAATCTTCGTTTTCTTCCTCCAAGCAAACCACGACATTCGGCGCTTCCATTGTTCTCCAACGGACATTGACTGCGGCCTTGTAGAATTTATATAAACCGAGGGAGAGACCCTGATCAACCATCAGTGTGTTCATCCAGCTGCAAATTTGTTGGCAGTCAGGTTGAGACCAGGGTAAGTCACCCAAAATTTCTTTCCTCTGTTTCTCTAAGCAAGAGCATCCAAATATTATATGCATAATGCGTTTCGGTAACAGAATTGTTGCCATCCTCAGACAATAAGATATTACAAAGATTGGAGTAGAACTTTGCTTTCAAGAGAAAAAAAAAAGGTCTAAAACTGCCGGCACCACCTCACCCTGGTGTAAATGGCACATCTGGTCTTCAGATGGGATGTAACAATTTTCTGGCCAGTTTCAGACACTTATCAGTTTGCTTTCGGTGATAGAAAATTCTTCAAAAGCCTTTTCTCCAGTTTGTTCAATTCAGCTAAGACCTTTTGAGTTTGAGACCTTTAAATTTGAAAGAGCCACAAAATTTTTTCTTGCCAACAATAAATAGTACTCGCAGCATCACATCCAAAGAGCCACATGTGGCTCCTGAGCCGCAGGTTTCTGCGACCTCTGAGCTAAGAAAATCCACTTTTCAACCAAAATTGTATTCTTGTAAATAAACTGTTTGAGCTGCTCTAGAGCGGCAAGCTATGTTCCAAAACTGAATGAAAGCTCTCCACACAACTTGCCTGATCCCAGCTCAGCAAGAGATAGGAAGACACAAAAATTTGAAGGAGAATATGATGTACCCCTATATCATCATTGCTTGTTTAAGCCAAAAGCTTTCATTCTGTGTTAACAACCCACATTTTTTCAAACTTGAAATAGCAAAAATTGAAGAGGATTTAGTGGATGTGGAAAAAAAATGGCATCAAGCAGAAAAATAAACGAAAAGGATAGTCTTAAATAGAGGTTGAACAGAAGAATCTACTGAGTTGTCCTTGGAGACAAAAACTCTCAGTATAAGCGCCAGTTTTATCCAATACAAAACAATATATTTGTTACTCTGTGGTTTCAAACAAAGGAGAGAGGCAGGGGAGATGTACTCTTCCTTCCACTGGGAGACAAGAACAACAACATAAAGTAATCCCCAAAAATAACGATAATCTTTATACAACAACAACAACAAAAGCCTTTATTTAGGGTCACTGACCCTATACAGGATTCACCAGAGGTATGCATAAGAACAAAGCAGTGAGACAAAGGAAACAACAATATAAACAGAAGAAAAAAAAAAAGAAAAAAAGAGGGAAGCAATAAAAAACAACACAAAAAGAGTAGCAATAAGAAAGTGAGGAGTGAGTGTCACTTGGCCTTCTTCTTAGATATGGACTTGTGGAAACCATAAAACGCTGTAGCAATATACTTATTCTGGGTCATATTGTCAATTATTGATGGAAGTGAAGCACAGAGTTGCCCAGTTTTGAGCATAAGGGTTCTTCTTTCAGAGCAGAGCAATCAAAAATATAGTGGGTGATATCATTTTTTAGTTTTGAATTACAGAAGGTACAAATTGGGTCCTCATCGCAGAGCATCTTGGTGTGGTTTTCTCTAAAAAAAACTTGAAAGTATTCTAACTTGTGCAAGTAGTCTCACAACCGGGAAAGGAAAATCCCCTAAAAGGTATCCCTCCGTCATGAAAGATATGTGAATGTCTTTGTAGTGAGAGTATAGCTTAGATTTATCCATTCTTGTAAGGTCGTTTTGTGATAATCATTATATAAAAAGGAGAACAACAACAGAATACCCATAACCTATATGCATATAATAGTATTTCAAAATAATTATAGCTTCCTATGTACATATTTCCCATATAACTTTTTAAATTCGAATTTCTTTCACCCTTACTCCTTTCCATATCTCTCAGGAGAATCCGTCTTAATAAAGGTTGCATTGATCGCTAAAGAAAATCGTTCCCGGGCGGGCGTAGAGAACCAACCGCGCAGATTTGTGAGAAGATCCGGCCAGCGGAACAGGTCTGCTGAGCGTAGGGAAAGAAAGGGACGTGTGACCTTGACCTTCCACCCCCGCCCCCCTCGCGTGAAATTCCTGGAACACGACGGCACGACGTAATCCCCCCCCCCCCCCCCTCCTCCTGGGGGCGGCTTCCAACTATCAGGTTAACTAACCTATTCAATCAATGTGCCGAGATTCTTGCCGCGTCAAAACGACGGAATTCCAGCGAGTTATAGGAGCTTTACAATGTTCTTAGAAAACAAAGTTGGCGAACACTGGGGGGGAAGTTCCAAAATATGACGCGCAGGTTGTGTAGTATCGCCCATAAATCGATATTATTCAAACCAGATCGAAAACTCTCAAAGTGCCATTTTCCTTCGAGCGCGGCGCAATCGACTAAAACGACAAAGAAAGTGGCCATTGTTTATCCCTCGCAGTGTCCAGCAGCTATCGACCTAATGTTCACTATAAATACCACAGCATCGGTGTGTTATTTTAGACGCGGATGTAAGGCGGATATTGTGGTGGTCAGCTATTGGCTTGTGAGGAGTTCAGCACTCAGGATTTGCTCTACTAGATCTCCTGTGTCACGATCGAACAGTGGCGTTTTAGAAGATTACACTGGCAACTCTAAGCTGGAAAAGGGGGGAAAGCTGTCTGTCTTTCTTTCCGGGCTAATTGGCCATTTCATGGCAGCAGAACACTACTTCCAGTGGCAAGGGATCCTAAGATCTGGCAGCAGAGAAAACATGCGACGGCCGGGAATCGAAAAGGGGAAAGCTTTTAAACTATTTTTCATATAAAAATTGCAACAAACTTAATTACCACCAATCACCGAAAGCGCAGTTCATATTTAATAATCCTCCTCACTTCAACAACGACGTTTTCACCAATTTACTACAGTAGGCTAGGACTATCAGAACTCATGGCGATGATTGATGGGCGAAGATGATTGTAAGGCGTGTGTCTAGAGAGCATTTTTGAAAAAAAAAAAAAAAAAGGTTTCATATTCCCAGCGTTATCAATGTTTACAAGAGTGGGACGACATTACCTTGTGCTCGATATCAGTTCTGCTGTCGGAACATTCAAGCCATCCACGTGGCTTATTTCGACAACAGTTTTTGTGCAAGTCCCATTGAGGAAGCTTCCTTATTGAGGCATTCAAAGCCTGGATTGTACTGATCGACGGTTAGAAGAAACTGGTGCAGGATGCCGCTGTTGAAAAAATCCAAAGACACCTATGCTCCATGCACAAATGTAGTAACGGCTGGGGTTGCTAAAGTCACGGTTGTGACATCGCTGGCCGGGTCTGTAGCCAGTGTCGGACTGTGCGTGGCATTCTCTAACATGCTCTTGTAGTGCCAGAGAAACTCAACAAATGCTACCTGGATAGGCCCAACGCCTCTGCGGGACAACTGTCGGGATATGAATTCTCCTACAACGGAGCAGTAAAAGTGGCTTTTCTGAATTTGTTCCCAGGGCTGAATGAGCAGGCACAGCAGTACAACCTTTGTAGCTCACCATCCATTGGAGTGAAACATCTGGGAGGATAGCTATAGAAACAATAGCTGTCCAGTTTCCACGAGAGTGGTGGACCTATCCTGGTAGTTAAGTCAGAACGGGGAGCCACGGTGCAAGGACACTATAATAACGGGCAAATTTGAATATACCGAGTTTGTTCTCTCCGCGGTGTACTATAGAGGAGGGGGAGGAGAAACTCACTCAGCTCACCAGGGCCCAACAAGAGATACATCTCGGTGGAATCCAATACCAACTCGTTAAAGTAACGAGTTTCTTCCGTGCCGCGGTGGCGAAACAAGGGAGAAGCAATCAACAAAAACACGATCATGGGTCGAGAGCTCGGATGTCAAGCTGCTGATGTGGGTTGCCTGGGCGTGGCTTCTTGAAAAGCATGAGTTATGCAAGACATCGCTGTAACACTGGTAGCCACGACATTCGCTGCGAACCTATACAAAGCTAGCTGGGAGAGCACACAATCCATTTTCGGCCAGTTACACGAAAAGTCAATTAGACAAGAACAGGAGGGGGGCGGTGATGATGATGGGCCGAGGGGGAAAAAAACTGGTTCAATTAGAGATTGGGGGGAAAAAAAAGTGGAAGAAATCATTCTGGAAATGTATAATAAGCATGGCGAGGAATTCATTAAATTAATGAAGTCGCTAGCTAGATTGTTCCATTGATTCTGTCACCATCTCTGGGAACGTGAAGTAACTCTCTACGTTGTGCCAGTTAGGCTTTCACACAAAACTATTTTTAAAAAAGGTTTTGAGGTTAATCTGCAAGGGTGCCTTTCTATAACACAGTGACGTGAAACATGACAAAGTACTCACTGCGAGCATTCGTAGAGGCGAACCCCGAGGATGTTCTGCAGCACGTAGTGCATCGAGTGCACGGGGATGGAGGGGAAGAGACGGGCCGTGGCGTCGCTCAGGGACACCATGAGCTGTTGGGAAGTCCTGTGGGGGAGGTAGTTGACGCAGGGCAGTAGTTTGTCGCCCACGGCCGCCAGCTGCACGGCAAACGGCGGGTCGGGCGAGGGAGGCGGGCTGCACAGTTCAATCATGTCCTTGCCTCCCAGCAAATCGAGGAACGGCGTCGAGTAGGGGTCGCCCTTGCTCAGCAGGGCGTTCAGGTACACGTTCTTCTGGATCAGTTCGCCGTTGGGCCGCGGGTGCAGCGGAGGAGGCGGGCCAACGGCGGTGGCAGGGATGGGGGTGGGATAGCTAGGCTTGTTGAGCCGCACCAGGGGCGGGGGCGGGGGGAAGACCTCGGCGGGCGGGCGCGGCTGCAGGAGGCGAGGGTGAGGCGGCCACCAGTCCTCCAGGTACATCAGGCGGCACAGGTCGTCCGCCAACCGCAGCCCGCACCCCAGCCCCACCTCGGGCACATACTCCTCCGCGTATTGCAGGAACCTGAAGTAAGGAAGATCCCACTCCACCGTCCGCGTCGCCGCTTCCTGCCCGATAAGAAGCTCCGGTGGCAACGCCGACTCTGGGATCATTTTCTGGCCGTTCTTGGTCAGATAGGGGAAGAGTTGTCCGTGGCCCGGCGCCCGCAGGAATCCGAACCTCTCTCTGAAGTGAGGCGACTCATCCTGCGGGTAGAGTCGAGTTCGACACGTCTCGATGAACTCGTAGAACAGAACGGTGTCCTCGAGGTGGACCACGACGTCCTTGGTGGTGAAGGGCTCCTTCCCGTAGTGGTAGTCGCAGTGGAAGCCGTTGATCTCGTTCAGGAGCCGCGCCTCGTTCTCCGTGATGTAGTAGCTTTTGATCTTCGCACAGGCGAAGGTGAGCCACGGCAGGGTGCGGGTGTAGCGGGCGATGATCTTGGTCTCCACCATGCGCACCGAGGTGTAGCGGCCCTCGCCCCGCAGGATGAAGGGAAGGTGGACGCCCCCCACCGTGGTCCAGCCGAACAGCCCGCTGATGCTGGCGCTGTCAATGGGCGGCGGCTTGGGCGGCTCGGCAGCGGGCTGTGGGACCGGGGGCGGCGGGCTGACGGTGATGCTGGATGGCGCGGAGGGCGGGGACGAGGCGGTGTCCTCATAGTCGTCCTTCTTCTCCTGCTTCACAGAGGTGGAGCTGGGCGATATTGCGACGCCTTCCATGCTAAAGCCTGCATCGCGGGTAGGGCAGCATCCCTCTCTCGGCCGGCGGCGGCAGCTGGACATGCACCTTGTTAGTCCAACACCCAAACCTCCCGTGTATTTATTTAAAGAGAATGTTACCACAACATCCTCCAAGCGGCCTCCAGGAAGAGTTTATCTGCTGCAACAACGGAGTTTGATGGGAGATAACATTGTTGCCGGTTGTAACATCGCGGTTTTGGAGATTTTTTTTCTTCTTCCGGAACAGATCAATCGCTGTGAGTTTCTAAAACAACGCTCCCAAGGAACATTTTCTTTCAATCGGAGGAAAGAGCGTGTGTTTGCCACATACACATTCACCAAAATGTTGTTCCCCAACAACTAAGTAATTAGTCAGTTCTCTCGTGGGTCGCCCATCAAGGAAAATGGGACGGCGGCGGTGGAGGTGGCAATTGGTGGTAGCCGTCTCCCTTCTTGTGCTCTCTAGCGATTCGAGTGCATACAGACTGACAAATTGTTTGAAATAAAAAGATGAATTAATGGAAGCACACAAACCTCTAGCTTGATCAAAGTATGAACACTCATGAACAAAACTTAGGTGGAAGGTCGTCTGTTTTGAAGAAGACAGAGGCAGTTCACAATGGTTATCTCGCGTGTCTTCAATAAAGGTCACTGTAATATATTTCAGAGTTATTGTCTGAATCCCGATATACATGATGAAAGGTACGACTTCCTAAGTTTTGTCCACGAGTGTAACTACACCAAACTTTCATTGATACATTAGCGCGGACCATCTGGTATAAGAACTTCAAACTATTTATGACCCTTATGTTTCTTAACAAAAAAACAATATCATTTTATCATTGCAGTAAAGGCAGTATAAATCTATTTTGTTTGAAAAAGAGAAACATACGCGTCAAAAAATAGTTTGAAATTCTTTGTGCCAAATTTATGGCTTGGCGAGCAGAAAACATTTTTTAACCGCCTAGCTTCGATATTACGTTGAACAAACGCTTTCGTTTAATTCCTTACACCGGTGGGATTGAAACAATCTTGTAGAAACAGCGAGGTATAAATAAATGCGACGAAATGTCCTTCTTACAAGGCTGCAGTCAACACCTGGTTGGGTGGTCTCAACGGTGTACTGTACCCAGCAGCACATGGACACCGTAAATAGATACCTCCACTGTTATAAACTACGACAGTTGGGAACTCCGCCTTTGCCAGTCCCAAGCCCGGATGGAGGAGGGGGAGCAGTAACAAGCTCACTAAAAAACCTGGGCTCAGCTGGCCCGGTTGATAGTATCCTGTAAAGGCTCCTAATCCAGGGATACAGGATGAGCAGCGTTTGTACTCCATGTTAGGAGCGGCTGCACATGGGGTCTGTTCCTCATGTCAGAGGCGGCCATTTCGGAGCTAAGTCGGCCTGCCACTGAGTAGTTGTTCCAGTCTTAATGACAAACGCAGACACATTCTACTTCACCCAGTACCCTAATATGATTGAGTGGAGATAAGAAAGAAGAAGAAGACGACAGTTGGGGACCGGAAGATTCCCCAGGGAACAAACTCCCCCAACAAGTGGTGGATCAACAACGGAGAGAGATTCCTGGGGCGAGGGAAGGAAAGAACATCAGACAAATACTGCCCGCTTGTCACAACCCCCCCTCCCAGAGAGAGAGAGATATTGATCCCTTCAAACACCCCCCTCCCAAACCCGGGTTTGGAATCATGTTCGGTGGTTTGAGTCACTACTCTCTTGTTACAGGCGTGGTGAGACTTTGCCAAAAACCAATCCACATGCCCATCATCACAGGTAACGTATTTTGAAATACGCCGAAATAGAAGAAAGGGGAGAGAAGAGAAACTATTTTCCAATTAATAGTGCCGAACAATGCCACCGCCGCGAGGTTTCCTCGAGCTGCCTGCCTGACGAAGCCGCCCAAGTGCTGCTGTAATAAAAGTGGTCGCCAACAAAATATTTCCCCCTCGGTCGTTGTTGCCGCCTTATTTTCGCCCAAAAGACGCCATCTTTCTTTTATTTCTTCCAAATTTAATTATTCCACAAAGCCATTATAAACCTACCCTGCCGAACTTTTAATATATATGTTAATTTTTTTCTGGAGCACACACACACAAACCCGTTTACCATTTCTCCACACCTCTCTCTTTAATTAAACCTATTCCACCTTGTGTGTGGACCTCTTCAATCACAACAACCACCACTAACCACAGATGGGTCACGTATTACAAGAACCAACTTCCCAGCATGCCACCTCACGAAATAACATTTATCTCATTTGACCTATTGTGGGATTTCTGTCGTTCATGGCTTCAAGGTGGCAAGCTGGTTAGCATCTTGAAACACGGGTCAGAGGGTGGGAAAAAAGAACAACGTCCGCTGAGAGATGTTTAGAAGAAGCCTACCCAAGGCAATCAATCCGTTGTCTAAGCCACAATGTCTCGGCTCCCCACGACGATTGAACGTAGTTCCCAAACGATGGTGTGGTGGCCAGACAACAGTTTGGAAACTTCAAACGTCACCTTACACCACCTGCCCAAGTTTTAAACGACACACAAGTGACGTCAGTTAGGATTTAACATAGTACTTTCTATCTATACACTGTCATTATGTTCTTCTACCTCTTGCTTTGATACGGCATGGAGCGATGGGCGATATAAGTTTAACCCGCCCAGCTTTTTGGGCGGATGTTGTTGCTTGCCATTAACACCACACACCAGAAGAGGGAGAATTGAATAAACCATTACTTTGGAAATGTGCCTTAGGATAAAATGGAATTCATTCAAATCATGGGGTCGGGGACCACTGGACCTTGGGAGTATTTATAGCCGCGGAGCGGGAAAAGCTTCCAACAGTGATTATTTCAATCCCTATCTGCTATATTTGGACACTCCGGGCCTGGGAGATATATACTCACATTCTACTAAATTCCCTGGTCTCCCATTACTGATGGCAAGGCGCCATCTGTCGGAATAAATATCAACCCACGCTTGGCATGCCACTTTCGGCCACAATTTAGGGAGAATACGATATCATGAAAGCTCTGAAAGGACACTCCTACCGACCAAGCTACTGAAGAGAAATATGTATTGGCCATACTCGATAAATCAAGAAGCCCCGGGTGACTTCAGCAATCCTAATTTGAGAGGGTGGTCAGGGGACAGTTTTATTTCTTGATGCTCTACTTTTTATATCCTTCCCCCACATTCAAATTTATAAAACGGTGTTGCTATAATCCCGCCTCGATTGTCAATCTGCTATAAAATTTCTGGTATTTTACTCGAAGGAGATTTTTGGTGGCCAGATGTAAACAAAGAGCGTCATCGTGTAGGATTTCCACACCGTTTTTTAAACATTGCCTTACGTAATTAAAGTATTTTAAAGTTAAATGATGACATTTTTATTTAAAAAAAAAATCAAAATTTGAAACAACTTAACCTATTTGAATCTAAGGGTATATTGATACAGGTGGTGTGCATCAGATTTTTTTATTCTATAAATTTTTCCAAGATATTCCATTTTAATGTGGAATATTTTCTAAATTAATATAAAATTTGTTTATATAAATACATTACGAAAAATATCGTAATCTAAAGCCATATACCAAGTTTTACAGAGGGGAGAAAAAAACACTCATTAAAAAAAAAAAAAGACAACACTTAAGGAAGTTTCAGCATGCATATCAGGATTCAGACAATAACTCTGAAATATATTACAGTGACCTTTATTGAAGACACACGAGATAACCAAATGTGAATAAAATTGCCTCTGTCTCCTTCAAAAAAACAAAAACTGACGACCAGCAAAGATCAAAGTCTTTCCACTTCAAGTTTTGTCCATGAGTGTAATTAAAACAAAAGTGTCGCAAGAAATTTACTAAACTATTTACAACACTTAATTTCGCAACGGAAAGTTGTAAAAGTGGCGTGACAATAGGATACGCTCGTTGTCTACATCTCCGTCTTTGCCTTCCTGCTGCTGATTATTCTTGAAGCCATTCTGGTGTCTATCTAGGTAGTTCTCACCCGATGCCGCAAGTTGCGTCAAGCCGAACGTCGAGGTATCGCCCAAGGAGAGAGAGAATTTTTTTGACACGATTTTATTGACATCTTATCAATACTCGTCTGCTTGTATAGAATTTTATGAAAAATCGAAACTATTATTAGATAATTATAGACGGGTATTGATTCTTTTTAAAAATTAAACAATTTCTACTGCCCTTGCTGCAATGAAAAATTAATGGGAGGGCCTGGCTCATCAGTGGTGAACGCTACCATGGCCCTCCCATTAATTTTTCATTGCAGTAAGGGCAGTAGAAATTGTTTAATTTTTAAGAAAGAATCCATACGCGTCTACAATTGTTAGGTTTTATTATTATTATTATTGTATTTTATTAATTAATTATAATTCATATTCATAGAATTTTATTGTTACTTATCATCATTCTTTTTGTTGTTGTTGTTTTTTTGTGTTAATATAGTCTCTTTTTTCTTTTGTGTTAAAAAATACAACTAAATCTCATTAAATCTTAGTGTAATTCTCTTTTGTTGTTTGAAATAAATCGAATTGAATCGAAGTGAGTCAGCTCGTTCTTTCTAGAAGAAACTTCAAAGGAAACGTGCCAACATTTTTTGGTGCAGAAACCCAGGAAAAAAGTAGAAGAAATAGAAAGTTCTTAGAAGCCATAGAAATAAAGAAAGGTAAGGTTTTGAATACTAATCTTTAAAATATGGAAACAGAAATCTTAATTTTTGAATCTCTGATTAAAAGTTTAGAATTGATAAAAGCAGATGTAGAATATAATTTAGAAGGCAATGATAAATACGCACTTATGCAAAATAAAGAAAACTTGTTAAATTTAAAAGCTAGCTTTGATAATCAATATGTGAAATTAGTAAAATATAAAGGCATTAATGCTGAAGAAAAATTTAAGGTATCCTTTGAGGCAAAGTCTAAAATCAATTCTTTTTTGATAAAAATAAATAGATCGCTGGGAAATTTGAATAAAAATACATTTTCTGGTGAAACGCATTTAAAACTTCCCAAATTTCAATTGCCCACCTTTAGTGGTGATATTATAGATTGGTTGAGTTTTAAGGAAATTTTTATTAGATCTATTGATCAAAATCCAACACTGGGAAATTTTCAAAAACTTCAATATTTAAATTCTGCACTAAAAGGAAATGCCGCTAGACTTATTAGGGCGTTCAATATTTCTGATGAAAATTATCCTATTGCCTGGCAAACCTTGGTCAATAGATTCGACAAAAAAAGTGAATTGGCTTTTAAACAAATTCAAAATTTGTATGATCTAAAAAATGTAAAACAAGAATTGACTAAAGATTTACTTGATCTCCTGGACACTTGTAACGAAAGCATTCAGAATCTCTCTATCCTCGGATTGGAACGTAATAATTTATCGGATATGATTTTAATTCATATAATGCAATCAAAACTTGATCGTTCAATAAGAAAGGAATGGGAGATGAGTTTGCTTGAGAAAGAATATCCATCGTATGAAAAGATCTCTTTCCTGGAAAGATTTGCTGGAAGTCTCGGGAGTTTTCAGAATAAAGAAAATTCAAAACAATTCTACAAAATGAATAAATCCACTCATTCTCATTCAGCAACATTTGCCTCTGACTCTAGTATAGATAGCAGAGTCAAGTCATGCGTCTTATGTAAAAGTGAACATTTTTTGTTAAAATGTCCTAAGTTTAATGGTATGATGTTACCTGAAAGATGGACATTTGTAAAAGATAATCGTCTATGTTACAACTGTCTAAGATCTAACCATAGAGTATCGTCGTGCGTCTTCGCGCAAAATTGCAAATCATGTAATAAGAGACATCATACTCTTTTGCATCAGTTCAAACCGGAAATGTTAAGTCCTGTTGCGGACATATCTCCATTGACCCATGCCAGTGTCTCATGTTTTGCAAACAACAAAAGTCATGATCGGATATTACTCTCTACGGCTTTAATAAAGGTCAAATCGGAAAACGGGGTTTTTCAAACATGTAGAGCCCTCATAGATACAGGCTCTCAAAGGTGTCTTATAACAAATATTTGTCGAAAGAAATTAAATCTTCCTCTTGCTGAATGTAAAACTACAGTTTTTGGTTTGGGAAACAAACTTGTAGAACAATCATTGGGTGTGGTCTCTCTCCAATTTAGCCCACATTTCTTCAAACCTAATATTCAACGCCAATCCTATAGTCATTGATAAGATCACATCAGAATTGCCCAATTTCTTTATAGAAAAGGATAATTGGCCTTATTTGAAAAATCTTCTGTTGGCTGACCCCAATTTTGACAAATCTAGCCAGATTGATTTAGCGATAGGAGCAGAGCTTGCTCCATGCTTATTTAACGGGAAGGTTAGATTCCAAAATTTATCTGGACCCACTGCGTGAGGATCCAAATTGGGATGGTTACTTACAGGTAAAATATTAGTCAGGTGAAAATTCCAATCAAGATATAACTATGTTCGCGTCGGAGGAACAAGATGATTTTCTCAAAAAATTCTGGGAGCTGGAGTCAGTACCCTCTGCCAAATCTTTAACCAGAGAAGAAATTTCGTGTGAAGAAATATATATTAATAACCCAAAAATTCTGGAAGATTGAAGGTACTCTGTTGGGCTGCCATTTAGAACATTGTCAACTCTTGGCGAATCTAGGATCAATGCTCTGAAACGATTTCTATCACTTGAAAGAAAATTACAAAAATCTCCAAGTATCCTAAAACAATATTGTGATTTCATGGACGAATATATTTTAGTCAATCATATGGAGCTTATTCCCAGTGATGAGCTGGATACACCTTCAGGACAATGTTATTATATACCTCATCATTGTGTTTTTAAGGAGCAAAGCACTACCACTAAATTGAGAGTTGTTTTTGATGCATCTTGCAAAACTAGCAATGGCAAATCTCTAAATGACTTTCTTCATGTAGGACCAAAACTACAACAGGATATCTTTAACATTCTGATAAGATTTCGAACACGCCTAATAGCTTTTTCAGGAGATATAGAGAAAATGTATCGCCAAGTAAGAATCTATTCTAGGGATTGTGATTTCCAGAGCATTTTATGGAGAAAAAACCCATCAGAACCTTTATTGGATTATAGACTGCTGACTGTGACATATGGATTGTCTTGTGCGCCATATCTCGCCATACGTACCCTACATCAACTTGCAAGGGACAAGGTGTCAACTTTCCCAGTGGCCTCAAAAATAGTACAAACCGATTTTTATGTTAATGACTTGCTTTCTGGTGCAGACACAATTGAAGAAGCTACATGTCATATTCGCGAAGTCAATAATCTTCTTTCTTCAGCCGGATTTTCTCTTAGGAAATGGAGATCAAACGTCCCAGAGGTCCTTTCTGGATTATCAGAACAGGTTGAAGATAGGCATAATCTTTGGGATTTTGAGAGTGATTCATGTGTCAAAATACTTGGTATTTGTTGGAATCCTTCCTTGGACATTTTTGAGATTCTTGTTAATGACATTCCAGAACAAACGAATTCTAAAAGACATTTGTTGTCCCACATCTCCAGAATCTTTGATCCTATAGGCTGGCTGTCCCCGGTTATTATTCGTCTTAAAATTTTGCTTCAATCACTTTGGAAACAGAAGTTGAATTGGGATGATCCCTTGCCTGATACTTTGTGCTCTCAATGGAAGAAAATCGAAAAGGAATTTTCCGTATTAAATAAAATTCAAATTCCTAGATACTTCTCGTGCAGGGGAGCTTTACTTTCTGTTGAACTTCATGGTTTTTGTGACTATTCAGAAGTTGCATATGCGGCAGTATTTTATATAAGATCACATTTCAAATCGGGCCAAGTAAAAGTTTCTCTGATTGCTTCCAAGACGAGGGTAGCTCCTCTGAAAATTATTTCCATACCACGGCTGGAGCTGTGCGCTGCTCTTCTTCTCGCAACTTTATATGATACTATTCGCAATTCTTTATGCTTACAAATTGATAGAGTATTTTTATGGACTGATTCCAAAATTGTTCTCAGCTAGATTAAATCTGAATCTAGACATTGGAAACCATTTGTCGGAAATAGGATTGCTGAAGTTCAAAGATTGGCTTTACATTCTTCCTGGCATTATGTCATTTCGAAAGATAATCCTGCAGACTGCGCTTCCAGAGGTATAACTCCTTCAGAGCTGGTGGATCACTCTCTTTGGTGGCGAGGACCAACTTGGCTCTCGGATGTGAACTTTGAAGATCCAATTCAAACTCAATATGATTTTCCGAAAGAAATTCCAGGTGAAAGACGAAAAACTTTCGCTGTTTTTCATTTCACTAATCTTCTTTTCCCAGACTTCATTTTCAAATACTCAAATATCAACGAACTTTTTAGAATTACAGCATGGATTTATAGATTTGTATTCAATGTCCAATGTTCTTTCAATGAAAGAAAGAAAGGACATGTATCTTCAAGCGAATTAACAAGTTCAATTCACAATATCATTCGTTTCATTCAAAGTTCTGAATTTCAATCAGAAATTACCTGTTGCAAACAAAAGAAATCTTTACCAACTAACTCAAGGCTTTTATCTTTGAATCCTTTCATTGATGAATCTGGACTATTACGGGTTGGAGGAAGATTACATCATTCAAATCTGCAATTTTATGAAAAGCATCCAATAATATTGCCAAGAGATCATTTTATCACGGAATTAATAGTGCGACAGTGTCATCTGGATCATTTACATTCTGGTCTTCAACTGACCATGTCAGCACTACGATATTGGATTCCTGCAGGCAGAAGTTTGGTCAAGAAAATAATCCACCAATGCATAGTGTGTTTCAGGGCTAAACGCCAAGTTACCAAGCAAATCATGGGAGATCTGCCTATGCACCGAATTGTGAAATCAAATCCGTTCATTAAAATTGGAATCGACTTTGCAGGACCGTTTTTAATGAAACCAAACATCAAAAGATCCAAAGTAAAATTAAAATCATATGTTGCTTTATTTGTATGTTTCTGCACAAAAGCAGTTCATATAGAAATTGTATCAGACCTATCTTCAGCGGCTTTCCTCGCAGCTCTCAAGCGGTTTATTTCTCGTCGAGGGAAACCTGATATATTTAGTGATAACGGGACCAACTTTAGGGGAGCTAACAACATTCTCCGAGAGCAGTTTGGTATATTGAAAGCTTCAACAATTCAAAAATTCATATCTAATGAACGAATCAACTGGCATTTTATACCTCCTTCCGCCCCAAATTTCGGAGGTATCTGGGAGGCTGGAATAAAATCTTTCAAATTTCATCTTCTCAGATGCTTAAAGTATCAGATACTCACATTTGAAGAGCTAAGTACTCTGACAACTCAAATAGAAGCTTGTTTAAATTCGCGACCTATTTGTCCTCTAAGTTCAGATTCAGACGATTTTAATCCTCTTACACCAGGACACTTCTTAATCGGGAGACCCTTAACTGCCTCTCCAGAATCTAATGATGATGATGATGTTCCGATAAACTACCTCGATCGCTGGAGTCTAAATCAAAAAATAAAAAATGTATTTTGGAAACGTTGGAATCGAGAACACTTCAACAATTTGCAACAACGCCTAAAATGGCAAAAATCTTCACCCAACATTAAGGAAGGTGACCTCTTCTTGCTCAAGGATACCATATCACCACCAGCAATGTATTGGAGCCTTGGTCGCATCACCAAAGTCTTTCCGGGAGCGGACGGAAAAGTTCGAGTCGTCGAGGTGAAGACCAAGCACCAAGAACGCCTTACTAGAACTGTCTCTAAAATAGTACCATTACCTTTTGCTGAGGACTAAGTTAGTCCACCGGGGTGGAGTATGTTAGTTTTTTTTTTATTATTATTATTATTGTATTTTATTAATTAATTATAATTCATATTCATAGAATTTTATTGTTACTTATCATCATTCTTTTTTTCTTCTTCTTCTTCTGTTTTTTTTTTTTTTTGTGTTAATATAGTCTCTTTTTTTCTTTTGTGTTAAAAAATACAACTAAATCTCATTAAATCTTAGTGTAATTCTCTTTTGTTGTTTGAAATAAATCGAATTGAGTCAGCTCGTTCTTTCTAGAAGAAACTTCAAAGAAAACGTGCTAACAATAATAGTTTCGATTTTTCATAACAGATGGCGCGCTAATGCATCATAATATTTTAGCAAAGTATTTATTATTTTATTAACAGCGTATTATTTTTTTATGTTTATATTTTGCTACTCTGTAAACTTCCCTCATTGCTTATCTTTTATCATTCATAGTATGTTCTTGCCTTAAAAAAATTTTTGTGTCGTCCTGAAGTTTGTCTTTCCTAATTTTCCACGTGGCGATATAATTTTATGCCAAAGCCATTTATTTCTTATATCCCCTGATACATTGTAAATAACATTACTGATTATATTCACGTATATTCTACTCGGAGAATATGTTCAAGACCAAAAAGTCTTAATAAAGCTTTTTGTTGTTGGTAAGAGAAGAGAGAAAGAGTGGTTATTTTGAATTCTGATTTAATGAGAGAGAGCATATGGCAAGATCATATTTCGAATCCGATTTCGAAAGAGGGACAATTTATTGACACCTTGTCAATACAAGGTCAAAGTGAAAAACCGACACAAATCAGGGGGGGGGGGGGGGGGGGATGATCATTATATTACAAAAAATTGATTCCGGCCACGTTAAGTTATGGCTTCTAGTTTTGTTTTTACATCCACTGGGGTATTGTCGCTGGTTCACCGCTACTGGTCATACATCCGGGATGTCTTCACCATCATCGAGCGGCTCCCGACCTACAAGGCTGGACTTTCGGGCATGGCCTGCACGCTCTGGTCATTCTGGATTCTATTAAAACTTGCATTTACCGGTATTTCCTCGGGGTGGAACTAAGAAAGTATCAAGAAGAACTCTTCTGGAGGAGCCTCCATCGATGAATAAAGATATAAAAAAAATCGCTGTATGTTTTAACTATTGACTTAGGAGTCAGTAAAGATGTTTAATACATCTATATATGTTTTGAAAATAGAGCAATCCATAGATAAATCTTTAATTAAAAAGGCATATATTGGATCAAAAAAATTATTTATTTTACCAATATTTCAGCTGGCTGAACGCCAACCTTTATCAAGGTGTTATAAAGGTTGGCGTTCAGCCAACTGAAATATTGGTAAAATAAATGATTTTTTTGATCCAATATATGCCTTTTTAATTAAAAATTAAACATCTATATATAACAAATGAAAATATTAAGACGCGAATATTTATTTTCATAAATAAATCAAACTTCTACTGTCCTTACTGCGATGAAAAAATATCGAGAGAGCTTGGCTGGCTTATCAGTGGTGAACCCTCCCAGAGGTTTCGCCAATTTAATCCACCAGGACCGCCTCTTTAGAGCTCTAATACTGTATTGGACAATTGAAATAATTTTATTGGCATCTTGTCAATACATGAAAAAGTGCACAGTCTGCACTATTTTAAAAAGATAATGTACACTATGTACATGGCGCCAACACTGCAGAGTTTGGTGGAGAATCGCCAGCGGGTCTCTCCAGAGACACCACAAATTTCGCGATCTACGAAGATAGTGTATTGTATCATTCTGGTTTGATATGCAACATTGAAGGGTGGAAATCTTAGAAATGGTATTTAAGCAAACTATGTTTTAGATTGTCACCAAGAGAGGGTATTGGACCTTACAAGTTAGACTATCTCCCGGGGGGTTCGTCCCTAGGCGCAGCCAACCACCCAACCAAGCCTGGGAGTCCCAGCTACCGGACCTAACAACAACGACCTCCACGTTCGGCTTAACGACATCTCCCTCACATTACCTTCCCTCCCTTAGTGTAAGTAACAACAACAGCAACAATTATATAACCTGAATGGCCGCCCCCTGGCGGTAAAAACCATAACCAGTCTTCCAAGGTCGACCCCCCCATCACGCCCAGGGAGTGAGAGAAGGGAAAAAAAACTTCGATAAAAATAAATATTTATGTGTAGGGAGGGCAGAAACCTGCTGAACCGCATTCGCCGAATAAAGTATTAAACAAAAAATAAATAATACCTGAGATGGAAAAAAAAGGTTTAAACTAGAGCTGAGTTTTCTAATTTGTAGTTCACTTTTAGACAGCCGTGTATCCCCTTCCTATATGTATATCATATACAGGGATGGGTGGTATGCATATAGGGTGTATATTATTGGAAAATTATTTTCATGTCTTTGCCCATTTTTATAAACTTTTGGCATATTCCTTTTTTTCTGCCCAGCTTATGACATGCAATTGCGAGCTCCGCTGGAGTTTTTGCTCCTTGTTACTACAATTTTAATTAACCTAATTATATATAAAAACAAACTTCTGATGTTTTAACTTTGCTATAAGTAATATCTAAATGTACACATTTATATCAAAAACTGTATCTACCATATAATGCAGCTTGTTCTATTCAATCGAATCAATATTTAAAATCTTGGACTAATATTTTTTTTACACAACTTCCCCTTACATTTTTGTAAATATAAAAGAATGGGGTGTCACCTCTCCAGTCAAAATATACTCATGGACAAAACTAATGGGAGTAGAAAGTATTTGATGTCGCTGGTCGTCTATTTTTTGAAGGAGACAGAGGTTGTTCACACTTGTTTATCTCGTGTCTTCAATAAAGGTCACTGTAATATCTTTCAGAGTTATTGTCTCAATATACATACTAAGGGGAACAACAACTTCCTCAAGTTTTGTCCATAAGTGTATACCCACAAAAAAAAAACGAACTGTCATCGACCTGATAGTTAGTTTACTTGGCGCAGTCTGTGTGCGACCCCAGGTCTTCCCGGCAAAATGTCAATCGATCTGTTGTTATGTACAACCAACCAAGAGACGCCCCAAAGAAGATAACAACTACCGTAAGCTGGGAGTATATTCCAGTAACGAGGCCCCTCTCGTCGGATCAAATTCCCCCACTTCCGCCTGGCTGCTAACTAGCCCGCCGCAGTTTGTACGGGCAGGCAGGGAGGAGGAGGATTATCCAGCGGCGGCCTGCCAAGAGAAACAGCCGGTGAATAAATATTTCCATTCCAGCCGCGGGCTGCAGCCATCCATTGCTAGGTGGAATGGCTTAGTGCTGTCGTAGGCACATAATGGCTCAGTGAGCGGGCGGCGACTCGTTGTGGGGGGACGCCATCACAAACCCACATGTAAGGATGGAACAACGCAGCAGCCAAGTTCTGCTAGTCTAAGAATTGAATTCCACGCACATATGTTCGTTCTAAGAACTGAAGCGCACGCACACATGTTCGTTCTAAGAATTGAAGCGCACGCACACAGGTTCGTTCTAAGAACTGAAGCGCACGCACACAGGTTCGTTCTAAGAACTGAAGCGCACGCACACAACAACAACAACAACAAAAAAGCCTTTATTTAGGGTCACTGACCCTATACAGGATTCACCAGAGGTATGCATAAGAACAAAGCAGTGAGACAACGGAAATAGCGATATATACAGAGTAAAAAGAGAAAGAAAAAAAAAAAAAAAACAAGAAAAGGAAAAAAAAAAATAATAATAAGAAGAAAGAGGGAAGCAAGAAATCAACACAAAAAGAGTAGCAGTAAGAAAGTGAGGAGTGAGTATCACTTGGCCTTCTTCTGAGATATGGACTTGTGGAAACCATAAAACGCCGTAGCAATATACTTATTCTGGGTCATATTGTCAATTATTGATGGAAGTGAAGCACAGAGTTGCCCAGTTTTGAGCATAAGGGTTCTTCTTTCAGAGCAGAGCAATCAAAAATATAGTGAGTGATTTCATTTTGTAGTTTTGAATTACAGAAGGTACAAGTCGGGTCCTCACCGCAGAGCATCTTGGTGTGGTTTTCTCTAAAAAAACTTGAAAGTATTCTAACTTGTGCGAGTAGTCTTACAACCGGGAAAGGAAAATCCCCTAAAAGGTATCCCTCCGACATGAAAGATATGTGAATGTCTTTGTAGTGAGAGTATAGCTTAGATTTATCCATTCTTGTAAGGTCGTTTTGTATAGATTGGTCTGCCGCTGTTTTTAAGAGCCCTGTAATCGCGCTCCTCAGCGTTTCAGGGTCATCACAGGAAACAAGTGCAGGGGATCCATTATCGTTAAGCAGATTAGTGAGCTTTTTAATGAAACCGATGGGTGTGCCCGAAGCATTAGAGAGTTCCCGTGTTCTATTAAAACATATACGTGGCAATCTGTCACTGCTCATATTCAACACCCGCAGCCAATACTTCAGGGTTAATTTTAAGGCTGTTACACTCAATGAGATACGACCGGTTTCTAATCTGATTAGGTAACCTGGAGTGTATCTGGGCAGATTCAGGAACCTACGGATAAATATGTCTTGTATATTGTCCAGTAAGTCTTTATGCTCTGTTGCCCATAATGGAGCGGCATACATCAGGACAGCTCTCACTATTGTATCAAAGAGTTTGATTGATAAATTTATTGACTTTGCTTTTGATTTTATTAATATTGGGTGTGTGGCGTTAATTGCTGTAAGTGCTTTTCCTTTAAAGTAATTTGCCGGGTGAGTAGTTGTTATTGTTGGTGTCAGAGGGAATCCCAAGTATGTATATCTTGAAGTTATTGCTATGGGTTTATCATTCCAGAACCATCTATCCTTATTTGAGGGTTTACCTCCATTACGGAACACCATAATCTTTGACTTGGACTCATTTAGTGTCATTAAGTTCTCATCGAGATATTCTTTCAGTATTTTGATCTTCTTTTGGAGGTTTATCCTGGACTCACCTATAATTGCTATGTCGTCGGCGTACAGCAATAAATGGATATCTCCAAATTCTGGCAAATTTACACTCGGCAGGTCTGAGTTATTATAAATTTCGATTAAGTCCGTGATAAATAATATAAATAGCAGTGGGGAAAGTGGTTCTCCCTGGAGGACTCCCGAGTTTATCTTAATACTTTCCGTAAATGATCCCTTCCATCTGATAGCTATAGTTGCTTGTTCGTAGTAACTTTTGATCGTACTTATGAATTGGTAACTTATGCCTAGGTTGTAAAGTTTTTTCCAAAGTAGTGAGTGGGGTACAGTATCAAATGCCTTCCTTAGATCGACAAAAAAGACATATAGTTTTCCCCTCTTTTTTCTTAATGATAGTTGGATTAAAGTAGTTAGTGTAAATATGTGGTCAATACATGATCTTTCTTTTCTAAATCCCGCTTGGTTTTCGGGTATAACCCTTCTTCCTTCGACCCATTCCTCCAGTCGTGATCTTAGGATTGATGTGAAAAGCTTTGATACATTGCTAATCAGTGCAATACCTCGGTAGTTGGAGGGGCTGTTCTTATAACCGTTTTTAAAGATTGGGTGTATAGTGGAATTAGTCCAAATTGCTGGGTATTTTCCAGTCGTCATAACACTATTGTAGAGTTGTTTCAACAGCAGTATGTACGAATCAGGGAGTGTTTTTAATACTTCATTGGGGATGCCATCGGGCCCGCAAGGCGCACGCACACAGGTTCGTTCTAAGAACTGAAGCGCACGCACACATGTTCGTTCTAAGAACTGAAGCGCACGCACACATGTTCGTTCTAAGAACTGAAGCGCACGCACACAGGTTCGTTCTAAGAACTGAAGCGCACGCACACATGTTCGTTCAAAGAACTGAAGCGCACGCACACATGTTCGTTCTAAGAATTGAAGCGCACGCACACATGTTCGAATTGAACAAGAAACTTCAAAATTGTGGAATTGAGATCCGCTTACTTCCACCAAAGGTTCGCTGGCAGAGATCAAAAACTGAGCTGCGTGACGTCGAGCTGCAGCACGGGACGTGTAGTTAGCCTTTTACTGTATTTCCATCACATGTATAAAAAGTAGACTTTTGTATTTGAAAGTGTAGTAGAGAGTTTGGTTACTTGCACTCACCTTGCAAGAAAGTACATTTTTATTCTTTAAATAAGATTTTTAAAATGTCCAGTGCGAGATTCTATCTCAGGTCGTGGACAATAATAAACTTTTTTGGATATTTTGTGGCATTTATTAGTGGACACGTTCACTACCTCATCTAGCGCTTCAGAGGTGTCCTCCTTAATGTTGTAAATATGTAAATAATGTTATTTAAGCGCCGACCCAAATAAACTAGCTCAGATGTAATCTAGTGTCACTCATTTACCTCACACTAAACACACGTTGTTGCATAAGATAAAAAAATTCTCACTAATCCAAGCAAACGGAACCTTTACAGAATGGTTTCGTCACATTCACCAGCGGCTGTAGTCGGTGTAGTTGTGCGGAGTCCAAGTCGTCAGTCAGGGTACAACTCGGGGTAGATAATGAGCCCACCTTATCACAAATTGCCCGGCAAGGCAAAAAATCTTTAACTAATAATCAACTAAAATTTGACTTCCAAGTTTTTTTAGATTGGCTCGGGTAATTTTGCCAAAGTTTTTGGGAGTTCTCGACTACTATTTCCTCTTGCCCCAATTTGGAGGCACGTTTTATAATTACTCATTCGCTCCCTTTAAAAAATTCTAAAGGTGTATATTCATATATATATAAAGAAAAAAGGCATTTCCTGATCGTGCAACTGAAAGTTGTTGATGGCTTGCGCCATCTATCGGAATAAATATCAACTATTCTCGTTGATTTTTTTAATTATTCCAGAATTGGCTAAATACCGTTTCTTGATTAATCAAGAAAGCTAACCACGTAGGCGTTTCGGGCTATTGGCCCTCATCAGCGTGGTGCAAGCTGTACCTCAACGACCAAAAAGGCTGGTTTTTGGGGCATCCTGAAAAACCATGGAACAGGTATTTATGTCGGAAGGGCGTGAGAACGCCAATCAATGTGAAAAATATATTGTTTTCATTGCGTGTCTTGAGAAAGCGATGTCATGGCAAAGTGGGAACAACAATCGTGTCTCAGTCACCTAACTAACTATGAGAGTGTTTTATATCATTTTCCAAAACCGATCACCAGAAGTCCCTCCCTTCAAGGTCTACACAGCACAAGGCTTTCATTAAGACACTAGTCTTATACAGACTCTCTTATTGCCGGCTTGCAACGATATCCTCACGATGATCAATCACCATCATGAAATGTTGGAGAAAAATGGTGAATCTAAGTTCCTACTTACTGCTTTGTAAAAGTTGCACAGGGCTTGATATGGCGCTGGTTAAAATTATTTGAACTGAGGTAAGTTGGCTGTCGTATTTACTTTTGAGAAGAACGTTTATCTTTCTTCGCTAATATACTGGCACCCAAAGATGTAATGAGATATTACAATTTCTTTTCTTTTTTTCTTTGTAAAGATAGCATGATCTCTACACAGCAACAAACAGTATTGCTATAGTGTACATATCCCCTGCAGTGGTTGCTGACCCGTCCCATTCGCTGCCATTGTACCTGGTGAACGCTGGGATTATACAAATATTGATGGGAATAGGCATGAATGGTACCAAAATCTCGGTAAGTTGTCCAGAGAACTGACTGACGGACGTCTAGAACAAACCTAGGGACCACCAGGACTTCTTCCACCATCCAGGCTTCCACAAAGTGGTAATCAAATCGTCTTGTTCCCCTGTTTGGAGGATTGTCGGCCACAGGTGCTCGTTAATCGATTTATCAATTAGGGCTGATGTCATTAACGCATTGATCCGGCCAATGTCTACAGCGGTGACCGCTGCCAGGAATTCCTCGGCGTCAGCGGGGCTCGAGTTGCAAATGTTTACCTCCCCGCATCATTTAATTGCCACCGCCGTGATGGAGCAGCGGTTAAATCGGCCCAGCGTGTGGAGGAACTGAGTGTTGGGGAGAACGGTTGAAGCGTATTCCCTTCAATAAAGATCTCTGTTTCGATCTTCCGTACACCGATTTAGTGGGTCTGTACGCCAAACTTCTTCCGCACATCCATCCACCCAGACCTTGAGGTCCACAAGCCGGAGTTCTTTCGAACAGAGGTTTATCCTATCCTTTTAACGTCAATTCCACATATCTACCGCAGCACTAAGTAGTGGTTAAGTTAATCCACCGCTCACATGGCAGCAGCGACTTTGACTAACACCCCATCCTTTCCAAGGAAATCATCGAGAACTCGTTGCCCAGGACACACCAGTGCGATGGGGCCACAACAATCTATTATAATTTCTATCACCATCTATCGTTAAGATTATTATATTTAATTTTAAAATCGCTTCTCGCGCGGCCTTTAGGCTATGATCAAAGTGTTGTCTACCTTTTTTTTTGCTTATCCCTAGTACACGTGATACAGGCTATGATAAATCATGGTGGGTAGATGTAGGCAACCGCTTTTACTGTAAGTGCACCATTTGTTGTCTACTGTTAAAAATTTGTAATAATAAATTTTTGGCAATGTGTTTCTTGTGTGATATGATTAAATATAATCTCTACTCAACGGTACAAATTATTAGACAAGTGGTGAACGCTCAAAGTGATTTCACCAAATCAATCTCCAGAACGCTCTACCATTGTATTGGATTGTTATTGTGCATTTACTAAGGAAGGCAGCTTGGAGGTGTTTATGGAATCTATGGACTTATAGGTCTGTAGAGGAGATGCATACATAGAATTACAAGAAAGTACATCGAGCACCATGTTCTTCCACAACTATATTTGATATAATTACCAAACTACAAATATAATTTAAATCACGCCATCTACCGCTAAAATGGGTACCGACAGATTGCTCTCTCATCTAATTATTTCTATCATTGCAGTAAGGTCGTCCGTAAAAATAATATTTGATAATAAATATCACAAGAAACACGTTTCTAAAAATTTTATAACAAACTAGCGGACGTACCCGGCTTCGCTCGGGTTTTACCCGAGTAAAGGTTTGTCTAACGAATCTCTCGATAAAGTGAACATTTTTTCCCGGTCCCTTGAAAAATACTCGATAAGTTGAATAAAATCAATATTAATTGGTTCCCTCGGTAATTGGAAGTTAAAGGAATAGTATCTTGCCTTGGAATTGTATCATTATTCTTGTCTCAAATAAATTGCCGTGTCATCCTGAATTTTGTCTTTCCTAATTTTCTACATTACAAAATCATCGTAATCATGATAATATTTAGAGCAGATTGTTGAATTATAACAGATAAATTAGAATATTTATCTTGATTATTTTAAAGCGAAAAGTTATTTCAAAAATTTTATTTGCTAGAAACCTTCTCAGTACTATATTAAATAACTTCCCAAAGTTTCATGGCGTTCCAATGAGTGGTTTGGTCAGGCATAAAGGACAGACAGACACACACACATACATTCATTTTTATATATATAGATTTTAATATATGATAAGTCTATATATATACAGGGTACACGCTTGTTCGGCGATACAACTACTACGATAGGAACGATACAGAGAAGATTAGCATGGCCCCTGCTCAAGGATGACACGCAAAATCGTGAAGCATATATATACAGGATATACAGGGTGTTCCAAAATAACGGATATAATTATTATTTATCCTAATTCGAAAAAGTATTGAACCGTAATAAATTAATTTATGCCTTGTCGGATTCTCCATGTACCATTATGTTAAGTTTCAACTCACTTATTCTGTCGTGTTTTTATGACGTAGTGAAATTATTGAGCTGTTTCGTCAATGTGAAATTGTTCGGCTGCTCAAAGTGCCTCAACAAACTGTGTCCAAGGCCATCCATCGCTTCAATGAGCTTGGCCATGAAGGTGACCGTGCCGGAAGAGGAAGAAAGCGCACCGCAAACAATCCGCCAACCGTAAGATCATCAAAAAGCGACTTCTACAAAATTCGAAGGTGTCCGTGAGAAGAATCGCCCGGGATATCGCCATGAGCAAGTCATCGGTACATCGAATAGCGAAAAAGGAACTCAACCTCAAGGCGTACAAGCTTCAAAAAGTTCAGCTCCTCACGGATGAGAACAAGAGCGTAAGGCTGGAGTGATATCGTCAACTCAAGCATTGGGCCATTGGTCAGCGATGGGAGCGCATCCTCTTCGCGGAAGAGAAGCTGTTCACCCTCGAGCAGGCGCACAACCATCAAAACGACAGGAGCTGGTCCGCAGAAGCTCCCGGCACGTCGGCTATCTTCGAACACTGCCAAAATCCGCAGTCGGTTATGGTATGGGCTGGGATTTGCGCCACTGGCTCGGTTTCGTGGATCAGGGGGTCAAAATCAACCATCGCCGCGACATGGTCATGGGCTCAACAGCACCTCGGCGATGAGGATTGAACGTTCCAGCAGGACTCCGCGCCGCCTCACAAAGCGAAATTGACTCTGGACTGGTGAAGGGCCCATTTTCTGGACTCCATCACATCGGCGGAATGGCCGACCTACTCACTCGATCTCAGCCCGATGAATTAAAGCGTGTGGTCCAGGCCAGGGCCTGTGATACATGCCACAAAAGTTTGAAATCGCTGAAGTGATCGCTGCGCTGGGAATGGGACCGATTGTCGCCGGAGGACCTGCGGCCCATAGCCGAAAATTTCAAGTCACGTTTGGACCTGTGTATCGCCGCCAAAGGAGGCTACTTTGAAACCGGCTGAATAAATTATTAGTTAATAACAATTTATTGTTAAAAATGTTTTTATTTTTGTTTAATAAAATTAGAACACACGCACTAAAAATGTTTAGATCCGTTATTTTGGGACATCCTGCATGTTGTAAAAATGCGGAGCCGACATCAATTTAGTAGGCTTCCTATTTAACTTGCAGTAATGGACCAGAGTGTAATTGCTCTAACCTGAAGATAAATGAATGCATAGGAGCATGGTCCCCTCGGTTTAGGGGGTGACACCGGGAAGGTGAGAGTGGTTGGTCTATGAGGGAGTCCTGGGATCTCTGGTCAATCGAGCAGCTGCTGTACTGGATATCTCTCTTGGGCTCAGTAACAACTCAGCTTATATGCTGATGGTGGCGTCTGATAGGGCGGACTTTTTTGTCCAATCAGGAACTGGCATGCCCAATATGTTTACATCCACCCTGAGTTGCTTGGACCATGTCAACGACCTTTATTTTTATTAAACGTCAGAACACCGTTATTATAGGTTGAAGGATAAAATCGAGATAGGTTAGCATCATCCAGTTTTGATCGACAAAAGTCTTGTAAAGGTGGTTGGTCTCTGAAACGTTGTCGGTTTTGAAGGCTGATGTTTCCATCTCCAAATGTGAACTTTGTATTGTACTCCTTCGGTTCAAGTATTCGCCGTAACACGTACAACATATGAATGCTGCGAAATACCAGATGGGGAAAAAATCACTCTAAAATTCAGCCAAGCCTGTCGCTGACCTATCCCAGAGGCGTCTTCTCTCTCTAGAAAATAATAATTGGAGGGGAAAGAAAACCAACGTCAGAAGGGTGAAGTGAAAGAAGGCTCAAATACTATAATACAAGCGGACATTTGAAAATAACTAAAAAAAAATGAATGAATGAAAGGAGTAAGAAAAAAAAAAGGGGGGGGGGTAGATTAGGAGAAGGGGGAAAAAGAAAGAAGAAGAAAAAAAAAGAAAGAAAGAAAAGAATGAAGAGAAAGAAAAAAAAAAGCAGGAAAAGTTGGCAGCGAGCCAAAATTGCGTCAGCTCGGGCTACACATATTGTTGGCAGGGTGCCAGCTAGAGTTGCAACACGGCAGCCACAACTTTCCGCCGCTGCAGCAACTGCCGCTAGCTAG